>CM061914.1:182992454-183179286 GCA_031002005.1 Vandiemenella viatica | reverse complement strand
GTCCACCAATAACACAGCCACGGCGGACAGCAGGTAGCTAGCCACGGCGGTAGTATAGTCAGTCGCGGTTAGGGGCGCCGCGACTTTCTCCGCTGGCGGTGAGATTGAAAGTTGCTGAGCGTGGACTGAGCTAATGGTCCAGTATCGCTACAAATGTCTGCACCGCAAGATGAAAGTTGTCTTGGACGTAATCGCATGGTCTTCAAATAACTCCACAGCAATACTAAAGAGCGCCTTGCCGTGTACAGGCGTTGGCGGTTAGGGCGCGTCCGTAAACTACGTGGCTCGGTCTACTGGGAGGGGGAGGGGTTGGCTGGAAGGCTACTCTGCTACCTGAGGGGGGGGGGGGAGTTCCGAGCCAGGCCACGTAGCTTTCCTTTCATAACATTTTTCACAGTTAAAATGATGTTCAGAACACACAACAGCTGTGAATATTTATTTCCCTCATTTAATTATCTCCGTATGTAATTTACAATAGTCTGACAAGAGAAAATAGTACAAAAATGTCTTCTGGAATCCAAGGGAAAAAAGCTACGAATGGGGGGGAGGAAGGGGGTAGAGGCAAAAGCCACATAGGGCTGAGGGGAGGGAGGGATGTTCGCAGGAGGCAAAAATGGAGCTACGTGGTTTATGCGCGCTCCCTTACCACGGGGGATATTCAGTCCGTCATAGAAGATGAACTGGGCTGATTTCCCGTCGCCTTCCCTAGTTCGTTAGTGCTGCAAGTGTGGATGAGAGTGATACTGTGTGTGTATTGAGTGTAGAGTGTTGTAGGTGACAGATGAAAGAAGTTAGAGGGAACCATCTCGACATTAGCCTGGAGTGATCTGTGGAAAGGGGGCGTCACTTAATTACGTGAGATGAAATAGAGTGGGGGTCAACGGAAATCTCACGTGATGTTTTGAAATTCTTGTGAAAAAAAAACGACCTTGGAAGCATAAGACCTAGAAAAAAGGTATGAAAAAGTTACGAGGTAGATTAACAGGGGGGGGCTCCGTCAAAATCTCACGTTATTTTAGAAGGGGGGGGGTCCGACCAGATCTCACGAAGTCTCACCAGAGGAGGGGGTGGGGGGTCCGGAATTCCGGAAAAACACCTCACGTAATTAATGGACGTCCCCAAACATGGAAAAACCAAAACTGGAGGCCAGAAGGAGATTCGACTGCGTGGCCAGAGCTCTACCGCTCCCCCTCCACACTCGGTTTGAATAACTCCTTACCACTGTTGTAATGACGAATCATACTATTGCAGCTAAAAAACTAAAGCTTGCATCGCAAGTGCATTAATACATCGCGATATAGACGTGATCCAATATTTCATAGCTTACTATAAGAGCTATCAGAGAATATAACGAAAACATCTCCAACGAACTAATACACGGCGTTCGCCGGGAAACGCAACACACTGTGTTAGCGCTACAAGGAAGAAACTGCTCCCGGCGAGCGAGCGCTCAGTTTCCGGCATTGTTCGACCGTCGGCCGCGGACTATTCTATAATAATTACGCTTCATAAACTTCATAACTTGTGTGCTAAGCATTTAAATGTGACGTAATTCATTAGCTTACCTTATAAAAGATGCTGGAAGTGTTGACCCTCTTGTGTAATGCACATTTCACAGTCTTCTGAACATATTTCGAGACACACGCTGCCCTAATTGACTTAATGATTTTTTGGTGACTGTTCTAGTCGAAAAGCGATATCGTTAATTTCTCCTCTGTGAGAATACGGTTGACCGACAGTCTCTTTTTGTTAAAAAATGAACCCGTTCTCTTACTTTTTTAACCAGACGCAGAATTGTTGATTTAGCTGGCAGTAAAGCGCCAGGAAATTCGCGACGAAATTTACTGCGACACTTTTTAAACGACTTCTTCTTCACATATGTATCGTAGAGAAATATTCTTTGTTGCAAACTGTAACGTACCATAATTTTACTCACACTCAAACACGGTACAGATTAATAAGAGTATGAAGCCCCAAACCAGCCAAACCGCAAAGAAACGTTTATTCACAACACTGATTAATAAGAGACTGAAGTCACAAACTATCTACAATGCAAAGAAACCGTTCTTAACAATGTAAGGGTCACTGCACTGCACTGTTGGGGCAGCGGAGGTGTTAACAGTGCGGTGATTCACGGTGCCGGTTGGCGGAAACTGCTGGCTGCCACTGACCGAGCAAGTTGCCGACGGCAACAGACTGGGAGGGTAGCGTTTTCCGGCGAACGCCCTGTATAAACAAACAAAATGCTTCTAATAATTGATACGTTGATTTAAGGCGACCTGGACGTGAACAGACTGTGTTTTTAAGCCTCGTTTAAATACACATTACTCATGATATATAATGCTGAGGAAGTTGAGATTTTGTACCAACACTGAATTACATTAACTAAACGTTTATATAGAAATTTATGTAATTATCTCTTATAGTTAAAAAATTACATCATCATATCTAGTAGATTGTTTTACAAGACACATTCCGATTTCTGGTAGCATTTACTAGCGCATCATCAGTCTATTAGCGTTCAAACTGTGACAGGCTGCAGTCAACATTCTTTGGAACTCATTATGCCTGTCCTTTTGTAGTTTCGAATACGTCAGGGGAAACACAAAAAAAACTTATTACACCACCTAATTATTTGTTTCAAAATCACCACTAAAATTATATGCATGATGACATAAACAAAAAAAAATCTGCAATATATTAGGCATAACACAGACTCCCATTCTTCACTTGGGAGAAATTCGGTAAACATAGCTCAAACCATTGTGAAGATATATGTACCTAATATTCTGAAAGTGTAGTTTCGAGATAGTGACAGGGAACTGAAAGAAGGCTAGGCCAGAGTACAGACATTTCTTCAAACAGGATTTAGGACCAAAGTTGATAAACCATACATTTTTGGAAACAGGATAAATTTTTCTATCAGATAGAGGCAAATAAATAAATAAATAAAAATGTTTGTTTTTAGTCATTTTCACGTCCAGGTCCCCTTAAACGAAATACTTGCATTTCTTCCAGTGTTCTAACAATTCATTTCATCGCAGTTGCTTAACCAAACAGAACTGGCATTAAACAATGCTCATAACTATGTTTGTTTTCTTTGTTTTTTTTTTGTTTTTATTTGCAATAACATCTCTGACCTATGTCAGTTTGGAAACGAATGCCCGGAGCACGACGTCACAGCGTTACGGACACGATGACTAAGCTCATCCTTTTATTAGTAATGACGGGACGCCAGTTCGTGTAGCCCAGGGGTCCCCAAACTTTTTATCACGTCGACCCCCTCATAGAACATTTGTCTTCTCATCGACCCCCAGATTAAACGTTTAATAAAAACCAGTGCCGGATCTGGTGTGGGGGGGGGGGGGGGTACAACGGGGTGCCAACTTTAAGGGGGCGGCAAAATAATGTTTGAATGACGGCGATTTAAGTCGCGGAAATCTCTTTTTAGCTCTACTAGTACACTGGGTGCCGGGCGGCGACAACAATGAGTTTGACCAACAATCGAGGTAGCGACAATAATGTGTTTGGCCGACAATCGAGGCGGCGACACTTGGGGTCAGACAGCAAAAATGGGAGCTGCAAATAATGTTGCAAGGGGTAGCATTTCTACAGTTTTTGCCCCGGCTCGAAAAATTCCAGGATTCGCCACTGATGAAAATTTTAAATCATTTTTAGCAATTCTGATGCTAAGCAATAAGGAGACTTGCATAACAACCCAAAGAAAGTATTTATAGTTCCCATACCTTAAAAACTCCACCCAACAACACTAACAAAAAAATGAGATATTTTACAGTTATTATAATCGTAAAAAATAATAACAAAATTATAGATAGATGGAAACTAGCCTATAGCCGTAAGTGTCATAAAATGAAAAACACAAAATAATCATTGAAAATTTAAATAAATTATATTCGATGAAAAAACATCTGCCATTTTACGACTACTATTGAATATATTAAAAATATGTTAACGTACCTTTTTATTAAAGTAGCTGATATTAGTAAGGGCAGCATCAAGATTACTGATGTTCGGTTGAAAATTGGTAAGTTTTAGTGGCAAATCACCACGGTTTTCCAAGTTCAGTCTGTTTCTCTGTTTTGTCAAAATAGCGTTCGCGTGGCTAAAGCCAGTTTCAACCATGTACGAGGGTTGTCCAGAAAGTAACAGACGTTTTGTAATAAAAAATAAACAAAGTGAAAAAAAACGATTTTTATTATATACATTTTAGAGGTAAACTCTTAGGCTATTTTTCAACATAATCGTCATTTGAATTAAGGCACTTATCATAACGTGGTACAAGCTTTTCGATACCCTCTCTGTAGAAATTTGCCGCCTGAGACTTCAACCACTGGTTTACACCGGCATGCAGTTGAGCGTCAGTTTCAAACCGTTGTGTTGCGAGCCACGTCTTCATCGCCAGGTACAGGTGGTAGTCGCTCGGTGCCAAATCCGGGCTGTACGGCGGGTGATTGAAAACTTCCCATCCAAAACCATCCAAGAGCTCTTGGGTACGATTGGCCGTGTGTGGACGAGCGTTGTCGTGGAGAAACAAAACTTTCTCACTGAGTTTTCCCCGACGCTTGTTTTGTATCGCGCTTCTTAATGTTCTGAGTGTTTCGCAATACCTTTCTGAAGTGATTGTTTGGCCACGTTCAAGAAATTAGCATCCCAAAACACAGTAGCCATAATTTTTCCTGCTGACAGCGTTTGCAGACACTTCCTCGGTTTCTTGGGCGGATGCGTGTGTCCCCATTCCATAGACTGCCGTTTTGTTTCACAGGTGACGTGCTTTACCCAAGTCTCGTCGCCAGTTACGATATGATCGATAACTTGGTTTCCAGTTTTGGCGTAGTCTTCCAGAAACGTCAGTGCTGCAGCAAGTCTCTGTTTTTTGTGGTCTTCTGTTAAGATTTTCGGAATCCACCTGGCACAAAATTTGTGGTAACCAAGTTTACCAACCACAATCTCATGAACTAAACTCCGTGAAATTTTGGGGAAATGTTCTGAAAGCTCCGTAATCGTGAAACGACGATTTTCACGGATTTTTTCGTTGATTTTCACCACCAGTTCATCACTCACAACACTAGGCCTACCCATGCGGTCCTCATCGTGAACCATTTTTAAATTCAATGCACCATTGCCTCACTCGGCTTTCACTGATTATTCCTTGGCCGTACACATCACAAATCTGGCGATAAATTTCAATTGGTTAGTGATTTTTCGCCAACAAAAACCGTATTACAGCTCGCACTTCACAACTGGCGGGATTTTTAATTGCAGCGCTCATTTTAACACTCTACTGCATTCAAAGTACGATAGGTACGATGTGCAAACTACCACGGCTGGTTGCGTACTGAATGTATGAACAGTCTGACGCCAAGATGGCGGCGCTAGGAGCACCCATTGTTGCGCCAGGTCAAAACGTCTGTTACTTTCTGGACAGCCCTCGTATGAAGTTGGAAATGCAAGTAAGAAAGGTTCGGCTTCTGCTCTGATCTTGGGGTATTTTGTAGCAATATTGTTATTGCTCCAAAATTCGCTGAGATTTTTATTTTTAAACAACGCATTAGCTTCCAGATCTACGCATATTTCAATCAGTTCATCTTCTAAGCCACGTTCATTACCTTCATTATCAACCTTAACATCAAATGGAGAAGCAAACCATTCAGGAACATGCATGTTCTCCAGTCTTAGAAACGTGCTTTGAAGTCTTCTCTTAATTTATCGAGATGTTTAATATATATCTCCAAATCACGGTCGGGAATCTCTTCATTTTCTGTTAGTAGTCGAAAGTTTGAAAAATATTTAAAATCTTTACGTGCCAGTGAAGATTTTAACAGGTCCATTTTTAGTTGAAAGGCCATTATAATTGTTCGAGCTTGAACAATTGTAACATTTTTTCCTTGCAAACGCTTCTGTACTTCGTTAAATTTCGAATAAAGATCTGCCAAATGGGAGTGTGCATAAACCACGTAGCTCCATTTTGGCCTCCTGTGAACCCCCCCTTCCCTCCCACGTAGCCCTACGTGGCTTTTACCTCTACCCTCGCTCCCCCCCCCCCCCCCACACGTAGCACGTGGCCTTTTTCCCTTTTGATTCCAGAATACATTTTGTACTGTTTTCTCTTTTCAGATGATTGTAAATTACATAAGGAGATAATTAACTGAGGGAATTAAATATTCACATGCTGTTGTGTGTTCTGTTCCTCATTTTAACTGTGAAAAATTTTATGAAAGGAAAGCTACGTGGCCTGGCTCGGAACCCCCCCCCCTCCCACCACGTAGCCCAGCGTAGCCTTCCAGCCAACCCCCCCCCCCCCCTGGACCGAGCCACGTGGTTTGTGCACGCTCCCAATAGAACAAGATGGTTCTTGCACTGTTTTAACTCGTCACATAGTAATGGATCCACATTCTTAAGAAACTCTGCAGACGAGTCGTACAAGTCAACAAGCCTCTGCAAACTATCAGCTCTTGACAACCACATTACCTCAGTGTGCAAAAGTAATTGATTGAAAGGTTCATCATTTTCTTCACATAACTTCGCAAACAGTCGGGAATTGAGAGGATGAGCATTAATTTTATTAATTGACGTAATGCATACTTTTAGAGTATCATGCAGCTCGCCACTCAATTTTTTGGCTACAAGATGCTGCCTGTGTAGGACACAGTGAACGGTACGTACATTAGGAACCTTTTCTTCAGAAAGACTAAAAATCCTCTATAACGGCCTACCATAGCAGTGCACCGTCAGTAGCTACTGCAGTAATATTCCCGAAAAGAATGTTGGGCTTGTTCAAATAATCTTGCAAAAATAAAAAAAATTGTCTCACCTTTTGAATCAGTTTGAAGATATTTAGCAAACTGAAATTCATCAACAGTGTCATTCAGGAATAGACTATGGAACCAAACATAAGCCATGAGAAGATTTGAACTTCCGAAAGTTGATTCGTCAAGCTGAATAGCAAACTTACAATGCTGGAGCTCAGAGGTCAAAGTTCTTTCCACATCATCGGCCATTTCCTCTATACGTCGCTGCACAGTATTTGCACTCAATGGTATTCACTTTAAAAATAGTTGAGAGTCTTTCTTCATAACATTTTCAATTACATCTTTTATAGCTGGTACTATAATCTCTTCACCAATAGTGTAAGGTTTGCCTTTCTTTGCTATGTTAAGAGAGATGCTGTAGGATGTCCTCAGTCCTCCTTCACTATCAGCGCTAGCAGATAACTTCAAATATGTACTTAAATTTGGCCGGTCTCTCAATTTCTGTTTTAGTATTTTGAAATACTCAATATCTTTGTTTTTCTTATCAGAATGGATCCTTTCCAAGTGATCTTTCATTTTCGCCGGCTTCATAGCATCATTGCTGAAAGTTTTTTTTTCACATAAGCTCATAGGAATAGTTTCATTAGCAGAAGATGGCACAAAACCATATTTCAAATACTCGTGTGAATATTGTCTGCATTTCTTCTTAGCACTGGTAGACGACTTTGTAGGTATTAAACTCAGATTTATAATATGAACAACACGATACGATCACAGCACAACAAAACAGCGGCAGTCAGAGATGCAACGTATTCCCGCACGAGCTATAAACAACTGCCTGTTCTTTCTCAGAGTGCATTGTTGCTACTTTTTGCTAGACTTGAAGGAATAATAATTACATCTGAAAGTAACCTATTCAATAGAATTAGATAGGAAAAGATAAAAAAGAAGTATCTAAATTTAATGGTTTTCGGTATATTACGATATCTTCTATGTAAAGGACAAAATCTACATTTAGATATACAATACATAGAGTGGAAACAATACTAGAGTTTAATAGTGCAATTTGTGTATAATGAACCAGCAGCGTTCTCTCCCCCCCCCCCTTTATGGCTTTACGTCTCGTCGACAGCGCGGTCATTAGAGGCGGGATGGAACTGCGGACAAGGAACTGGAAGGAATTCGGCCATGGCATTTTGGAGGAAGCATCCTGTCATTAGGCTTGAGTGATTTGGGGAAACCATGGAAAACCCAAATCCGGATGCCTGGACGGGGATACGAACCAGCGTCCTCCCGAATATAAAATGCTTAAATACCCGAAGTAAATAAAAAATAAAGTTTTAATACTTGTTGAGTTCATCACGTAGCTTAGCTAAAATAAAATAATTGTGATGTTGAACTTCTTTCTTGGAAGAGACACAATTCGTAAATTGATCTACATTCGTTTCTCACAGGAATAACCACTAGCTAACCTGCAATGCGAGTGAAGAATAAAGCGGCGAAATCAAATAGTTTGAACGAACGCTTTGCGCCCCGGTATGAGTCACCGCAACAATCCAATTGGTTTATTTGTTTTCGCTGCTTTGTTCTTCGCTCTCGTCGTTTCTATGCTCTCCGCTCCAGTATGTTTTCTCCTTAAAAAACACATACCTAAAGCGACGCAGGCTTCGGTAAAACTCAAATTATAACGGAGGTAGTCAGTTATTTTAGATTTTTGTTAGGAATATTTCCATTTTTTTCCTAGACCATTTAATTGATCATATTTATTATCAATCGACCCCCTTTCGACCCCCGGGTATTAATCGACCCCCGGAGAACTCTTATCGACCCCCAGGGGTCGATATCGACCACTTTGGGGACCCCTGGTGTAGCCATTTTCTTGCCGAGCCTTTTCAGAACCAAGAGATATCGGGGGAAAAAAGCACTTACAACGCGGATCCACGTAACCGTTAAATCGGCGAGCGGACCTCGCGACAATCCATGCGGGCGATTACACTCGCGGGGGCCGTGTTTGCGGCCAATTTGCGGCGGCCACCTCGCAGACAAATATTTGCGGACACCGCGACCCACCTCAGCCGCTAACGACGTAAACACTCCGGTCTCATAGCAGTGTACCCATGAACTCGGACAGGGGTCGCTCAACTTCAATTATTCATCTCAATTTTTTTTTTACATTTTACATAACAATGGGACGTATGACCGTTAAAACCTGGTCCCTTTATACCTCCCCACCCCACTGAACCACACTAGCCCGTCTTTGGACCTTCTCCTCTAATAAAGATTGTTACAGACTACAATCAATCAAAACAACAGAAAAGTTTTCAAACACCGAAACTGACATCAAGAAAAGGCGAATGAAATTCTTTGGTCACCTTAAGAGGTTACCAGAAAATAGCTTGACAAAAAAAAAAGTTAATAGAATTATGTAACTTCACTTAAAAATACAACACCTTGGCTGAATGAAATTCGGAAGGACCTTAAAAGTGCAAACATAGGAGCAATAGCATCTTAGAAAGAGACACCTTCAGACTCAAAGCACACAAATGGGAAGTTATAACTGAACAACCAAAGTGGTCGGAAGAACGCAAACAAGCCTTCTCGGAAAGAATGAAAGCCTCCTGGGACAACGAGAAGATCTCAAAGAAAACTTGATTGGGTAAATTGCATAACATCTTACATTTATTGCGAGAATTCGCCAATAATAATAATAATAATAAAGGTCTGCAATCAATAAAGAAGAAAGAAAAATTGTCAGAAAAATCCTGGGACCCAGAGTGAATGAAGATGGACAGTATAGACTTCAGTCTACAAAAAATACAGAGAAAATATCAAACATAGAATCAGACATGAGGAAAAGAAGGCTGATCTTTTATGGACATCTGAGTAGACTTCGGAAGGAAAGAATCTCGAGACAAATTTTAGAATACACACAAACAGTAAAAACAACAACCACATGGATGAAGGAGGTGGAGAAAGACCTAAAGTGTGCAGGCATTGCTTTACGCCCCGTTTACACGGTGCGAGTTGAATGGAACGAGTGTACTGTCTTGCACTGGATAGTCCACTCTCCTCGTGTCGACAGGTACAAGACAGACAGTTGACTGAGGACAGTGGACTCGGTTCACGACCAACTTCAAGATGGCGACAACTAACAAGTCGCGTAAGCGGAGTCAAGCAGAGGCCTTAAAATCTTTAAAGCTGCATAAAAGTGAGGAAATTTCGTGGAATTTTAAGAATAAAAATTATAAGAACAAGATTTTAGAGACTCTGCTGTCAAAAAATTGCTTCATAGCGATTTTTTATGTATCGGAAAAAATATTTCATAACAGCTCTTCAAATTGAGATACAGTTTGTCTTAAATGATGCAACTCTATATTTTCACTTGCAACTTTATTTTTTGTAAAAAAAAGCGCTTAGGCATTTAAAGCATTTTTTTTAACATCCACTCTTTTAACGTTTTTCCATGTTTTATTTTATTATTCTTCATATCATTCAACGTTGAAATCAACAAATTAGCTACGATGTTAATTCCTTTCTGTAAAATGGACATACTACTTTCAATAAGATCACAATGTTGGAGTAGAGAACTGTCCTCACAGTGGACAGTGCACTGTCTTCTAATTATTACTGTCATGCTAGTCCACTCTCTTACCCCCACCACCGACGGTCCGGCCAACTGTCGTTCCAGTCAACTCGCATCGTGTAAACGCGGCCTAAAGGCGCGTTCCCACGATCCCTTGTAACGAAGGCGAGACGGGACGGGACGAATACTCGACCACACGCCATGGGAACAGGGCCGCCTCTGCTAGCGGGGATGAGACGCAGCTACCCACTCTGAGTCGGTAAACAGGCGTGTGTAGCGGTGCGCTGTACTCATCGGTTTGCAGCAGCGGTTGCTGTAAAGTGCTCTCATGGGAAGTTATTTGAGAGGGGAAAAAAAGGAAAAATCTAAACGCGCCTGGACTGCTGAAGAAAAGGAAAACCGTCAATGAAAGAATGAAAAAATATTGGTCCGACAAGAAGAACATCCCAAAGAGGATGCAGTCAGGATTGTTTATCGTTCTCCGTTATGGGGACATACGAAAATAATAATAAAGGTCTACAAACGACGACGATATTAACACCGACTCTGGGGGGAGGGGCGGGGTATAAAAAAAATAGTCTCAAAAAAATTACGAGATCGGTTTCCCTCAAGATCTCACATCGTCATAGAGGGGGGCGGGGAATCCGACCAGATATCACCAAATCTCACCACGAGGGGAGGTTGGGGGGGTTCAGGAATTCCGGAAAACGTGATTAATGCACGCCCCCTAACCTGCAATTGAGCAGTTTCCGGGGACCTCAAGTTAAACACATTTGCGTGTGTTGGTCGCGGCCCGAGCTCAACCTCATCAAGAGCCGGACGAGACGCGACGCGGCGACCAGGTTATTATTAATTCCTTCTTCTGCGCTCCGTCCGCCGTAAAATATCAATTTGGCGGCGGCATCTATCACCGGCCGGGCCCCATTAACAAACAGGTTCCTGAGCGAGTCGGTTTTATTTTGCGCTGCGCGGCGTAATGGCGCACTTCCTGCAACTAACGAATACCTCCGCGAGTGCTCTGTCGCGACGGGAGTCTGTCTTTACGACTCCGGCCGTCATTACTACAACGAGCGGGAAACAATAGTCGGCACCGCCGCCCCGATGACCCGGGTCGCCAGCTTTCCGCGTCCCTCGAACCCAAGACTCGCGCCAGCAGAGAAATGTGGGAAAAACAACTGGCAGCCATTGGGGACTGTCGACAGAAGAGAAGACTTAAAACTAATGTCATACTGGGCGTCATACCTACAGCTATACAGAGTGGCGGGTCCAGGAGATTTTGGGGGGGGGGAGGGGGGGGAGCTTGAGCAGATTTTGGTTTGGGGGGCTTGAGCAGATTTTGGTTTGGCGTGATGCTTGAGTGGATTTCGTTTGGGGGGGGGGTCTTTAGTCGGGTAAGGATAGGCTAAAGTCATGCCGCCCTAAAAAAATCACATGAGTAAAAAAAAAATTCTCCAAATCTAAAAAATTACCGATGTCGGGGGTGGACCGGAATACTTTTGGAGAGGGAAGGGCTTGATCCCCCTCCCCTGCATCCGCCGCTGGCTATAGATATACTTATACTAAAAAACAATAATTTCGTGAGGACGTAATGACTAGTTGACAGGGTTTCTATTGGCTCCGCATTCCGCCTCTGTCTTAACCGCCTTAACCTTACCCTATAGTGCTACCAGGTACAGTGGACCTACAGTTTAACGTTGGACGTAGCTCACATTACACAGCAAGCTGTGCCAGAGGTGAAAGTCGGATTAAGGGACTATGAAAATCCCCCCGAGGCAGGGATTCGAACCAGGGACCATTCGATCGCCAGCCAGACACCTTAACCACTGAGCCTCCAGACCGATAAAGATATACTGTTAACATTAGCATGTCGGTAACTCGAACTGATAAGATTTTCCTCATCCAAAAAATCGCCCAAAGCGCCTGAAATATTTTCACTTCAAAAACTAAAAATCTAACATGTCCACAACCCGAAGGTTAGTCGATTCTTCCCGCAGGAGATGTGCCAAGCTATTGTGTCAGAGGGAGGAAGGCCAATTCCTTTCCTCAGGGGCCTACAGTTTCACGTGGAATCAGAACCACGGAACGTCCCGGCGTAGCTCATATAATCAAACCAACTCCTAAATATTCCTGCTGACCACGGGATCTGAACCCGCGGCCGGAGAGACAAAAACTTTCGGAAGTAAGCGCCTTAACCGCTGAGCTACCAGACAGCCTTGATTTGAAGTATACGTGTGCTAAGTACTATCAAAATCTCATGAAAACAGTGGGTTTGTAATGAACAACGTTGACAGAAATTAAGGTGAGGGGTGAAACAAGGGGAGGGTTTAGGTTTTTGTAAATCAAACCTCAACAGTGTTTTTATATTTATTTTAAGGTATCAGTATGCAAAGTTCCATCAAAATCGGATAAAAACGTCGTGTTTCTACTTATATTATTAGCAAAGAAATAAAAAAATAAAACATGTTTCTATATTAGATCCAAGTGTAATCTATACTTTCACTGCTTTCCAAATGCAACAGGCTTACTTGTAGCAACAGATATACAGTAGTGTCAACATCAACATGTTGATTCTTGGCTGTCCGGGTGACGCCGCGTCATGATTCGTGAAGTCGACGTTTCGACCTTCCTTCTGTGGTCTTCTTCCAGGGCAGAACTGGCACCCGGACAGCCAAGAATCAACTGACTCTGGCTGCGGGAGGCTACGACTACATTAGCATGTTGGTGACGCGAACTCAGAAGATTCTACCCATCCGAAAAGCTTCCAACGCGTACAATATACGCGAAACACGTCACAGCAAGTCGGTGACGGGAAGTCACGAACTCACAGATTTACCCCCGTCCAAAAATCGCCTAACGCACCTGTAGAAGTTTTCACTTCAAAAATGGCAAAGTAAACACGACGTTCGCTTATTTTCTCGCAACACAGAAACGATCTTAGATGTAACTGTTTTTTAGCGGTTCTCTGTGGTTCAGGGATTTGATCTTTGTTGGAACGTAAAGGAACTTTAAAACGAACAGTATATGCCAACTTTAATGGAGACCAGTTAAATGTGTCGACTGTAGCTTTGTATAAAGAACATTGGTAAAAATTTAGGGGGTGGATAGGGGGAGAGGGTTTCAGTTTTTTCAAACCAAAAGTTGACAGTATTTTTCTGTTTATTTTTTACTATATATGTCCAAAGTTTCATCGAAATCGGATAAAAAATGCGGGTTTGTATAAAAAATTAAGGGGTGTAAAGGGGAGACGGGAGGTTTTTTATTTATTTATTTTTTGGTCAGATTTTCCATGAAAAATTACATGTATATGCCAACTTTGATCATAATTGGTCAAACGGTGTCGAGTGTAGCTTTTTATGAAGAACATTGACAATAATTAGAGGGGTGGAAGGAGGGGCTGAACTTTGGAAGACCAAATATTGACAGGATTTTTCTTTTTGTTTTAAAGTATACATGGGCAAAGTTCAGTAAAAATCAGATAAGAAATGTAGGTTTCTATAAAATTAATGGGTGTAAATGGGAGAGGGGTGGTTTTTTATTTTGATATTTTTGGTCAGAATCCTTCTCCATGAAAAACTACATGTAATTGCCAACTTTAATGGAGATCAGTTAAATAGTGTCGACTGTAGCTTTGAATAAAGAAAATAGGCAAAAATTAAGGGGGAGAGGGGTTCAGTTTTTTTAAGCCAAAAGTTGACAGTATTTTTCTCTTTATTTTTGTCTATATATGTCCAAAGTTTCATCGAGATTGAATAAAAAATGTGGATTTGTATAAAAATTAGGGGGCGGAGGGGGGTAGAAGGGGTGGTTTCTCAATTAAATTCATATGGGACCACTTTGGAGGTATACCCTATCCACTAAAAAAATTTAATTTAAATCGGTTCAAAATTGGTGAAGATATCGCTGGTCATACATACAAAAAAAAAAAAAAAAAAAAAAAAAAAAAAAAAAAAAAAAAAAATACAGACGAATTGAGAACCTCCTCCTTTTTTTTGAAGTCGGTTAAAATGGCAAAGTAAACACGACATTCGCTTATTTTCTCGCACCACAGAAACGATCTTAGATGTAACTGTTTTTTAGCGTTTCTCTGTGGTTCAGGGATTTGCTCTTTGTTGGAACGTAAAGGAACTTTAAAACGAACAGTCGCGAAAACAGTTTTATGTGATGGCCGTCTACCACGTAATGGCGGGCTTGCAGCAAACTAGTGGATACTCTCTTTGGTAGATGAATCATAAAAGTCGCAAGAGTTGAAATTGGAGTCCGAAGGACGTCGAGCAAAATGGCAGCATTTTACACATTAAGAAAAAGAATCAGGATTAATGGAGACTCTTCAAAGACCATTCTGTCGGTCCACCAAGACCACGTGATTGTAACTAGGCGCTATCTACAGAGCATATTTACCTGCAGATTCTCGTGCCCTGTGTTCAACCTGGCTTGATTGCTGGACGTTCTTCCACAGTTGCTTCTAAAAAAAAAATTATAAATGAGAAACACCTCATCTGTTAACAACTCTTCAGATGAATTATTTATTCTCAGACGCGTTTCGCCACTGTACCGAGGAACATCGTCAGTGATTGTAAGCGTACATAGCATTCTCTCTTAACAACTAAACTAATTAATTTCGTTATTCGCCTTTAATCTCGACTACACTCCTCTCACCCCCCTAACAAATTTCCTAATCACTTCCGGGTTTAGACTGCTCCACAGTAACAAATGCCTCCTACCGCAATTGGTTCTGGTCATGCTTCTTTCTATCCGCCATTTTTGACGGGCTTTCACACCCCTTTTTTTTTCATTTATAGTATTCTGATTTAGAGTCCATTTCATCCGAGAGACTTTATACATAATACATTTTATGCATTACGTCAGGTTTATTTTATTTTTTTATTTGTCTGGATGTTGATCTGAGCATCGTGTAGAGGATAAATAAAAGTCCTATGGTATTTATCCGATACTGGAAATTGGAGAATAAATATAATATTTAATTGTAAGGGTCAAAGTCACAATTACGGATGAGTACCTCGACTTCAACAAGGCGTGTATATATATATATATATCCCACATACTATCGAGTCAGTCTCTTGTACTGCGTACGGTTTAATACTCGTATCTGAAGATGACAGTTTCAAACTTTTAAATAGCACAGTTTGCTATTTTTGGTCCTGTTGCCTTGGTCGCCAAAATATAAGGTTTATAATGGTTAGTTCAATTCTTCGCTACCTTTGGGAAGTAAATTGCTTTTATTCAACGAAATTATTGTTCTTAATAATTAACGTTCACATCATACAATCACTCTCGTTGAAACCAATACAACTTGATTCCAAATTCAATCCTACTACTTCTTGACTAATTAGTTTTTTAAATCTGTTTTCACTCTCCACAGTCCCCCCATAACTTCTCTAAAAACTCCACAGATCACTGCACATAGTTATTCCTCGACTAGCCACAGATATTACTTCATTACATTCTCTCATAGTAACTAAAAAATTAACTGAATAACACCTCACGTAGTTTATGGATGCCCCCTTACCCTTCTTACGTGAGATGAAATGGGGGGGGGAGGGTCCGGCGAAATCTCTCCCAGGGGAGGAGTCGACGGAAATTTCACGTCACCTTCTTAAATTCTTGATGGACAGTAGAGCTAAAAAAAAAAAAAAAAAAAGTCCACAAACAACCCGGATATCGGCTTTAGAGTGAGGTATAACCGCCCTCGGAAGCACCAGAGCTAGAATCTCTGTGAGGGGACTGCCGCCCTGTGTTTGCGCGCCGCGCCCCGCTGTTTGCTCACAAATCCGTCTTCGCGGGGCGGTCCCGCTCCTCTAATTAAGCCCGCAATTAAAAAAGCGAGCGATTATAAAATCGGGCCCGTCCCAATTAAGGAGGCCTCCTCTAATTGCCTCCTCCGCCCGCAGCATCGGACTCTATGGAGATGGGCTCTGTCCGCCCAGTGACAAACAACAACACACTGCCGCGAGGCTATATGCTAATAGACGAAGTCCTTTAAAAGCACGAGGATCCCCCGAATCCGAATTCAGCACCTCACGAAACAAATGACGAAATCGGTAACAGCCTCAGGCAGGTGAGGTATCTACCTGTCCAGCGTTAAACACCAATTAGCTGACACGAGCTATTTCGTATGCGTGGTCTTAGAATTTTATTACCAGAAATGGATAAAATTCACATCTATACTCTATAATAAGTTGTCTCTGTACATGGAATTTATCAACAGATCGTACTCAAACTGACTGTGAGAGAAACAAAGCCTGAGTGACCGATATAACACTACAGATATTTACACACGCTATCCGTCTGTCTATCACCGCTCGGTTAGTTTTCAAAATTTCACTGTAAGGTGTGTTAATTAACACGAAAAAGTATCCTATGTCCTTGTTGATGATACACAGTGTATCTTTGTGACATATAATCAAGTTCGGTGAAGCCGTTACGTCTCGAAAACGAAACAAACAAACAGAGAGACAGAGTTACTTTCGCATTTATAAGATTAGTGTAGAAGAGCCAAACATTGTCACCACTTCCCAACACGAAATTGAATGTCATCTGGTGATGTTGCGGGTACATCAAGCGGTAAGAAAAGTATGTATGATGATCAGAGATGCAAGAGGAATGATTCAAGTGACGATACGTGTGGAAAATGGGGAAATGCACTGACAGAAGTGACAGATTTTTATGGCCCGGCGCCTGGGAATGAACATGTCCGAAACGGCGAGGCTGATTGGCAGTTTGGATGCTACTGTAGTGAGCATCTACGGAAAGTTATGGAAGGACGGTGAAACCACGAGTAGGCGACAAGATGGCAGACGTCCACGCCCCATCACAGAATGTGAACGTCGGAGGCTTGCCCGCTCTGTAAAGCAGGATAAGGGGAGATCCGTGGCAGATCTGACGGCAGAGAACATCATTGGTGCAGGCACAAGTGTTTCGGAGCACAACAATCAGCCACATTGCTGAACATGGGGCTGCGCAGCAGACGGCCCCTACGTATTCCCATGATGACCCAACGACGTCGTCAATTACGATTCCAGTGAGCACGAGATCATCGAAACTGGAACTTGGATCAATGGAAACGTGTCCTCTGGTTGGATGAATCACGTTTCTTGAGACTCCAGTTCGCTGGTCGTGTCCGGATAGGCCGTCTGCTCGAAACATGCACCACCTCATTGACGCAGGACTGTGGAGGCGGTATTACACTGTGGGGGACATTCACCTGGCCTACCCTGGGACGGGGGGCAGTGATCGAAGACACCAGACATCTGCGATCAACTAGATTTATTCGTGTTTAGTGTCTTCAACTATTGCGATGGCATCTTCCAGCTGGATAACTGCCCGTGTCACAATACCAGAATTGTGCTACATTAGTCCTAGGAGCATATTAGTGAACTCACGGTGATCTCTAGGCCACCAAACTCGCCTGATTGCAACCCTATACAGGGTGTTACAAAAAGGTACGGCCAAACTTTCAGGAAACATTCCTCACACACAAACAAAGAAAATATGTTATGTGGACATGTGTCCGGAAACGCTTACTTTCCATGTCAGAGCTCATTTTATTACTTCTCTTCAAATCACATTAAACATGGAATGGAAACACACAGCAACAGCGTGACTTCAAACACTTTGTTACAGGAAATGTTCAAAATGTCCTCCGTTAGCGAGGATACATGCATCCACCCTCCGTCGCATGGAATCCCTGATGCGCTGATGCAGCCCTCGAGAATGGCGTATTGTATCACAGCCGTCCACAATACGAGCACGAGGAGTCTCTACCTTCCTGCAATTAGGCCAACTGGCGGTGAATCGAGGAAGTACAGTACATACTAACGAAACTAAAATGAGCTCTAACATGGAAAGTAAGCGTTTCCGGACACATGTCCACATAACATATTTTCTTTGTTTGTGTGTGAGGAATGTTTCCTGAAAGTTTGGCCGTACCTTTTTGTAACACCCTGTAGAACATATCTGGTACAGATGCTCAGGTTTTGTTTCTCTCGCTGTCAGTTTGTGTACGATCTGTTAAGAACTTTCACAACTTATTATACAGTATAAATGTGGATTTCCACTGCATGCGATGACTATCAGTAAAGGCCAGGGTCAGACACTGAGAGTAACAGGGAAACACTTAGGGGGCAGTTACATGTAGCTAACGTACGGGTTTCCAAACCCCAAAGGTTATATACCCCAGCAAAGAACAGTGAAACCAAAAACGTTGTGTACAAAAAGGTATTGACATAAGATATATCCACAAAAACCTCAAACAATAATCTGGCCGGATGAACTGTGGTAAATACCATAATATCCCACAGTCCTTCCGTTTGTTGATATTTTATAATATGGCGCAAATTGGTTGTCTTGATGAGCAAGATTGAATTGCTTCGCCGTCATTTTTATCCCGACTCCATGTTTTTATGTAACTTACAACGTTCTATACCAAATTCCAGCAATAAAACTCTAATATGACGTTCAATAAGTCGGGGATAACAGCTAGTTATGGTATAGATTGTGTTTATACGGTTCGTTAGTAAAACGATTGTAAGAGCTTTCAGAAAATTGCAAGCAAGCAACGAGACGGAGTTCTGCCTTTGGCAGGGAACCGTCCTGTCGGATCACTCGGAATAACTGCCGCGTTTGAGCGGAGCTATTAGCGCGGTGCGGGTAATTATTTGTAAGCGAGCCGCCTGGCGGCTGAGGTCCCTTGTTCTCGCCGCCCGACCCCTGGGTCAGCTGGCGACGCACTCGGGTAGAGGAGATGATGCACGACCAAACTGCAACACACGTCTTGCGTAAACCTCAGACTTCTCCGCAATAAAATACACTCAAATTTTTCACCCGATTTTTCTACTGACGGTTGCTCGTTTCACTGTCGACTATGACCATTCGTAAGACTTACATAGATTAATCACACCATCGGACAATACACTGATCAGCCAAAACATTATGACCACCTACCTACCATCATATTGTTCCACCTTCCGCACGGAATACAGCAGCGATTCGGCGTAGAATGAATTCAACAAGTCCTTGGTAGGCTGCCAGAGGTATCTGACACCAGATGTCTACGCACAGGTCACCAAATTCCCTTAAATTAACGGCCAGCGGTTTGTGGGCGCGGCAACTGGGAACGAGCATCTCGGAAACGGCGAGGCTGGTCGGCTGTTCGCGTGCTACTGTAGTGAGCATCTATGGAAAGTTTTTGGAGGACGGCGAAACCACGAGTAGGCGACAATGTGGTGGACACCCACGCCACATCACAGAACGTGGAAGTCGGAGGCTTGCCCGCTCTGTAAAGCAGGATAGGGGGTGATCTGTGGCAGAATAACGATTCTTGTGCTCTGAAACACTTCTGGAAGCACCAGAATTGTACTCTTCCGTCAGATCTGCTACCCTCACTGCCACCTTCTCCATTACGTCATCAATTACTACGTTGAAAAGTAGTGATGAGAGGGAATTTCCTCGTTTTAGTTCGTTTCTTTGGTTCTCTAATCTGTTCTTTCTCCCCTTCTTTTCACGTATCTCCCACTTTCCTGGTATCATTCTATCACTATACTGATGGTTTCTTTTGGGACTCCTCTGTTCTCCATGCCCTTCTATACCTTACTCCCCTCTCAATGTCGAGGAATACCAAAGGCAGAGCCTTTTCATACTCATAGTGTTTTTCCCCGCAGCTGTCTTATCACAAATATCTGTCTACCATCGATCCCCCTGATCTGAAACCATACTACTCTCCTCTTAGCTCTTTTTCAACCCCGTCGCTTGTTCTCTTCGCAAGCATCTTCTCAAACACATACTGTCATATCTGTGATTACTCTATAGTTTTCAAGCTACTTCCTGTTCCCTTTGTTGAAAACCTATACAGGGTGATTGAAAATAACGTGGACAAAATGACATGGTAGATCAGTCATACAATGAGAAGCAAAAATCGCATAGGAACAGAGGGTCGCAACTGCGATCCGGAGCCGCTACAGGGCGTCTAAAATAATACTGACACAAAGAGAAGAAACAAAACCATTACAGATCATTTTACTGATAATTACTCACTCAAATGCGACTAATGCAAGCCAAATGTTGAGCCTACAGCAGATGCTCAAAGTTTTTGCCAGATGCATCGAGACAAGCCTGGCATCTCCGTTGCATGGAACGGCGCACCTTCTCAAAGATACCAGGTGTATCTCGAACACATCCGGCTGCCGCAACGATTCTTCCTACCAAGTCTTCCGGAGTTTCAACAGGTGTTTCATACACAAGTCCTTTTAAAAATCCCCTCAAGAAAAAATCCAAGGGAGACAGGTCTGGTGATCGTGGTGGCCATGCGATTGGTCCACCGCAACCAATCCAGTATACAGGTGTTTGAGACCCTCTGTTCCTATCCGACTTTTTATCCTTATTGAATGACAGATCTACCATGTGATTTTGTCCACGTTTTTTTAATCATCCTGTATAACATGTGACAATACAGGGATTTTAGATTCCGTCGGAACTTCTTCACAAAGTTACAGAAAATGGCGTAACGTCGTTCCATTGTTTCCCATTGCGTTCCTCAAAATTGGTGACTGACTAAGAACATTCAAAGTAATCAAAAAAGTGCCAGATCAGAAACCGTTTTACTACGCCTAATATTACGAGACACAAACAAGGAGAGAACTATCGCAGAACTGATTACAATTTTAAAAAAAAAAAGTTTTTCACAATGTTAAATCCAATACGATTAAAACCGGGCATAAAACTGCTGTTCGTAATTTGCATAACAAACGGGTGATTTAATGAGAGTTTAATATTGCCTAAGACAGCCGTCAATTTCAAGAAGCGATAGAAATTGGCAGTTTATCATCTGCGACTCTCAATCTCTATGCAAATGCAGTAATTACAGAACTGAAAGGAGAGGGTAGAAGCTGAATCAAAGATTCAACCATAAACAAGACTGTAATACTCTTATTTTATTTTATTTTACGTGAAGACAACTTCAATTTTATGCTGTTACTGGGTGGCAGGAGCAGATAATAGACGGTGAAACTTGACTAAAAGTAGACAAAACGAAACATGACAGCCTCGAGGTCGAATGTCTAACATTTATAACGATCTCCGAAGCATTCTTTGACTAGCCATTTTAGTCTCTATAGGGGCGACGGGATCTGGGTCAAAGAAATGTCTGGGCATAAAGACTGACAGAAATGTGATGTTGAAAAGAATACTGCAAATTATATACGACGAGCTCTCAAATATAAACCGCCATTTATTTCAAAGGGTAACAAAAGAACCAATTCCCATAATTTTATTTTACAACACAGTCATTTCCCTTTATAATGCACCAACACGGCATTTACTGAAGCTAAAGAAGAAACAGACTTGTCAACTGTGATAGAAATTGACAACTTCAAAAAAAAAAAAAAAAAAAATGTAAAGGGTTAGTTTTAGATAGAATTGATTATTTATTTTCCAAAATTGACTTTCAAATTGTACAAGTAAATCAAACACTCACAAAAATTCATTTGGAAAAAATTATTAGTGTTGAAAAAAATTTCGAAATCTTATAAAGGGCATTTTCATGACACTTTTAGTATCCGATTAATGAAATTCAACATCAGATTAGTATACAATTTTTTATTGAAAATAATTTTCTGCAAAAGTATCAAATTTATCAAGAACATTCATTTAGTTAACCCAAAAAAAAAAAAGAACAATACCTTTTCTGATTGTAATCGTAAGTTTTCGGCCAATCTGATGCTTGAAGATCTCGCGGACATTCTGTAATCATTTTTTACGTGTTAATCTGGTGATAGGCCATATTTCCGCAGTTGTTGAACGATAACTGGAACTGCAATGAATAGTGATGTGAATGTGTGTGAAGTGCTGTTCTAGACCGGCATGTGAGGATTACCAATACAGCTCCACTGAAGATGCCCTACACCACGAGGGCGAAACGCGACTGGGGAATCAAATAGAAACAAAATTCACCAAAACAGTTGTTTTTTGACGGAATTATTTATAAAATTATTTTTAAGTGTTTTATTTAGCTGTGCAACTTGGAACATTTTCGCATAATAATGGCTTTGAATGTTGATAGTTAAAAGAAAAATAACCTCCACTTTGCAGTTATCACGTGGTAAACTGGAATTCACCTGGTGAAACTACATTAACGGTTTATAACGGCCCTCAAACGCAACCCATTTTATGAAATTGTATTTTAAGAACTGGGTATAGTAAGCTGGGAATTGGTTAATTACGGTTTTGTATATTTTCCGTGCAATTAATTGTGAATGTGTGTAAATGGACATTGTTTTATACAGAGAAACTACGTTAATACTATTTAACATGTTGAAGGACAGCGTTAAGCATGAGACATTGATTAAAAGTTTGTAATTCAAAGTGTTGTTTGGAGGACTATTTGCGACGGTTTGTACAGATTTATGTGGATAATTTTGTGTGTAAATGCTTGTAAATGTCTTTAATTTTCATTTCCGTGTGTTTCATGATGATTTTGTATTGATTCTGATTGTTATGATGTAATTTTAATTGTTAAGTATTGTTAGAATTCGAGAAACATCGGTCAGATTTCTCTGTGTTATTCTGGAAATTTCTGTAGCGCCTATATAAAGCGAATGGCAGAGACGAATTAGTTTTAGTTTTGAGAGAGAGTTGTTAGTCACTATTTCTGGGAAGTGTGTGAGCCTAACCGCTGGAACACATGTTTTTGTTTGTACATAATATCTTTGGATCGATGCCAGTGCCGTGTAATGTTATCGTAGATCTCAGGAAAGAAAGTGGGAAGTGATTCTTTGAGTATTTATTTCATACCTATCAAGTTGTTTCAAGCGGATCATCGTGTCGAGACATGGCGACCGGTGACAGGACGTATGTGTGGGAAGATGAAAGCAGTGGCGCAGTACGGGCTGACACAACAAAGTGCCTCGCTCCCTCCTTTATACGCGGGCCGCGCGCAGCCCTTCCCAATATCCCCCCTCCCCCACCCGGCCGCCTGCGCATTTTCCGCATAGTGGAAAACGCTTTTCCCGCGATCGGCCTCCCGTCACGTGGCGCCGGCGAATTCCGGAGCGCGGCTCACGGTCGATGGCTCCGCTGCAGTCGATACAGACGCCAGCCGCGTGCTTAATGCGGGGCGCACACCAACAGTCACATGCCTACAAATGCGACAATCAGGAGATTCGCTCATCAGAAGCGACGAATATCCATCATGACTGCAGATAACTACTGTGCCTTATTTGAATATTTGCTTATAGACAGGAAGTAGGTTGTTTGCACACTGCATAAAATTGTATAGAAGCTTAAAACGAGAAGAGTATTGATTAATATGAGTAATACTCGTAGTATAAATAAGAAAGTAACTCTGTCTCACAGTCTGGATGTTACGTTTTCACGACTAAAGGGCTACATCGATCTTGTTGGATTGTGACAAGGAAATACTATGTATCGTTAGTAAGATCATAGTATACTCGGAATATACAACACATTTTTCATTAAATTATGAAAAATAAGCGAACGGTGACAGACAGACGCATGGCGAGTTTAAATTTCCGTAATGTTCAATCAGTCGCTCAGGCTTTGTTTCTCTCGCAGTCAGTTTGTGTATGATCTGTTTATAAATTTTATGTATAGACACAACTTTAAAAATCCGGCGGGGGAACACGGTAAGCATTACCCGCAGTTAACCCTTCCCCCTCCCCCCGTAGTTTGTTGCTATTTGTAAATCTGTTTTAACAGATTGGTTCTCTTCATGAGACCGGTTAAATGGTATAATGATACAGTGATGTCTTCTCCGTCATATTATACAAGCTCCGTAACTCACAGCTATCTATATCCAATTCTAGCACTAAAATTGTAAGTCAACGCGTACGAAGTTGCGGGTAACAGCCAGTATGGGTGTAACTAGAGAGGCCCCCCACGATTTTATTAGAACTCAGTTGGTTGTAGTGATCAAGGCACAAGATGGAGCGCTGGTAGCTATTAGTTAGAAACACAGCCGCGAAGACGGAGCCAGAGGCACAGACCTGGAAGTACCGGTAATGCAGCCTGCAGGCTCAACTGACAGCAGCTTGACCGAAAACTCTAGGGCCAGAACTTCTTGATCGTGTCCAAGCGTTGGAGGTTACCGTGAGGAATGTTTACCACATCACTGCAACTGGCGTGATTTCCCTTTGCCTTCCTCAGTGTGACAGTATTCATAACAATTTTTGTAAGTATGAATGTCCGACACAGTGTTTGTATTCAATGTGGAGTGTTCTATGTGATGTAGATGAGAGATGAAAGAAGGGAGAGGGGGAAAACAGGTGCCGGCCCATTCAGGCCTACTCATCCGCCAGCCATAACGTCCCCATTCAACGGACGAGTCACCATATACCTCACTCCATACGCACTGTGCGAGGTTTCGTATTTGAACCAGGACTTTGGTGCCCAATCAGGTGAATAGGCACTGTGCACCTCCACCCTCCTAACCCGCCAGCCAAATCCTGATGAAGGAAATTTCTGCCGCCACCAGGGCTCAAATGAGCTAACCCCGGGTCAGTGCCGGACACCATCACGGCGCCACAACCAACTGAGACAAAGGGATGGGCAACAATTCGTCAGATACTTTAAAATGGTACCTCATTTATCGATTTTGGTTTCGTATCAAGAGAGGAGAAAATCACGTTCTGGAAACGATAGTACTGTTAGTATAATTTCCTCAACGATCGAAAATTTGTCGCCATTTTCTGGTGAAGATGGAGTGAACAAGGTATTTACCCACGACATTTCTGAGACTGAATTCTCTGTCGCCTTCTTCTGGCGAAGATGATGGAGTAAGGAGTTTACACGCGGTATTTCGACGATGGAATGCTCTGTCGCCATCTTCTGGGGAAGGTGTAGTGAACAAGGTGTTTAATCACGATATTTCAGCGATCGAATACTACGTCACCATCTTCTGGAAAAGATGGAACCAACAACACACAATATTTCGGCGATCGAATTGTCTTATTTTAACTTATGGCTTTACACCTCGTCAAAGTCCAGGTTATTGGAGGCGGGATGGGACTGGGGACAAGGAACGGGAAGAAATTTGGCCATAGCTTTTTTTAATGAAACTTCACGGCATTAGCGTGGAGTGATTTGGGGGAAACCTTGGAAAAACCAGATCTGGATGCCTGGACGGGGATTCAAACCGGCGTCCTGCCAAATGCTAAGCCAGAATTCTGTGTGGCCATCTTCTGGAGAACATGGAGTGAACAAGGTGTTCGCACACGATATTTCGGCGATAGAATACTCTTTCGCCATATTCTGGAGACCATGGAGTGAACAAACTGTTCGCACATGGTATTTCGGCGATCGAAAACTCTTCCGTCATCTTCTGGTGATATATCGTGTGTAAGCACCTTGTTCACTCGGCTGATCATCCGAGAACATTATATTAATCCCCAACGGTGAAAAAAAACCTGATTCTTATGTAAGAAACGATAGTGATTGTAGGTTGCGGATTGTGAATTCTCTCGGGATGCGCTGGCTGAAACGTTGATTTCAAAACGAAATCACAAGTGGCATGAAGCCCAGCCGAGGAGCGTGGTACAGCTGCGATAGCTTGCCTCCCTCTCCTACACAGTGAGAGGTGAGGAGGGCTGCTTACGGGGAATACAAAGTTGGCGCCGTAAACTGGGAAGATTAGCGGCGCGCTGAACGTTATTAATTACCACAGCGGCGGCGGCGGCAGATGGACTCGCGAAACTGTAAGCACCACGCGCTGCGAATACCAAACAGCTCGAGTACCGCGTATCACACTTACACCACACAACTGCCGCCTCTTCAACCACTTCTGATGCATATCGACAAAAGTTTTGTTATTATTTTTAAAACGAAAGAAACGGAGTTTTAGCACGTATCCAGCAAGCATGATTTCTTCGTTCTCCGCGTGGAGCATGCATGACGTTTCAACCATCTTGCACTGGCTCCCTTCAGAGGACTGCCATGTCTGTGGTTGCTGACACCTAAAACAGCTGTCTGAACAGTTAGCGAGCGCAATATGTATTCAGGAAGCAATAGGTAAAAAGCTACGATCCACGCGGGGAGGGGGTGCCAACGCAAAAGCCACGGGAGGAAGGGAGAGGGGGGTTAAAAAGAGGACAAAATAGAGTCACGTAGTTTACGGACGTTCCCCTAACAGTGATTGACTTGTTCTTGTCTTTCACAGGCAATGACCTTGAGAAAATTCTAGCGCTCTGCGTTGTCGTAAAATGTTTGGCCGTTAGCAAATAAAAACATCATTTAAAAACGACGTCACCCGTACTTTCAGCGTATGTCCGGACTGTTCCTATATGTATAGACAGTACGGAGGAAGTTAGAACTTTGTGGCAGCCACGTTTGCTAGCGCCAGCCCGGAGCCTGTCACAGACACATCTGGCGTCTCCTAGCGCCGCCCAATGGATGCTTCCTGTCTGTCGGGACACACAACACACAAATCTGTCGACCCGCTCTACAAACAGCACATGCTTTTTTCTCCTCCGCGCTTCTTCCTCATCTGCATCATTTAACTCGATACACTACACACCAGTAATCTATGTGCTGCACGCTACGCTAAAGATGCAACAGTATTTTTTGCACTGCCTGTTGGTTGCCGTGATGCTGCCCGGCGCATCACACGGAGTATGAGCTACACTGACATTGGTAGCTATCCTGGCAGGGTCGCCATGTGTGAGTTATCCTGATACTGGTCGCCATATATATGCTACCGATTTTCCTTGGATCCTTGGATACTGTCAGCCAATTGTGAGCTACGCAGTCCGTTAGTGTATTATAGCGTGTTATTTAGACAAGAAAGGCCTATCTTCCTCTACCAACACAGCTCGGATCGTATTAATTACTATTTTTTTAACTGCTTTACGTCTCTAAACAGCGAGGTCTTTCGAGACGGCAAAGGATGGGGAGCAAGGAATCGGAAGGGATTCGGCCATGGCCTTTTTAAGGAAGCATCCCGGCATCGGCCTGGAGTGATTTGGGATACCATGGAAAACCCAAATCTGGATGCCCGGACGGGGATTCGAAATTACTATTTTCTGGTATATAACAGCCAAATAAATTGAGAGGTATTATGACAGCGTCAACAAAAGAAAAACTCACTGTTGTGTTCGAAATACTATTGAATTTAACTAACACCGTTCCTTGAAGCAATTTTTAAAACACTTATGCCACAAAGAAGTTTGACGTACATTTCACACGCTATGTTAGCTTGTGTACAAAGAACATCAGCTCGCGCCATACAGTGGGAACGACACTGTCGGGAGACCACGGACAATGCGGATGGACCAGGTGAAGGAGGAAACAGAGGCAAAAGAAGATGATACAAGCGGTGGAGAGAAAACCAGACATGGAAGAGGACATGTCGACCCACCCGCAGAAAATAGAAATGTATAACAATTATGATGATGTAGTAGTCTGATTACAGGAAATGTCTCATGTTAGATGATATTTGTCCATTGTTTCTACACAGGAAAGAATTCCGTTCTTTTCATTAATTACCTAAAATTCCTTGAAATCTACACTAATATTATAAATGCGAAACTAATTCTGTCTCCCTGTCTGTTTTTTTAATTTTCAGGAATAAACGACTAAACTAACCGTGATGAAATTTGGTAAGGAAATACTATACATTGTATCATTAGGTAGGACATAGGATACCTTTCTTCCAACAAATGACATATTTTGTTATGAAATTTTGAAAAATAACCGTATGTTATGATAGACAGACAGATAAAGTGTGTGTCTGTAATGTTATTATATGGGTCACTCAGGCCTTGTTTCTCTCGCAGTCAGTTTGTGTATGATCTGTTGACGCACAGATGCTGCTCCCGACGCCGACGTCAGTGGGTCAGATGTAGTGCCCGCGTCAGTGCTCTGTTCCGCAGGACTTGCAACTTTCCCAGCGTACCCCCAGAGAGGGCAAGCATTTTCAATTACTGGCCTAATCGAGGAGCAATAAATGGCAACTCCTAGATGCGGTGCCAACGAGCGGGTAAAGAGCATGGAGCCGCGCACTTCTCCTTTGCCGGATGTCCTAGATGTGAGTTCGCCATGTGTGTCGAGTATCACCCGAGGTGGCGAGCCCAGGGAGACGGGACCGAGTATGGAGTCCTGTGTGGTTCCTGTTTTTCTGTTTGTGGAGACACTCCCCGTCTCCCGCCTGGCGGTTCCGGGCGTCGACTTCGCTGCAGTCGACCGGAAGGACGCGGAGGGCTGCTGCGAGATTTATCGACTCTCTGTATCGACCACGCGACAGCCAAGACTTAAAGTCCCGCTCCGCCACAACCGCAGCAACAAAAAGAAAACTGCTGTAGATCCATCCACACCACATTCAGTGCAGTACAGGCACCCCGGGCCGTCCCTACAGAAGACGCCAAGTTACACAAAAAACACTTTGTAACGAAAGTCGTATTTTGCGTGTAACAATTATACAATGTATCCAATCCAACCTTTCTCAACCCAAGGACCAACAAATTGACAAAATAATACTTCGGACTACTCATGTGGGACTAATATTTTACATGAGGGTATATTATTAATATGTATTTGTTTATTTATTAATTTTGTTCCATAAATACACGCTGAGGAAGGACTTGTAGGATGTGGCGCCTGTCGTGATTAATGTATATACGTGCAATTTCAATAATAAACATAGTGAGAATTATTATAGCTTACAAGGACAATATATATATATAAAATAAACATTAATATTTACAACTAAATTTTGCAAGTTATATTAAATTCAAATTATCGAGTGGAGTGGACGAAGTTGTCAATAAGATAATCCTTCAACATCCTTCACATCTGGGAGATGTTGTATTGTACCAATATAATAAAATGATGTATTGAATTCCTACGGAAACACAATTATAGAAAATGGAAGTGGACTATAAAATGTGAATTATATCTTGACCCACTCTTAATATTTTGTAACCAAGTGAAAAGTAATGTTACAGGACGCTGGATGCTACACTATTCCAGCGACTTACAAGTACAAAATAAAAATACACTAAAACATATACCTTTTATTTTTGTTTACTTCACCACTCTTATGTTATCAACGCTACCACTTTTCACAGTTCTTAACACCTACTACAAGACCCTTAAAAGAACTGCGTTCCCTTAGAATTCAGTGGTATTTAGTGAATGGACTATTGTCGTAACAACGCTGTCCTATCTTCATTCTGAAAATGCCAGATCTTTGCCTGGTCGCTGAAATATCCGTGGCTTAAAAAAAGTTGGGCTTGTAGCTTATACTCCCTTATAACTTCATACAGTACGGGTACAGTTATCTAAATTTATATTATTCTTCCTGCGGATCACCTGAACCGCATTAGCGGACCACAGGGTGACTAAGACTGATCTAATCGATACTACCCATAAACATAAGATTGCAACGAGAAAAAGAATCAATATTGAAGATATTTTTGGAAAAAAAAGTTTGAGGCACTGTTAATAAACTAAGGAGAAAGAATCATCTGTAAGAACGAAGCTTTTCACGACGTCGTAAATAAATAAACTCTTCTCCGGCTTCCAGCAGCGTATAAATGTCACAACTAACAAAGAATTATGGATTTGGTTGAAATTAAAGGCAGAGGTAGACGTCCTCGAAACTTCCGATAATGTATAGTTAGGAAGGGCATAGGATACGTTTTTCGGGATAAATAAAATATTTAGTCACGAAATTCCGAAAACCAACCAAACGGTGACTGACAGATGGATAGCGTGTGTGAGTCTGTGTAATGTTGTATCGGTCACTCAGGCTTCGTTTATCTCGCAGTCAGTTTTTTTATGATCTGTTCATAAATTTCATGAACAGACACAGACACAACTTATTATATAGTACAGATCCTGTTTTGCACTGCATCAGACTATTATTTTGTATCTATATGAAGCTATCTCGCGGGTTTCCAACCCCCAAACGCTACAGATCTTAGCAAAGGACACCAACAACGCTGTGTAGGAAACTGTATTGACATTAGACGTTTGCAGAAAGTGATATAATTTTAAATCACAAACAAAAATCTGCCCGACGGACTGTGGTAAGTAGGCTGTCGCAGATAACCCCCTCCACCCCTTCAGTTTGACACTATTTTTATTGGTGCTCTTCATGAGACAAATTCGTGTAGTGATGATGACTTTACACTATCACATTAACACTACTCCGTACTTTTGTGGCACCTTTTATGTAACTTTGAGCTTGCTATATCGATTTCTAGCAATAACATTTCAATTGCGTGGGTATGAAGTTATTTACGAAGAATCCGACTGTTCAGAAGTACGAGGTAAACAGTTCAGTTATTGATATGGTCGATTCTATGAAATATTTGGGGGTAACAGTACAAAGGAACATTAAATTAGACTTAGACATTAATTCGTTAATAGGTAGAGCTAGACTGCGATTCATAGGTCGAATCTTGAAAAAACTGTAATGAACAAGCAAAGGAGATAGCGTACAAATCTCTTGTGCGTCCACATTTCGACTATATTTGTGCCATTTGGGATCCGTTTCGTAAGGGGTTGATCGAAAGTATAGAGAAAGTACAGAGAAGAGCCGCTCGATTCGTGACCGCTTACTACAGTCCTTATGAAAGCGTCACAGAATTGATTAGTAGACTGGGCTGGGAGTCTCTGGTAGATAGACGACGCACGTTTCGTTTAAACTTATTGGTAAACATGCGTACTCCCACTTCCAGTTACGAGTGTAGAATTTGAGATGGATCCAGTACAAATTGATAGTGTAGATATCATAAAACAATTAAAGCTCCTGAAGTGGGGGAAAGCACCGGGGTCCCGATGGTATACCAGTAAGAGTATTTTCGGAATACGCGGAAGAAATAGAACCATTTCTGTCAGATATATTTCTTAAATCTTTAGAAGAAAGAAAAGTACCTTCTGACTGGAAAATAGCGCAGGTGATTCCCGTTTTCAAGAAAGGAGATCGGAGAGATCCTAAGAATTATCGACCCATTTCTCTAACATCTGTTTGCAGTGGAATTCTTGAGCATGTCATATGCTCTAACGTTATGAAGTTTCTAGATGAAACTTACAGCAAACCAACACGGATTTCGGAAGAACCGATCGTGTGAAACGTAACTGGCTCTATTTTCGCATGATGTAATGAAAGTTATTGATGCGGGATCACAAGTTGATGCTATTTTCTTGGATTTTCAGAAAGCTTTTGACTCTGTACCACACAACCGACTTTTAGCGAAGATTCGAGCGTACGGTATACCTGATCAGATTTGCGAATGGATACGCGATTTTCTAACTCGTCGGTCGCAGTATGTCGTTGCTGACGGAGAAGCCTCTTCTAAGCTAGATGTTACTTCGGGCGTTTCTCAAGGAAGTGTAATAGGACCACTTCTTTTCTTAATTTTTATAAACGATCTCGGTGACAACGTTAATTGCAGGATGCGATTTTTTGCTGATGATAAACTTATTTATAGGGAAGTGAGGTGCTCTGACGATTGCTTAGAAATTCAGCGTGATCTATATGTTATTTCGGAATGGTGCTGTAAATGGCAGCTTACGCTTAACTGCAAAAAGTGCAAGGCAATGCACATAAGTAATTAAAAGACCCCGTTTGCTCACGAGTACAAAAGTTAACAATTCAGTTGTTGACACTGTGGATTCCCTAAAGTATCTAGGCGTAACAGTACAAAGCAACATGAAATGGGACATGCATATAACTTGTAACGGGTTAATGGCATTTCCCCATTACTTTGGAAGCTAATTTGAGAAGTTTTAAATATTGGCAGTTTGCGTGGTTGTCGGGTGATTTCAGCATCCGCCAAGTCCGTGGGTTTAGGGAAGTAGGACCCATTTGTAAAGCATGTGTTGAAACTGGTCGTCGTCTAGTGACGTCAGCATCTGCCGGGTCCGTGAACTCGGGGGTGTAAACCCCAAATTCGGAAGCATGGTGCGCTTGGGAGAAAGACGCACCTAGGCTTCTGGGCGGGCAGTCTGCCGTTGGCCGTGGGGTAGGTGAGTCCGTCGTGAAAGTGAACAGTCAGTCGAGTCGACGAGAACGTGTGTTCATTATGCTAAAGAATTAATTTGGGAGAAGGTGATTTCTTTGGTGATATGAAGGAACTTTAGTAATGAAGAAAGAATTTGCAGAATTTTATATGAATTGTTTCGTGGTGAGCCATAGGCATGCTCGGAGAACTAGTAAGGGTGTTGTATGAATGAAAAGAGTGCGTGTTATTCAGTCTAAATTTATCGGAGGCATTACCTGTAATCTTTAAGGATCGAAGTACCGATAGCGAACTTTCATAAAGGTTGGGAGTTGGAGCGAGACTATCTTTTTAACTATTAAATGCATGTGTTTCAAATAAGAAGGTGCATTTTTATTTCATTTACCGACTTATTATCGGTTGGCGGCCGTCAGAGAAAGAACCAGAATCTAGTGAGTGCGCGGAAGCTTTAAAGGTTCACAGTAAGTATTGTAACCGAACCTCCAGCATAACCGCGACATGGCGACGTGTTGTGGCACGCCGTTATAATAAAAGACGGGTGTTTCCGATTTATTTGACTGAACCAAAGTGCAACAGTGCTCCACACGTTACATAGAAGGCGATGGACAAAACAACATCGGCGGCGGAAAACAGCGACTACACGACAACAAGAAGTGTAAACAAACAAGCGAGCATCTATGGAAGAATGTATACAGTTTGAAACGGACCATGGCAGCATCAACACGATCCACGAGCAGTCTGCAGAAACAAAGCAAGATAAGTAAACCTTTTCACGCGGCAGGCGCAAATATTTCCCAGTGATCCTTCTCTTCAAAGATACGACGTATGAAAACTATATGGTGTTTGTGTGTGTTTAAACTAATTTTATTTTTGTGTGTGTACTTTGCCGGGTTTTTGAGGTCCTTGTGTCGCAAACTGTTTGAGTGTGTTGTTTCCAAATTTGCATAAACCCTAAATTAACGTGCTGGTATATTTAACTTACATTTTTGGTTGACTCAAAACTTTAAAATGGAAATGGCTAATGTCTTTGAAAGCAGGGGATCCCTTGATAGCGGTTCTTCAGATGCTAATGATTTACTTGGATTTTCAGAAAATATGTCACCAATACTGGATAGAAACTATTCACATATTTCAGATGAGGGAAGTAATACAGGAGGCTCAGATGTTATAATTACAGGTGCAGCTATACAACCAGCCATGGTGATTGGAGAAGTAGGGTCTAGTAACTTGGCAGGAACACAAACAGATTCTAACCGCACATTTAGTACTAATGTACAGGAACCCGCCAATAACTCACAAATTGCAAGTACCCCAGTGCCTGTAGTATATACACAAAAATCTGAAAACCTAACTGGATCGGCTCTCCTGGTAAGCCTCATCAATCAACTGTCTTTATCCATGGAAGCAAACTTTAAAAAACTAGAAGAAAAATTTGATAAACAATCATTGCAACTCAAACAATTGGAGCAGGCTGATAGGAGTATGCAGGCGCAACTGCAAGAACACTTGAATCACACAGCTGAACAACTTCAAGGGGTTCACAATAAAACTGAAGATTACAAAATAACTGACAATATGACTAATGAAAGTAAGGTGACCAAGGATATTTCTTTAAAAGGTTGTGGAGAGATGTATGATGAAGAGTTATCTGGCTTTTGGGCGAAGGTTAACAAAATTGAACTTAGCCAAGACAGATCTACACAAAGGGTTGCCAATGTTGAACAAAAACTACAACAAGTAGAGGGGCAACAAAAGGAACTTGTAGAAAGGGTGGAACACATAATAGAAACAGACACTTGTACTAACAATGAGAGGTTCCAGAAGATTGAAGGGAAGGTTAATGATATTCAAACAGTAAGGGTTAACACTGGGCAAGATAAAGTAACCATCATGACACCTGAAGAAATTTACAGTTACTCCATTCAGTGACAATGGGGACCTGCACCCAGTAACTTTCCTCACAAGTTTTCAGTCCTACCGATCATTTGAATTGTATGATGACACAGAAAAGATTAACTGCATTTACCAACATTTAAGAGGGAGTGCCAGATTGTGGGGTGAAAGCATAATCCAAAACTGTCAGACCTATAGTAAATTTAAGGAGAAATTTATGAGCCATTTCTGGTCTAGCCAATGGCAGTATGCAGCGAAGAGGAAATTGTGCAGAGGGAGAAGGTTTCAGTCAGACAGAGAACGACTGCTAGATTTTTTTTATGAAAGAAGCTGCAAAAGGCTCTAATTTTACCGATCCCATACCAGAAGATGAACTAGTGAAGGATATAGTGGGAAGGATGCCAGCCCACATATTCGAGATGAAGGCATAATTTCAATAAACTGATAGGCTGAGGCTGTTCAAGTGGAGGCTATTTATACCAAACACCTATAATGGGACATGATATTAAAATCCATTTAAACGGCTAGAGAATAGGCTTTTTTCCAAGAAACATTTTTAATAGAACATTTTAGCTTAGAAATACTGTGAAACAACCAGCCTTGTATTAAAAAAGTGGAATATGTGTTGCAGACAGTGCAGAGGTGTGGTGACAAGCAGCAAGTACGGAAGACTTCAGGATAAACCGACAGAGGCATGCTGCGCAGTGAGTAGGTTGTGAAGTGCTTCAATTCTTCAGAGGCACACAGTGTCTGGGTGTGGCGTGTTTGGCAAACACGATGTACCTCATGCTTACCTCGTCATTGTTTCTACTTACTTGTGACGAGGTGTCTTTCTTTAATCTGTACTATCCAATCTCCCTTGGTTGAATTCTTACTATTTCCACACCTTAGGTTGTAAAGCCCAAGTGGCTAAAGGGTCTGTTTTTCAAAATTTCACCATCTCTTTCTTCATTTATGGACAAGGATTTATCAAGTATATTTTGTGTTTAGTCGTAAAATCAGTTTTATCGACATACTTTATTAAACTGAAGTAATCAGTATTGGGTGAAGGACAATTATATATTACATTTAAAAGAACACTTTGATTATTTGGTTATATTTGGGTCATATCGTCACTAGATTTCATGGAACAATGATGGTAGCTTAGTGAATTATTGGTGATGTGGTAGGATCTAACATTTTTTGAATTGTTGGTATTAAAGGACTATTTTGGTTGCATATCCATCCTATCACCACTATATTTCATCAAACAATAATAGTAGTTTAATGTATTATTGGCGATGTGGCAGGACCTAATATTTTGTAAATTTTCTAATTTTTTAGGTGATTGAGTATTTAATGACATTCAATGTTTACTATGTTTTCACACATTGTTGGCCAACTGAGTAATTTTGCTAATGTTTTAATGTTGCTCACGTTCAAAATATTTCAGTTTTCCCATTTTAAATGTCGCCCACATTTTGCACATTGTTATTAGGATAAATTTATTATTTACAAGTTAACACATGGTGTAGCTTAGATGGTAAATCTTTTTATTGGAAAGTATTGTAGAAATCTATGTAGCTCCAACCCCAACCAAGAAACAGAACTTGAATTAAGAATAGGTTTTGATATCTTGTGTAATATCGATGCATTTTGAGTGTTTTTGTAGGCATGAGTGGAGTGTGAATGTTGTGTTTCAAGGCAAGAGGATATTGATTTTACCCATTGCTATTTGGCATGGAAATTTAAATACCAAGAGTAAACTGGCAGGGGGATGTAACGGGTTAATGGCATTTCCCCATTACTTTGGAAGCTAATTTGAGAAGTTTTAAATATTGGCAGTTTGCGTGGTTGTCGGGTGATTTCAGCATCCGCCAAGTCCGTGGGTTTAGGGAAGTAGGACCCATTTGTAAAGCATGTGTTGAAACTGGTCGTCGTCTAGTGACGTCAGCATCTGCCGGGTCCGTGAACTCGGGGGTGTAAACCCCAAATTCGGAAGCATGGTGCGCTTGGGAGAAAGACGCACCTAGGCTTCTGGGCGGGCAGTCTGCCGTAGGCCGTGGGGTAGGTGAGTCCGTCGTGAAAGTGAACAGTCAGTCGAGTCGACGAGAACGCGTGTTCATTATGATAAAGAATTAATTTGGGAGAAGGTGATTTCTTTGGTGATATGAAGGAACTTTATTAATGAAGAAAGAATTTGCAGAATTTTATATGAATTGTTTCGTGGTGAGCCATAGGCATGCTCGGAGAACTAGTAAGGGTGTTGTATGAATGAAAAGAGTGCGTGTTATTCAGTCTAAATTTATCGGAGGCATTACCTGTAATCTTTAAGGATCGAAGTACCGATAGCGAACTTTCATAAAGGTTGGGAGTTGGAGCGAGACTATCTTTTTAACTATTAAATGCATGTGTTTCAAATAAGAAGGTGCATTTTTATTTCATTTACCGACTTATTATCGGTTGGCGGCCGTCAGAGAAAGAACCAGAATCTAGTGAGTGCGCGGAAGCTTTAAAGGTTCACAGTAAGTATTGTAACCGAACCTCCAGCATAACCGCGACAAACTTCCGACGTAGGCAAGGCGAATTATAAACTACGATTCATAGGTCGTATTTTGAGAAGTTGTAATGCTCATACAAATGAAATAGCGTACAAAACACTAGTGCGTCCGCATTTGGATTACTGTTGTGGAATTTGGGATCCGTATCGCAAGGGATTGATTGATACATTAGAGAAAGGACAGAGGAGAGCCGCTCGATTCGTGACTGCTAGTTACAGTCCTTACGTAAGTGTCACAGAGCTGATACGTGGGTTGGGCTGGTCTTGTTTGGCGGACAGACGACGTCGTTTTCGTTTGAATTTGCTGGAGAATATGCGAAAATCTTTAATTTACGAGTGCAACGAAATACTTCTTCCGCAAACCTATTTAGGTCGCAATGACAGGAGGGATAAGATTCGAGAAATAAGATGCCGTACTGATTCATTTATGTATTCCTTCTTTCCTCGTTCTGTTCGGGATTGGAATGCACAGAATTACGATTGGTGCTTAGCACCCTCTGCCACCCACAGTATTTGTGATTTGCAGAGTATAGATGTAGATGTAGAAATACTTCGTCCACCAACCTATTTGAGTCGGAATAACAGGAAAGATAAAATTAGGGAAACAAGGTGCCGCACTGATTCTGATATGAATTCTTTTTTCCCTCGTACCATTAGCGCTTGGAATACACAAGAAAGAAGAACCCTCTGCCACCCACAATTTTGTGAATTGCAGAGTATATATGTAGATGTAAATGTAGACGTGTAACAGCAAGTTGATTCGATATTATTTTTTCAGTGTTTAATAGGTTACAGTTTAATGTTGCTGGTAAGTATAGTATACCATCCGATACCATAGACTTGAGGGCACTGATCGGCAGGTAGTAGACCATTACGTTGACGCGGCTTAGCGTGTACGGTACGAGTATCGGGTAAAGGCACTGCGCACGGCACTCAGGGCGGGGGCAATACAGAGTGCGCGCACTCACACAGATTGGTTCCCCGCAGAGAAGGTCGGGGGCTGACGAAACCTCCCCCCCCCCCCTCCAATTACAGAGGACGGAACACGGGCTGATCTGCACACCGAGTGAATGAAATCTCGAGAGCAGAGATCCCCTTCCGTTTCATTCGCCTAAAAAGATCGAGGGCGGAGCTGGAGCAGTCGACTCAGAATCGACTCATTACACACGAGCGGAGAATTCGGTCCGGGGTCCAGTCCCGAAATTTTTGGGTTTAAATTTCTCAACCACGTGATTTTTCGGGATTGAAAAAAAATAGGAAAAATACACCAAAAATGCAACATTTCCGGACGAAATAAAGTAATTTTATCTCTCATTGTCACTTTAACCTTCCTGCCCGTCACTTGTTTTAACAGTTGACTTTAGTCGCGTTTTTGTAGGTAAACAGAGAAGTTATGAGTGAAAAGGTGTTTAAAACGCTTTGCTTTGCGACGCGTAAGTTGAATTATTAATTATTTTTGGTTAACTAACATAAATTACCTGAAATAATAGTTATGTACAAAGTTTGGAAGTCATTATATGATTATGGTCCCATAGTGGACGATGAAATAAGGGATTTGTTTACTAGTCCCACGAAGATTTTTATTACAAAAAAAAAAAAAAAAAAAAAAAAAAAAAAAAAAAAAAATGAAAGATAAAATTTCCCTAAGGCAGAAACTAAACATTAAAAGTACTTTGTCAGACCATGAAATGCAAATGATGCAAACCAAAGCCACAATTCAAAGCAAAAGTGATTTAAATCTCGAAGAAAAACTTGAGGCCGATTTAGATAAAAGCACGAAAATACTGTCTCCATAATCATACACAGAATCGAATTTTTCCAAATGATGGTGACAATATAACACAGCCAAAATAGTTCATTTAAATTTGATTAAAATAAAAATAATACTAATCGGATTTAATAGGGACTGGGATGTGGGGTTATCATGTGTGGCAGTATGTCACACTTTCCATACCCAATTCTAGCAATAAAATTCTAAATCCACGCGTACGCAGTCACAATATATACATATTCTTGTATCTAGCTATTTTGATACCTGACATTCTATTTGGAACATTTCTCGTTTACAGTTGCGCTCGACGAGCGCCTGAGGTCGACCCGCCCGCCGTGCAGCCCTGCCTGTCCGGCAGCCTAGTTAATCCCAGTCGACTGCTGACCACTGCACTGCTACAGTGGAGATGAGGCGGAGGTATTTCTTGCCATGCTCTTTGTTTTTATTGCCGAGCGGGCAATGGAGCGTGCTTCATTAACAGCCACACAGGGGTGCATTAATTCAGGGGCAGCCAGGAGGCACCAGCAACTTACACCAACCCAGTAAGTGCTACACCGACATTGCTTCCTCCACACACGGATCCCAGGCTCACTTAGTTCTATTATATATATATATGCTTTCGGCACTGTGCCTCACACTAGGTTACTTACGAAATTTCGTGGTTATGGCTTATCTGCACAGATATGTGACTGGGTTGCAGACTGTCTGAAGGACAGAACACAGTGTGTAGTTCTCGACGGTGAGCATTCATCACTGACCGAAGTGAGGTCCAGGGTTCCCCAGGGGAGTGTGTTGGGGCCTCCGTTGTTTCTCATATACATTAATGACTTAAGCGACGTAATAAGGGAAAAAAATATTTGTTGATGATGCTATTATTTATCGTGAATTAAAATCCAAGGACGACAGCACTTTGTTACTATTACTCCGCGATTCACTAAAAGTGTGTGGCGGAGGGTGTATTGCACCTATCCGAAAGGGTAATAGGTTGGAAGGGATATACGGGATATGGCAGGAGGCGCCCATGGGCTATTGTGAAGAATCATCCCAGCATTCGCGTTGAGTGACCTGAGAAAACCATGGAAAACCCAGATCAGGATGGCTGGAGTGCTTTATCGAAAGCTAGTCCTGTCCGATTTTGTGTTTACTCGCCCGGTAAATCGTTCCTATTCCATTCCCTAATCACTCGTGGAAAAAATGAATACAGAAAAGAATCGGTTCGGGCCCTGATTTCTCTTATCTTATTTTCATGGTGATTCCGAGATACAAATGTTGCTGGTAGCAATATTTGTTTGCTGTCATTCAGAAATATGTGAGTCGAGAATTTTTGAATTAGCTTCCGTCGAGAGCAACGCCTTCGGTGTTCCAGGTCTTCCCAACCTAACTCGTTCAACATCGCACTTAGCTTTCCCTCCGACTATATATACCTGTCACGAATCGGGCGGCTCTTCTTTGGACCTTCTCTAATGCCTCCATTAACCCCTTTTGATGGGGACCCCATACTGAACAACAATATTCTAAGTGAGGACGCACTAGTGACCTATATGCAATCGATTTAACTTCCGGAGTGCATTGTTTTAAATTACGACCTAGAAATCGGAGCATACGATTTGCTTTCCCAATTACATGCTCGATATGCTCATTCCACGACAAATTATTACGAAATGTTACCCCTAGGTATTTAGCGGAATCTACCGTTCTAAGGAAAGCACCATTAATTCTATATTCAGAGCTAAACGGTGTCACCTTTTTACTTACACGCATGACTTGGCACTTTTTAGCTTTTAACTCCAACTGCCAGTCCTAACACCACGCAATTATCTTCGGAATATCATCCTGTCTTGACTTACAAGCCGATGTTATCAAAATAATCGCGCCGTGCAAAGACTGGCAGCTGGAATTAAACGCTAAAACATGCCAAGTCATTTATATAATTAAAAAGGTGTCACCATTTAACTCTGATATACAATTAATGGCACTGTTCTTATAACGGCAGATTCCGCTAAATACCTAGGGGTAACAATTAGTAATAATTTGTTCTGGAATAAACATAAGAGTATTGACAAGGTAATTGGGAAAGCAAATCATATGCTCCGATTTCTAGATCGTAATTTAAAACAGTGCACACCGCAAGTTAAATCGATTGCATACAAAGCTCTGGTCCGTCCTCACTTAGAATATTGTTGTTCTGTATGAGGCCCCCGTCAAATGAGATTAATAGAAAATGTCCAAAGAAGAGCTGCCCGATTCGTGACAGATATAAGTTACATAGTTGGATGGAAAGCGTAAGAGCGATGTTGGAGTTAGGTTCGGAAGGTCTGGAACATCGAAGGCGTTGATCTCGACAGAAGCCAATTGAAAAATTCACTACTGACCTATTTCAGGATGACAGCAAACACATATTACTACCTGCAACATTCATATCTAGGAACGACCGCGAAAATAAGATAAGAGAAACCAGGGCCAGAACTGATTAATTTTTGTATTCATTTTTTCCACGAGCGATTAGGGAATGGAATAGGAATGATTTGTCGGGCGAAAAATCCGACAGCATGAGCTTTCGATAAAGGTCTCCGGCCATCCTGATCTGGGTTTTCAGGCGAATGCTGGGATGGTTCCTCACAATAGCCCATGGGCGTCTCCTGCCATATCCCATATATCCCTTCCAAAGCATTACCCTTTGTACTCTGCGACTCACCACACACTTTTAGTGAATCGCGGAGTAATAATGATAATAATAATAGATACTGTATTAGGTGAAATTTCTCGGTACAAACATTTCACCTGATTACCAAATTCTATATATCCAGACGGTGTTTCCATTTACAAATGTTAGAAAGCAACTGCGGAATGAGTAGCCAGTAAACAATGTATTAAACAGGCATAAATTTGAACAGAGAACCACTATCCTACAGTTTGATAATGCCGAACGAAGCACGTTCGATCGTCCAGACATTTAACGATATTCCGGGGACAGTAGAACAATTACGCCGATAATACGCGACAGAGAAACATTGTTTGTTTTCATCAGTAAAACAATTCGCGCTGCACAGCTAAGCAGTTTTTTTATGAGGACCTGTAAAACTGAGTGCGGAATAAACGCGACGCCAGTGGTAGGAGAAATTGCTGGCGCTGAAAAGTCGACAGGACAGTAAAAACTGGGCCAACTCACCAAGACCAGGGCGTCGAGTTTCAGTTGACGAACTCCAATGTCAGTGGTACAGTCTCGGTACAGACCGATCTCTCTTTCCTCCAACATTTATGGTGGCGTGTGAATCATTTCATACTACAGGAGAGGTACAGAGTTATTACAAACTACTATTATAACTTTATTTTCGGGTAATGCGCGTTTTTTTATTTACCTATCTGAACTTTCGGCCGTCATGCTGCAGTCTTCGTCAGACACATTGTTTTTGTTTACATAATAAAGCGCCAAGAGCACAGAGTACTAAACCGCTGTCTTCTCGTTACAATAATATCTTTATTTTCGCGCATAGACGCGTTATTTATTTTCGTATCTAAGCTTTCGGCCGCCATGTGGCAGCCTTCGCCAAAGATACTGTTTTTGTTTACATGCCAAGCGTCACAGAGTATTAAGCGTCTTTCTTCGTTACACTAATATCTTTATTTTTGGGCAATTCCGCGTTTTTTATTTACCTATCTGAGCTTCGTCAGAGATATTGTTTTTGTTTACACATCAAAAAGTGCCAAGGGCACAGAGTACTAAACCGCTCTCTTCTCCTTACAATAATATCTTTATTTTCACGCAATGAGTTGTTTTATTTTCCTATCTAAGCTTTCGGCCGCCATGCGGCAGCCTTCATCAGAGATATTGTTCTTGTATACACGGCAAATAGCGCCAAGCGTCAGAAAGCACTGAGCAATTTTCTTCGTTCCACTAATATCTTTATTTTTCGGGCAATTCCGCACCACAACTTTTGTCAGAGATACCGTTTTTGTTTACAAAGCGAACAGCGTGCACCGTCACATAGTGCTAAGCCGCTGTCTTCGTTGAAGTTGTTGGTATTCTTCTCAAATTCGCCTTCTCCCATACGTACAAGTTAACACAGACCGGATTGGAGAATTGTTGCAGCGTGTGTAGGTGCAAGCTAGGCCGATCACTGAAGCTGGCTTCCCACGACCCGTGTATTTACCAACCGCACCGGTCCATGTCTCAACAGCGGTCCATTGGAAGGGCCCCGCCTGGGCTGGCAGGAATGGCGCGCCGCTATCCGTCACTCAGTCGGTAAACATCAAACGCCCGAGTAGCTGAAACGACACTAGGCGACGTGGTGGGGGGGCTAGCCTGTGGCGTACAAAAGCAGGGGCCGTGGGAATGCACCATATCCAGGGAGAGAAACTTTTTAAACCCACGCCAGCTTACGGGCAGGGCCGGCTTTGGAAAGGGGGTGGTGGAGGGTAAACGGGGCAAAAACATCCTCACCTCTTCTCATGACCGCACCACCTTAATCTTTCCTCTCTGCTGACTTACTTCACTAATATTAGCCACTGCATCTATTTTTCGAATCTCTTCATTTCGAAGAGTATTTCCCTCATAGAAATACCCAACAGCCACCTCAGCATCCTGATTTCCGTCCTCTCCAGGAGGACTTCCACTGTTGTACGTTAAGCCCATGTTTCTGACCAATGAATAGACAAATAATAGCTTCACACGAATTTACACCTGAGATCCCAACAGCTGGATATCTGAAACTCCTGAATGCAGAACACACGGGAGACGTCAAGCCCAGAGCGAAATGATGAGGAGGTATTGGGAAGATCATAAGAACATGGAGAGTAAGAAGGACAATGCAAATTAATGGTTCCACGCGCCTCTTGGTGGGCTAAACGATGAAATAAAATAATAAAAATTTAATGCAATGTAATGTCTACGCGGTAACAGCCAGCTTCCGACGGCTAGAAGAGACCTGACGCCTGATGAAGACAGCAGAGTTAGCTGTCGAAACGTCGTATACAACACCATCCGGCTGGACCCCTGAGAGGATTTCATTGCATCAGTACCCCGGGAAAGTCCCCATTCACACAATAATTGAGTAAAAAGAACGCAAAATTGTAAGGAAAATTTTTGGCCCAAACCTCATAGGAGACCAATACAGACTAAAATGTAATCATCAAATCTTGCACACATTCACAGTGACATTACAAAACGAAGACTAAAATTTTACCGACACATCAAAAGAATGAACCCTAACTGACTGACGAGACAAATAGTTGAATTCTATGAAAACCGAAGTAAAGCAATATCAGATGCAATAAAATGGATTGGCGGAATGAAGAAAGACCTCAAATTACTAGGAATCGCTCCAAAAGGTATCGAAAACAGAGATACATTTAAATCCGAAATTCACAAGTGGCAAGTAGACCGGGAGGCAAGACTAAAGAAAAGACCTGGAACAACATGGTAAGATGAGAGAAAAGAAGCCCACAGCAAGCGTATGGAGGAAATGTGGGCACAAAGGAAAGCGAACAAACGCTTTGTAGCCTAGTCCTAATGGGCTTATCCGCACATAATCTTAGATATATATATATATATATATATATATATATATATATATATATACGTGTTTTACACTATATTTCACTTTTCAACCACCAATTCATAGCACAGATCACTGGTGTTTGTGTGAGCAAGTAGCATGGAGATTCATATCGTGCACAACGTTGGCCGAATGCCGATAGCTGTGGGTATGTGGGAGATATGATGATTAAAGTTGATCAATGTAGGCCGTTTTCATATTTCGACCAAAAATTTGAGTCTCCTTATACTTCTCTTTCCTGTTACAAATACATAGGATAGACCATTAGTGTTTGTCTGTGGTACTAGCAGTGAATCTCTCACCGTGCACTATGGTGGTTAGATGTCGTTAGCTATGGGGGTCTGGAAAAAAGGTGGTTGATAGTGGTCGACCTGCGGCTATTTAATATTTCTGCCAAAGACGCATGTGTCTTGGTGTATGTCTTTTCAGCGAAAACTATCTATCGCAGATCACTGACGTTTGTGTATGGTAGTAACACAGGGTCACCTGTCGATCACAACGTTGGCCGAATTTCAGTAACTGTGGGTGTGTGCGAGATGTGGTTAAAAATGGCCGATCAAGGATATTTTCGTATTTCGACCAAAGACATGTGTCTCCGCATATGTCACTTTTCTGCCAAAAATACATAGGATAGACCATTAGTGTTTGTGTGTGGTAGTAGAATCGCGTCTCCTGTCGTGCACTATGGTTGTTAGATGCCGGTAGCTATGGGGTATGGGAGATATGGTGGTTGAAAATGGTCGGCCTGCGGCAATTTCAAATTTCTGCCAAAGACGTATGTGTCATGGTGTATCACTTTTCAGCGAAAACTATCTATCGCAGTTCACTGGCGTTTGTGTGTGGTAGTAACACAGAGTCACCTTTGGATCACAACGTTGGCCGAATTTCAGTAACTGTGGGAGTGTGGGAGATATGGTGGTAGAAAGTGGCCGATCAAGGATATTCTCGTATTTCGACCAAAGACATGTGTGTCCGTATATTTTACTTTGCTGCCTGAACTACATAGCGCAGATGACTGGCGTTTGTGTGTGGTAATAGCATCGAGTCTCCCATCGTGCACTATGGTAGTTAGATGTCGGTAGCTGTCAATCCAAATTCTTTACAAACACGACCGAAGTCGTGGGTACCAGCTAGTGTTTATTTAATTATTTTTATTAATATTATATTTTACACTTATAAGATGTTACATTTTACTTAATTTTGAATTTAAGTTTTCAAGGGATATCACCATTGATAACTGCCCCTGGTGTCACGTCACTGATATCACTGATGACTGTGTTTGTGGTATTAGACTCAATTTTTTTAAACTGCTTTATGTCTCTCTAACAACGTGGTCTTTAGAGACGGGAAAGGATGGGGGCAAGGAATGGGAAGGAATTCGGCCTTGGCCTTTTTAACGAAGCATCCCGGCATTTGCCTGTAGTGATTTGGGAAACCATGGAAAACCCAAATCTGGATGCCCGGACGGGGATTCGAACCGCCGTCTTCCCGAATGCGAGGCCAGAACGCTATCCGTTACACCACCACGCTCGGTATTAGACTCAAGTCTCTCATCGCGCAATATGGTGGTTACATTGCGGTAGCTGTCAATAAAAATCCTTTACAAACACGAGCTAAGTCGTGGGCACCAGCTAGTAACTTAATAAAACGTGATTGTACGGCTGTGAGGCGGGTATTGGAACCAGACGCCTCACTCGGCCTCACGGTTACTCCAGCTGTTGGGGCCTCAGACAGACTGTGACGGAAGGCATTTTTCAGGGCGTTTTCCGCACGCCTGCCAAGAGGCGCTCTTCCGGCCAGAAACGACGCCCATAAACCTTCTTCCCTCTTCGCATCCAGCGGAGATAAACGCACCGGCGTAAAAAAAAAAATACCAGTCGTAGGCAGTCGCTTGGATACCATCCGACCGACTAGCGTCAACCAGCTACTGTGCGTCGACAAGGCCTCACTAGGACGACGCTCTAGGGCAGGGATGGCCAACCCGCGGCCCGCCTTCAACATTTTGTGGCCCGCGAGATTCATCACACTTTTACAAACTACATTTTACATTTCATTTTTAGTCTTATATATTTCTTTAAAATTTTCGTTTAGTATCATTATTATTATATTATGTATGTATACATGTAAGAATACTCGTAAACACAATAATAATTCATGTTTCAATTTTTCACTCCAAAAAATTGACTCCAGTGGGGATGTATGATTTTATATGCGACCCGCGGAGTAATGATGCCCTTCCAAACTGGCCCGCAAGATCATTTGGGTTGGCACCCCTGCTCTTGGGGTTCGCCAGCTGATCGTAAGAGGCTCGCGACTAGATTTACGTAATGGCGGACTGAATATCTCAAGCGTATAGCACGCACAATGGTGATTTTCGGTCATTGTCCCTAGTAGCGGAGCTAAAAAAAAAAATACCGCAGGTGGTTTTTTGTTTTTAGTTAAACCTCTTCGTTCGAAATATTATTATTATTTTGCTATCGTCAGTCTTTCGACTGGTTTGATGCAATTCTCCATCCCTTCCCATCTTGTGCCAACCTCTTACCGCATGCCAAATACAAACAACATGTTAATCAGATAACTATATCTAGGGGTTGAAGCCATCTTCTGGCAGCTGGTCCAGCTTGATGCAGTGTGTTCAGGCCTCCAGATAGTCTTCTTGCTGGACAGTCCATCACAATGTGGTCAGCAGTTTGGATACCACCACAGTCACACAACGCATCTTCACGGAGCCACAACTTATGCTATGTTGCATTGCACACTCCGTGACCTGTGAGAAATCTATTCAGTCGACACCAAAGACGCCTAGACAAGTAAAACCCAGGAACACAAGTTGTCGGATTTTTACAAGGGTTTTTTTTTTTTTTTTTTTTTAACAGTTTAACGTCCCTTTTTAACAACGTGGTCTTTAGAGACGGGAAAGGATGGGGGCAAGGAATGGGAAGGAATTCGGCCATGGCCTTTTGAAGGAAGCATCCCGGCATTCACCTGGAGTGATTTGGGGAAACCATGGAAAACCCAAATCTGGATGCCCGGACGGGGATTCGAACCGCCGTCCTCCCGAATGCGAGGCCAGAACGCTATCCGTTACACCACCACGCTCGGTTTTACAAGTCCACAACCGTGTGTCCTGTTGGCTTCCCACTCCTTTCTCCACTCTTTGTTCGAACTACGATTTGGCCAAAGAGATGGTGAACTTTACTCCTCGTCAATGGCGAGGTGATTAGCGCTGGGAAAGTGAGAGTTCTGTCTTCCCCGCGGATCTTCAGCCGGATGATTTCTGCCATTCAAAGCGTTCCAACAGCTTCCTTTGCTGTCGTTGGAAATAAGGCTGAACGACCAAAATAGAAAAATTCTTGGCGCAGGAAAAATTCTCGGGCTTCACACAGGGGAAACGCGTCACTCAGGTGCGACGTTTACCAGTTGCTTCCCGCTTTCATCTTCTTTGATGACGTGTCGGGAAGGAACTTCGAAACGTCTTAATTTAATTTAATTGCAATGGAGCCCACGCTCCGGTGGCAATTTCCCTACACAGCCATTTTCCCCTTTCCTGCACCCACCTACATTTGCCCTACACAAATTTTAACTCTAAATTCTTTCAACTTTTTGGTAAATTATTCATGATTGCAATCCCCGATACCGTTACCTAAAAAAGAGAATCTTCCCACACCCTTGTACCTGAAATCGAGTGCCAGCTTGTGGTCATGGTCATCTTTTCCCTTCCATGAACTACTTTTCATAACTACCCTAATATGTTTCCATGCCTCATCGTCAGTATACGCCATTTCTTGTCATTGCCTCACTAGCACGTTTGTGTACTTCCCGGATCTCAGTAGTTGTACTACTACGGTTCGCAGTGGTTTGGGTTTTTCTTTATTTAATTTAAGGTTGATGGGGCTGTAACAGCTATGGGCAACAATGACGCGCTTCATAATTAAAACTCCAGTTTCGCATTAGCTGTTTGGAATGGTTGTAGATACCAGTCACGTCATCGGTTGAATGTCTGGTCCTAGAAGAGGGCTTAAAAAAAAGTCTATAAATGACGCGAAAGTCGAATTTAGGGGGGTATTTGGTCCAAAAACCGACCTTAGAGGAGTATAACCGCCCTTCGAAGCATGAGACCTTAAAAAAAAAAAAAAAAAAAAAAAAAAAGAGAGAGAGAAGAAAAAAAAAATCTCAAAAAGTTACGAGGTTGATTACTAGGGGGAGGGGGGGCTCCGTTTAAATCTGACGTCATTTTGGAGGGGGATTCGACCAGATCTCACCAGAGGGAGGGGGAGTCCGGTATTCCAGAAAAACACCTCACGTGATTAATGGACGCCCCCCTTAGTATGGAGATGAAGAGATTGGTGGGAGGCGACGGCAGAACTTGCGGTGCCGGAGGCGGCCGCTCGCCGGCAATTAGCGCACAGTAGCTGCTGAGGTGGAGAGGCGCCGGCCGAAGTGACAGGCGGGAATATTTCATGGCTCGGGCAGAGCTGAGGCACTCGGGGGAAATCTGCGACGAAACCAGCCTCGACGTGGAGTCGCTTAAACAAGGGGCTCGCCCTGACAGACACCTAGTGCGAGGTACAGCAATTAGAAGTATGCTGCGAAATATACGCCAAGCACTAAAACAATTACAACCAAAGTACATGTTTGTGGGACATCGAAATTAAATTAATATTATTTTTTTAAGTGAAAACGTCTATAGGCGAGTTACGCGACGTTTCGATCAAGGTGAATCTGTGAGTCCGTGTCGTCACCATCACGCCACCTGTTGCGCATATGAAATTGCGCGCTGGACGCTTTTCGCAAAATCTTCAAACAAACACACAATTACAACAAATCTTCTCGGGTTTGCAGCCGGATTTTTTTTTAAAAAAAAGCGACAAGCTTTCGACAACTAGCTCAGCAGCCATCATCAGGTCACCGGCGATATTGCTGTTACGAATGACAGGCGTTTACTGGTGTCGCCTAGCAACCTCACGACGCTCGCAGTTTCGCTTCACTATGAGTGGTCGTAGGCGGCAGTCACCCATCCAAGTGCTAACCACGCTCCGCGTTGCTTAACTGCCGGAGGCCACGCCCTGATTGGTCGATTGGCTCCCCCTCACTTGTCTGTCCACACTCCACCGGATCTCCGTCAACCAGAGAACGTGGCCCGCACAGTATAGATACAGTAAACCTCGTTTCCAAGCGTTGCTCAGCAAATAACCCATGTCACGGTTAACCAGGTTGTCATGTAACCGTATTTCTACTGCTTCTTTAACCACCGACTCCCAAAAGAACGAACACTCTGTCAGCACCTTCACGTTGTCAAAATCAGTTCTGTGGCCATTTTCAGTTACATGTTGGCCAACAGCAGATTTCTCCATCTGAAAAAGCCGGATGTAGCGTTGATGTTCCGCCATTGTGCGTACGGTCTGTCCAATGTAAGATTTCCTACAACAAACAGGCAATGGAACCTAAAGAACAGTATAAAGATCTTGCATTTATCCCATTTGCTGGTAACATATCCGGGAGAATAGGCAGGATACTAGGTAGTCCTCTTGCCAAAATACGTGACCTGTTACGTTCTGTGAAGGACGACTTGGAGCTGAAGACGCCGGGGGGTGTATAGTACACAGTGTGAAGCTTGTCGCTTTTTAATAAAATCCAGCTGCAAACCCGAGAAGATTTGTTGTCATTTATTCGCCGAGAAAGTCTACACTCACATATTAAACACACAATTATAATTTAAAAAACCCCCCTTGCGCGCACAGCATGAAGCTTTCTTCGTTATCGACTGCAGAAGACATTTTGTACTGTTTTCTCTTGTCAAACTATCGTAAATGACATACGGAGATAATTAAATGACGGAAATAAATATTCACATGCTGTCGTGTGTTCTGTACCTGAACGGCACTGCTGATTGAGTGCGATGCATCTAAGCGTGTGACACGTGATTCCATTATTATTATTATTTATTTATTTATTTATTTTTTTTTTTTTTTATTTTTTTTTTTGATGTTGTGAGCAACGGGTTTTTATCAGTTGGCACAAAGATCGGAACATTTGGCGGCGCGATGAAGGGTAAACCGAGACGCGTTCCAGACCGCTGAAAATCGGGACCTCCCGCGCAAATCGGAACACCTGGGAACGATAGGGAGGATTCCATTAATTACGTGAGGTGAAGTAGGGCCGGGGGGGGGGGCGGATTGGCGAAATCTCAACAAAGGGGAGGGGGGAGGGGTCAACGGAAATTCTAGTTGGACTGTAGAACAAAAAAAAAACAGAATTGGGGGGGGGGGGGGAGTCGGACCACGAAGCCTCACCAGAAGGGAGGGGGGTGGGTGGAGATCCGGAAATACACCTCACGTAATTAAAGGATGCCCCCTAGTGGTTACGTATTGGCTCGGAACGATCCGGCAGGGAGTCGGTAGTGGTGCGGGAGGGGGGTGGGAGGGGGGTGTGTGCTGAGATATACGCAGTGAATAATGCAATTAGCGTGCGACCGCTACAATTTCCGCTGTACCACTCGCTGCACGACAATAAACACGGAGACGACATCAGATAAGCGCTGGCTGTATCGGCCGTCATAAAAATACATCACTGGGCGCCGCGATCAACAGGTGTGACGGGCGGCAGTGCGCCGTTCGGTTTTATGCGCACTCGCGCGGATTTACGAGTGCGCGAGGCGCTTCGCAGTCCTCCACACTCAGCGTCGCCGTCTGCAAGGGCTCTCAGGGGGCGCTACACACAGACACACCAACAATGCTGCGAGGGCTCAGCGGCACCCACTAAGTACGAGGGGGGGGGGGGGTCCCGAAAACTGGACCCCCTTGGTCGAAATGTGAAACTGCCCTGCATCGACCACTTTTAACCATCATATCTTCCACACCCCCATAGCTATCGGCATTTGGTCAACGTTGTACTGCAGGAAACACCAGTGATCTGTGCTAGGTAGTGGTGGCTGAAAAGTGAAATATAGGGAAACACACTTCTATTTATATATATATATATATAAGATTAACCAACATTTCCACAGATTTTAATTAATTTTGCAGCGATGGCGACATTTCATAACTGTGTGAGAATCTTATATTACGGCATTTTTAATTCATTTTTTGGTGATCCGAACACTATGACGTCGAGTCATACGTTTGTGTGGCACTTTTAGTGTATAAGGTAGGGAAGAGCAGGGCAAACTGGTCATGGCGGGCAAAGTGGCCATGGCGGGCAAAGTGGCCATGGCAGGCAAAGTGGCCATGGTGGGTAAAGTGACCATTGTAACTGCCCTCATACCTGAATTTTGAATAGTATTGTACTGTATGAAGTATTTGTAGTAAGCTGAAGTTTGCTTGAATGTGATCTGGTATGTTTATTTTGCAATTTCTTGTAAATCGTTGTACATAGACTTTGTTTTATGAGAGAAAATTATTTAAAGTCCATTTAATATGATTAAGAACCGAATTGTGCAAGAGAATTTCTTAAATGTTTGTAGTTCCATGTATTAATGCAAGTTATTATGTCTACCGGACATGTTTGTACAGTTTAAATGATTTCTGTAGATAATTTTGTATTTAAGTATCTCTAATTACCATTTCTGATCATTTTGTAGTGTTTTTAAGTGATTTTGTATTAATTCCGATTGTTTTTAATATGTTTGATTGTTTGAGTAATCGTTAATGTTCGAGAAATATCGGGCGGATGCCTTTGAAGAATTCCAGAAATTTCGATTGACACCATATAAACAGATCGGCAGAAGAACAGAGTTAGTTAGTATTCATTCAGTTTTCAGTAGTCAGTTTACAGTTGAGTTTACAATCAGTTGATATAAAGATTCACTGCGCCAGTATCTCTGGATTGTATCTTTACTTGTGACAAATATCGCTGACTTGTTGTTATTTTGAAAAATAAACAAACATGTTCAACATAACCTTCTGGTGGATTAAATTTTAATTAACCAGTATATTAATTTAAACCACCGAAGATCGTAATACCATGGCGGGCAAAGTGGCCATGGGGGTTTTTGGGTCAAGGGATGGTGCCATCACGCGGGAAAAATCATAACTGGTGCAACTTTACGCCTGCTATACCCTGAGAAGCCCGATCCGGTTAGCGTGTCACCTCTCGAAGTTATTAGAATGTTTGTGGATTTTTATGAACCCGATGTTTGGTAAGAGGCGGATTTATGAATTTATTACTAAGAAATCAGATGACAGACCACTTCCGAACAGAATGATTTTGAAAGAGTGAAGTTTTTGCTGTAACTTCCTGATTTGATGATCATGATTATTTCTTTGTAAAGATAGAATGACGTTTCTGTAATGGCACCAAACAGGACATAGTGTCCACCTGCTGGTGGCCGTGTCCTCTCTCTGCTGGGCACGGATTCTGTTTGTTCCTTGCAGCTTAATAACATAGTACAATGTATGATGTGAAGCTGACGTGAACATATTAATAATAATAATTAAAAACAAAAGTAATTAAATAACTTCTATTTTGTGGTGATATTTCAACGACCGGAAACTTCTTTTTCTGCGAGCCCTAAGGATATTGTCGTGCAACAATGGCAGGAAAAAGCAAATGCAAAGGGAAAAAAAAGTTTTTTGCAGATTTTCTCAAGTTCATATGGAAATGTACTCAAAGCTTCAAAAGCAAACAAAAAGGAGAAAACAGAAAAATAAGGAAACCAACGCTAGATAGAAAACCACCAACCGCGAAAAATCTAACCCAAAGTGTTATTTGATGATGACGATGATCAAGAAGACACACAGTGCCTGTACTGCAACGAAAGTATTTCAACTCAACATTACGAGAACGATGGATCGAGTGCCAAATGTTTTACTTTTGGGCTCACGAATTCTATGATGGAGTTGATCGAAACAGCTATCCTCCGTTTCCGAAAATTCAATTAAAGTGCCTTTTACCCGTTATATAATTTCTATTAGGGGGCATTCATTAATTACATGAGCTATTTTTTCCGATTTCCGGACCCCCCCCCCCTTTCTGGTGAGACTTTGTGAGATCTGGTCCGAACCCCCCCGCCCCCCCCCCCTTCCGTAGTGAGATCTGGTCCGTGAGACCCATCTAGAAATCGCCGTCGCAACTTTTTGAGACCTTATTTTTAAGGTCTCACCCTTCAAAAAGCCGGTAACACCCCCACTTTTAGTCGAAATCTCCCCCATCCCTTAAATCGACCAGCGTAATTTGTAGATTTTTTTTAAGCTCTACAGTCCAACAATATTTCAAAAACCTTACGTGAGATTTCCGTAGACCCCCACCGCCCTTGGTGAGTTTTGGTGAAATTTCGCCGGACCCCCCCCCCTCCCTATTTCACCTTACGTAATTTATGGACGCCCCCTTTTTTACAAGCTACATGACATTTTAAAAAAAATAAAGTACACTGTTTTGCAAATTTAGAGCGTTTTTAATCACTTTTTCTATTTTAAAGCTATGTGGCCCCTTTGCCTGACCATACACACACTTTTTTTTTGACCGAGCCTCGTTGTTTATGGACGCTCACGTTGCGGAATTCAGGCCTGCTTGCCAGAGTGCGTACACCTGGAGCAGGTTTATTCCGGACTTTTAGGTCCGTTTTGCCGGAGACTTTTGTTACTCCAAGTCGCCGGTCCGGCACCAAGAACATTAATTACTGGTGCGCGCGGGTAACATTTCGCAGGCCAATTAAAATTTCTTTACGCCGGCTGCCGGTGCCCGAGTTAATTAACCAGCGGGGCGGACGCCATGTTTGTTCTGAGGGGGATGGCGGGATTAAAAGTTGCCGGTTGTCGGATTCCACTGTGCGTCTGCCCGCGCGCTAGACAACACGGCGCGGAGCGGCCGACACCCAATACGCCCCGGCCGACACAACACGGCCGCTAATGAGATGACAAGCGGCGCGCTCTAGGAGCGTCCATAAACTACGTCGATACGGCTCCATTCGGGCGTCTCTTTAAACTCCCCCTCCTCCCACGTAAGAAAGCGTCCATTAATTACGTGATGTGAAATAAGAGGGGGGGGGGGGAGGGATCCGGCGAAATCTCACGAAACCTCACCAAGAGGGGGATTTGAAATTCTTTCAGAATGATGGAAATAAAAAAAAGGTCTACAAATGACGCGAAAGTCGAATTTAGAGGGGGTTTTTTGGTCCAAAAACCGAGTTTGGGGGGGGGGGGGCCGGATTACTAGTCTTGGGAGCATGAGACACCTTTTTTTTAAAAAAAAAAAAGTCTTAAAAAGTTGTGAGGTCGATTGGTAAGGGGAGGTCTCCGTCAAAATCTCACGCCATTTTAGACGGGGGGTCCGACCAAATCTCACGAAGTCTCAGCAGAAAAGGGGGGCAGGGGTTCGGAATTCCGGAAAAACACTTCACATCATTAATGGACTCAATCTTTTGAAATTCTTGACGGAAAAAAAAGTCTACAAACCACGCGGATTTCGACTTTAGGGGGAGGGGGTAAAATGTCTATAATCGACACGAAAACCCACTTTAGGGGGGCTATAACCGCCCTCGGAAGCAAGAGAGCTTTAAAAAAATTTAAAAATTAAAAAAAATCCCGAAAAACTACGAGGTCAATTAGCAGGGGGTGAGGGGGAGGGAGCGATGTCCCATCAAAATCTTACGTCGACTTAGGGGGAGGGGGAACGGTCCCACCAAATCTCAGCAGAACGAGGGGGGGGGCGGAATTCCAGTAAAACACCCTGCGCCATTAATGGAATCCCCCTAACCTGACGTGGCTTATTCCTGGACACCTTCCCCCCCCCCCCCCCACTCCGTTACCGCCTTGTGTGTCACGTATCTTTTTACCCTATTAATTTTAGAAGACTTTTATGCTATTTTCTCTCAACAGACTATCGTTAAGCTTACTGCGAATACAATGAAGACAACCGATAATTTTATAATTAACTCCGCCTACAAACAACTGTGTTTGGTGAATTTTATTTAATTTATTCCCCAGACGCGTTTCGTCCTTATGGTGTAGGGCATCATCAGTTGAGATATAGTGGTAATCCTCACATGCCGGTCTGAAACAGCACTTCACACACTTTTCATTGAGTAACCAAAACAAGCCGTGTGTAACACACATGTGTGAACCAGCAGAAAATATTCACTATAACTACAAGTGCGGCGTGCAAACAACAATGTCCAACTGGACCTTCAATGAACAGTGCTGGGACAGAGTATGAAGTGGTGTTCCAGACCGGCATGTGAGGATTACCACTATATCTCCACTGATGATACCCTACACTACGAGGGCGAAACGCATCTGAGGAGTAAATAAAATAAAATTCACCAAAAACTGTTGTATGCAGACGGAGTAATTTATAAAATTATTGTTTAACAACTGCGCGAATATGGAGTGCTACCAGATTAACACTGTACTTTTCTAAAGTTATAAATATTGTGAATGAAATACTCTATCCACTCCTCCTGAAAATGATTAATCATTGCGAAATATCTCTAAATACCTTCCGCGTAACACCTAAAAGGAGTTACATTTTTGTCCCCCTGCAGTTCTGTCATCTTTCTGTCTACATTACCGGAGAATGATTTATTGATCTGGAAAAACATTTTCGACAAGCCTCGTAAAGTTCATTGTACATCACAACTTCACGCGACACTTTCAACTTAAAATAACGCTTGAGGGAGCACTATAATTAAAGTTGCCCAGAAATTCACTTGACATAACAAAATTAAAATTATTTTATCAATGAGCGGTGTGGTCACACGTGAGCTATCCTAATCAAAACAATACGAACTGTCTGGGTGCGGCATTTCTAATGTTTTTCGAATCGCAGTGTCGGTTAGTTCAAATGAGCCGGCAGTGTGCAACCCAACGCTATGACTACAAGTCACACGCAAGCGCAGCACTGTCAGTATATAAGATATCTAAGTTATAAATAAATGACGGAAATAACTATACACATGCTGTTTTGGTTCTGTATCTTATATTAACTGTGACGAATAATATAAATGAAAACCTAGGTGGCTTGGCTCGGAAACCTCCTCCCCCCCTCCCCCATGTAGCCCAGCGTAGCTTTCTACACAACTCCTCCCCCCCCCTCTCTCAGACCGAGCCACGTAGTTTATGGACGCTCTCTTGCGGGCTGCCGAATGATAACAACTATACGGACAACAGTTCCCTCTGAGAAGTTATGGGGCTTTCAGCCGCGTCGATGTTTTTTTTTTTTTTTTTTAAATGGCATTCGGCAACGGCGGCCATACAGCCAGCTCAATGTGTATTTTTTCCAATGTATGGACGCCACAGGACAGACAGGACATTCACACAGACACACAACACTTAACATCCATGCCCGCGGCCGGATTCGAACCGGCGGCCTTCGGCACGCGGAGCTAGCACTCTAGCCCCTACGCTACCGAGGCCGGCTCCCCGCGTCGATGTTAACCACACAACGTTTCGGCCACTAACTGAATACTTCCTCGTATGCCGATGTTCTGCACCTTTCAGACTCCTCTAAACTAGTAATCAGCATTTCAGCATGTAACGAAATCTACATTAAAACTGCCATCAAAACGTTATGTGTACAAAATAACGCTGAAAACTACACCGAGTGTGGTGGGTAAGCAAGGACTTGGCCTAATGCCATTCCGTTACTTGTCCTAGTCTTTTGCCGGCTCTAATGACCTCGACTTGAGCTTAACGAAAAGAAGAAGAAAAAACTTGTCCCATTTTCACTTTGGATAGCCAGCTAATTTTTAACATCGATCGAAGGCACCAGATTTATTCGGCTTGCCAATGTCCTGTACCGGGTAGCCAGGGTACAGCAAGCGTACGCTACATAACTAGACATATCATATTCTAAATGCGAAAGTACCTCTGTCTCTCTCTGCCTGTTCGTTACGTTTTCATGCATAAACGACTATACCGATCCTGATGAAATTTGACATGGAGATACTAAGTATCATAATGAATGATATAAGGTACGTTTACCGGGATACATAACATATTTTGTTGAGAAATTTTGAAAACCAACCGAACGGTGACAGACAGACGGATAGCGTGTGTGAGTCTGTGTAATGTTATATTGGTCATTCAGGCTTTGTTTCTCTCGCAGTCAGTTTATGTACGATCTGTTCATAAATTTCACGTAAAGGTACAACTTATTATCTCGACTTTGTGTTTTTTTGGCACCTTTTACGTAACTTACAGCTTTTTATATCCAGTTCTAGCAATAAGATTCGAAGTCCACGCGTACGAACTAGTGGGTAACAGTTAGTTGGACATAAAAAGCTGTAATTTCGCGTAAAGTCTCAGTAGTCACTACCGAAGGATGAAGGAAGAACGTTTTCGACATTACATGACTGAACAAGTGCACTGTATATATCCCGGCGCTAGTTGGACGGAGCGGCGGCAGGTGGCGATTTAATTGTGCAGCGCCTCGTGTGCTAGCAGCCAGCCGGCCGGCCTTGCTTTTTGTTGTTTTTCCCAGTCCTCGGCCAGCCGTGAAATCTCCGAGGAGGAAGCTATCGCCGCCGTATCAGCGCTAATGATAGGCCTCCTCTCCACTACACGTGATCACCCGGATACGACGCTCGCACTCCAAACGACCTGCAGTGCCCAGGGTCGACAGTTCGAACCCGGAGTCGGACATGCTGTGTTTCATTTAAACGCTGTGTCACTCTTCACTTTAGCTTTGAATAAATGACACTCTGTGATGCCAAAAGTGATGGGACAGATCCGAATGTCGGCCATTTTGCCCAGCGAAGTGCAGTAAATCGACGTGGCATGGACTAAACAAGTCGCCGGAAGGCCCATCCACTTTAATAAAAAGCGTTGTGCCTGGAGACTGGCCTCACCTCAATAGTTCGGCAACCTTCGGCTAGTCTCGATAATGCACTGTTTGGCTAACCAGGAAATTTCAAATAAATAACTGCAATGACTTTATTTGCGCTTATATTGTTAAAAGCAAGCGTAAATTTCAAATAAATAACTACATTTTATTTTCTTTGGATTTATTTTGTTAAAAGGAAGTGTAAATGCTATGCTAAATAAAATGCAATAGCCTGTTGTGAAACTGCCTCCACAAAAAAATAAGACGGATGGAGATAAAAAAATTTGCGAAGCAGAGATTAAAAAAATAATAAAGTTAGTTTAATGCGTGTTGATTGTTGTTAAGTTACTACGACAGAGGAGAAGAGCATTCGATGTTTACGCTGTTATTCTCTGTAGCAGTTACTAGAACTAGATCACAACATAAGCTAGGAATATTTTTAAGCGTAGGCAATCGCGAAATATATCAACCAAATAAATAAACAAAAAATAGTTACTCTTTATTGAAATTAGACTACACTAAGAGACTTTTTTTATAACAATAAAAATTTCCGCAAAATAAAATTAAATGGAGATATTTAAAAAAGTCGTAGCCAAATAATCCGAGAATCTTATCGCAGAATGTTTAATAACAGCACGAAAAATATTGACCTTTTTCACGGCTCGTCAACGTCAAGTCATTAGAGGCGAGAAAGGATATGGTAAAGAATGGGAAGAAATTCGGCCATTGCCTTGTGAAGGAAACATCCCGGCATTCGCCTGGAGTGATTTGCGGAAACCATGCAACACACAAATCCGGATGGTCGGAAGGGGATTCGAACCCACGTCCTCCGGAAAGCGAGGCCAGTGCTTTACCGCTCACCTCCACGCTCGGTAAGATAATAATTAACCATTATTCGTTTTTCCTTAGAACCTTTCCTACTATCGCCGTACCTGATACCCGTCGTCACACGAGCAGCGGGCGAGGCTACTGACATTTTTAAAGTGCATATCGATAAGCGCTTCATGAGTGGTGACTAAAAAAAATAGTAGTATTAGCGTCATGTATTAACAATCAATTAATCAATGAAACATGTCCACCATTAACGTCTTCTGATTTATGTTGCATTAGTAATTGACACTATCTGTATTCCACTTGCCACCTGCCAACAGATTATAATGTTACTAATATTATAAATGCGAAAGTAGCTCGGGCTGAAATACATAACTTACAAATCAACCGAGCGGTGACAGACGGATAGCGTGTGTAAAGTCTTTTTGATGTTGTATCGGTCACTCAGGCTTTGTTTCTCTCGCAGTCAGGTTGTGGGACACCTTTCTTCATAACTTCCTTCTCTCTGTAGCAATAAAATTCTGGGTACACGGTTAAAAAGTCGTCAGTAATAGCTAGAAATATTATAAATGCAAAAGTAACTCTGTGTCTCTGTCTGTTTGTTACGTTTTCAAGATTTAACGGCTAGCCCGATGTTGATGAAATTTGACAAGGGCAATGTACTATTAGGAAGAAATAGGATACTTTTTTCTGGATTAATAACATATTATGTCATGAAATTTTGAAAACTAACTGAACGGTGACCGACAGACGGATAGGGTGTGTCGGTCGCTCAGGCTTTGTTTTACTAGAGTCCGCTGTGCAGACTGTTGGGGCGCGCCATTCCCCATCGACCGAGGGCGGCCACTTTGCAGCATACCTGCGGGTGCTGCATTCCTGCCGTCTACACACTGGCTGGATACTGAATGCCACTACCGACTGCCCAGAACCCGGAAAATTGGGTGCTACTCCCGATATCGGGAGGCTGGCCACTGCCGATAGCGGGAGTGGCACACAATTTGCTAGCGGTCTGGTGGACCAGTAGTTAAGGCGTCCCTCTGGAGGTCGAAATGTCCCTGGTTCGAATCCCTGTCTCGGCGGGGATTTTCAAAGGTCTTTTACCCGACCTTCACCTTTGGCACAGCTTGCTGTGTAATGTCAAATATGCCAGAACGCTTCCGTGGTTCGAATTCCACGTTAGACGTAGATCAACTATTACCTGGTTAGGTTAATGCGGCTAGGATACGGACGGAATGCGAAGCCAGTAAAAATGCTGTCAGCGGGATATTACTCTATTTGCTGCACCTTGTAAGCTGTCCTGACACTGGTCGCCAAATGTGAGCTACCGATTATCCTGGAAAACGGTCGGCCATATGTAAGCCTACCTCATCTTTAGTGGATTAGGGCGTATTATTTAGACTAGAACGGCCAGAATTCTCCCCTTTCAACACAAGCAAGCCGTTAGCTCGGATAAACAAATTGAGAGTTATTTGACATAGTCCGGAAATGAAAAATTCACTGTTCTGGTCGAAATATTACTGACTTTAATGAATAGCGTTCAGTGACACACGTTATAAGACAGTTATATTACACTGACACAAGTTTCTGATACATTTCACAAGCTATTTTAATTTGTGTGGGAAGAGCCTTTGCTTGCGGTATACAACCTTCTCCAAGCGGCGCGGGACACACACACACACACACACACGCACACACTGCCCCGCGTCCTTTCTTGCTACAATACTGGCGCCAAAAACAACAATCGCTACCCGCACAGCTGTGCTGGCCAGCCAGGGGCGTAGCTACTATGGGGCTAGGCGGTGCAGTACACCGGGGCCCCTGCGTTCAGGGAGCCCCCAAGCATACCTCAGAGGGCCCACGGGCCTTCGCTCGTGACATTTTTTTTTTTGCTCTACCCTCGTCTAAGGGGGGCCCTGAAACACAGGGAACCTCCTCACTAAGAGGAGCTCACTGCTCAGGGGGACCCCCAACCATTGCTCAGGGGGACCCCAACTACTGCTCAGGGGGCCCTCAAGCACAACCCAGCCTCAGCCAGGGGGCCCCTAACAGCAACACAAAGCAAAAAAAAGGCGCCCATGTGACCTGAGGGCCCAAAATAAGTTTTTTGCACCGGGGCCCTTGTTGACCTAGCTACGCCACTGTGGCCAGCGCCAAAGATTGTTACTTATAACAACACTACGCTACCCCAGTAAACAAACTATGGTCTGTGGAACCAAACAATACTACAAATCAAGTTACAAATATTAATACAGTTATTCAGTTGATAAATAATAAATGTTACTTAACTCAACATTATTCTCAAATGCTAGTTGCGATTGTTTCTACATCTACGACGATACAGTTATCTATAGGGAAATAAGGTGCTCTGACGATTGCTTAGAAATTCATCGCGATTTGGATGCAATTTTCGAATGGTGTAGTAAATGGCAGCTTACACTTAATTGCAAAAAATGTAAGGCAATGCGAGTAAGTAACAATAAGAATCAGTTTGCTCATGGGTACAAAGTAAACAATTCAACTGTTGACACGGTTGATTCCCTGAAGTATCTGGAGGTGATAGTACAAAGCAACATGAAATGGGACTTGCACATAACTTCCGTCGTAGGCAAAGCTAATACTAAATTACGATTCATAGGTCGTTTTCTGAGGAATTGTAATGCTCATACAAAGGAAATAGCGTATAAAACTAGTGCGTCCGCATGTGGATTACAGTTGTGGAGTTTGGGATCCGTATCGCAAGGGACTGATTGACTAAGTGGAGAGGGTGCAGAGGAGAGCCGCTCGATTCGTAACTGGTTGCTACAGCCCTTATGAAAGCGTCACAGAATTGATACAATTGATTGGGCTGGGATAGTTTGGAAGACAGACGACGTCATTTGCGTTTGAATTTATTGGATAATATGCGAAATACTATGACCTACGAGTGCAGTGAGATACTTCTTCCGCCAACCTACTTGGTCGCAATGGCCGGAGGGATAAGATTCGAGAAATAAGATGCCGTACTGATGCTTTTATATATTCTTTCTTTCCTCTCGCTATTCGGGATTGGAATACGCGGAATTAAGATTGGTGCTTAGCACCCTCTGCCACCCACAATGTTTGTGAATTGCGGAGTATAGATGTAGATGTAGAATAATAATAGAAATGATTGGGGGTTACAACTTCCCTAACTTGTGACCGAAATTGGGTCGTCAATAGGGGCTTTAAACACTTGACAATAACGATTACCACTTTGTACACTAAAATTTGGACAAAAATTGTACCGTGAGGAGGGAAGAGAGAATTCATTGTGCTTCAGATTGTCTCTCGTAGATTGGGATCAAAACCTGGTCGTCAGAAGAGATTTTTAATACTCAGACTCAGCCGCAGTGCCTGAGACTAGTGGGTAAGCGGTTACACCCGGACCTCCCATTCCAGAGGTTGCGGGTTCAAATTCCCGTCCGGCCATCCAGATTTCGGTTTTATATAAATTAATCACTCCATGCGAATGCTGGGATGTTTCTTTCAAAATGTGAATTCCTTCCCGATTCTTGGCCACAATCCTCTGCCATCTCTAATGATCCCGACATCGACCAGGGGCACAGCAGAAAAGAAGACAACAATGTTGGTTCCAGTAAACAAACGCTGCATCTCACTCCTTAAGGCGAAAAGACAACCACCAAGTCAAGTTACGCAAAAGGTGTCCCAAAAACGACAAAGTCGGAATAATAAGTAGCGTCTGTACATGAAATATATGAACTGACTGAGAGAAAAACAAAGCCTGAGTGACCGATATAACATTACAGAGACTCACACACGCTATCCACCTGTCTGTCACCGTTGGGTCACTTTTAAAAAATTTCCTGACAAAATGTTATTTATCCAGAAAAAAAGTATCCTATGTCTTTCTTAATAGAAGACAGTATTTCGTTGACAAATTTCATGAAGTTCGGTTTAACTGCTTAGTCGTGAAACTGTAACAAACAGACAGACTTATTTATATATCCAGCTGCAGGAGCTTCTCTGACCTACGTGGACGGAGTCGGAGCAAAATCTAATGTGTAGATATTGTGAGGATACGTACCACTGTTGCAGTGTTTGTTTGAGCACACACGACAGGCCTGTTTGGAAGACAATGAGCGACTGAGGGAAGCAGGTGGAGGGCCTTGTCACGAGAGAAGTCTCGTTCGCCAGAATCGATTTGCACGACGCACTCAAAAGAGCACGCCCATTATCTGGAGGCGGGCGGATGTTTTGTCTAGGCCGCGCGACGTCTTATTAAAAACCTTTACCCACGCGAATCTCGGTGACAGAGCTTAATCTCGCAGACTTCCCGCCCGAAATGGAAGTGCGCTTTACGACCGAGTACAGGACTCGGCCGACCTGGGTGGGCCGGTCCTACAGCAACACAAAGGGCAGGTGCAGCCCTCCAGACCCGTCCTCACATGTGCACCAACACCAAAAACATAACTCTGTAATAATCTGCCGACAAGTGATGACAAAAGGTATACCGGACTTGTTCAAAAAGTAAGGAGAATTTTTATTTTTATCGAATCATTAATATTTATGTTGTCCCCTTCAAAGTAATCCCCCTCAGATATAATACACTTGTGCCAACGTTTTTTCCAATCCTCGAAGCACTTCTGATAAGCACTTTTTGGTATACCCTCGAGCTCTTTCAGCCACGTAGTCTTTTCCTCCTCAGTCGCTGCAAATCTTCGTCCTTTCATTGGTCTCTTCAGTTTTGTGAACAGGAAAAAGTCGCAGAGGGCCAAATCCAGTGAATATAGTGGCTGAGTCATGATTGTGGTGTTGTTTTTGGCCAAAAAATCACTCACAAGCAACGATGGTGAGCAGGTGCATGGTCGTGGTGCAAAAGCCATGAATTCTTTTCCCACAAATCCGGATATTTTTTTCGTATTGCTTCTCCCAAATGGCACATAACTTCAAGGTAATACTCCTTATTCACCGTGATGGTGATTCGACGATTCTCCAACACTATTTTCTTCATTTCTTCGACGTCTTCATCAGTTGTTGACGTGCTGGAGCGTCCAGAACGAAGTACCACTTATAAACATTTTTTTATTTTTTTTTATCAAAGTAGATTCACCGTATGCCATTGTAAAGATCTCAAGTGTTTCGGAGCACTTAATTCCATTTTTACACAAAATTTGATGCAAAATCTTTGATCCATTTTTCTCGACTGCAAAAAATCGCCGATCACACAAAACACTTCTAACAATTATGTTCCTCACAAACACTGCAAAGAATGCTATATAATTGAAACTGAATATATGTGCGGGAAGAGTGTACCAAAATAAGAAAAACAAAACAACGAAAATCGACTGTACGAATCCGGCGAAATTCAAAAATTCACCTTACTTTTTGAACCAACCTCGTATGTGACCCGCCTCGGTAGCTATGATTTTTTTTTTACTTATGGCTTTACACCTTGTCGATGTCGGGGTCATTAGAGGCGGGATTGCACTGGGGACAAGGAACGGGAAGGAATTTGGCGATGGCTTTTTGAAGGAAGCATCCCGGCATTCACCTGGAGTGATTTGGGGGAAACCATGGAAAACCTAAATCTGGATGCCCGGACGGGGATTCGAACCGCTGTCCTCCCGAATGCGAGGCCAGAGCGTTAACCGCTCACCCACCACGCTCGGTCAGTGGCTGAGATCTGTACGGCCAGGCATACACGTAATAGTCCAAGTTCTGGCTGCATGATTTCTACGTGCAACTGTTATTTGATTGAAATGCAATTTTTATGTATAATTACAAGTAGCAGAATACGATTGTTCCGGGTTGCATAGCAAAATATGGCCGCCAGTATTTTTAATTACATTTTCAAAAAATCTCACGAAATCTCAACAAAGGGGGGGGGGAGGAGCGACAGAAATCTCGCGTGATATTTTAAATTTCTTGAAAAAAAAGGGGGTGTCTCCGAAAGCTATGAGGTCGTCAGTAGCAGTAAGCGGGATCCGTAAGGGGGCGTCCATTAATTACGTGAGGTGTATTTTTCGGAATTCCGGACCCCCCCCCCCTCCCCTCTGGTGAGACTTCGTCAGATCTGGTCGGATTCCCCCCTCTAAAATGACGTGAGATTTTGATGGAGACGCCCTCCCCCTACTAATCAAGATCGTAGTTTTTTGAGACCTCTTTTTTAAGCTCTTGTGCTCCCAAGGGCGGCTATACCCCCACTTTTCGACTAAAAACCCCCCGTTCGCGTCATTTGTAGCCTTTTCTTTTTAGCTCTACAGTCCTACAAGAATTTCAAAACCTCACGTCTGATTTCTTACTGTGGTTTCGTGAGATTTCGCCCCCTAAGATCTCACCAAATCTCACCACGGGAAAAAGGGTGGGGTCCAGATTTCCGGAAAGAAACACCCACGTAATTAATGGACGCCCCTTTTCAGGCATCGTCCTCCCGAATGCCTTTACCAGCTTTATCCGGTCACCCTCCAGGCTAGTGTGACTTGACCTCTCCCCTCAGAGAACGCTGTGGCGTGGTGCACAGTAGGTCGATGCCCGCACCGTATCTCGGGGTTATCAGCCCACTCGACTCGGGATCACAGCTCAGAACACTGCTCCCTGCCCGCGTATCCACCACTCTGCGGCGAGATGCTAGGTGGACAATTTTACAAGTACACACACTACGTTTTGGCTCTGCACTTGAGTTAGCACTTGATTTGGGCTTTACTCCTCGTGGTCGTGAGAGGCCGGAGAGGACTGAGGGACAGTAAAGAACTCTACCGTGGCCTTTCGAAGCAACCATCTCGGATATTCGCCTGTAGAGATTTGGGAAAATCATGGAAACCGAAATCTGAATGACCAAACGGAGATTCGAACCCGCGTCTTACCGCATCCCAGGCCCGAGCGTTACCACTACTCCACGCACATAATCAACTCTATCCACCGAGCTCTGGCCTCGCATTTAGGATAACGCTGGTTCGCATACCCGTTCGGCCATCCAGATTTGAGTCTTCCATGGTTTCCCCAAAACACTACAGGCGAGTGCTGGGATGCTTTCTTCAAAAAGCCATGGCAGATTTCCTTCCCGACCCATACCCCCTGTCCTTTCCCGCCTCTAGAGACAGTCTACAAAACACCGCCAACTTAATTAATCGAACAATTTTCACTTCACAAAATACCAGACCTGTAACAACTTAAGAAAAAAACCATTACAGTAAAAACAATTACATAAAACTAAATTACAGGATAAAAGTCAACTACAATGCAGCTACAGCGTTCTTCCAGCATCAACAGTCTCAAACAGGTAAGGCATGAATACCGCTTTTACTGGAGTCACAACAACCGATCCAGAATAGACAAAAAAAAGTGACAATATGGTCTCTATCCGATCGACAGCCTTTATACAAATCAGAGACTACACTCCCTGAACAAAGGAAACTCGACAGATCACAGACAAGAACCCCTAATCAATCTAGTACCGATAGTTAAGAGTCGATAATCCCTACAATCAAATGTCGACTGTACGAACTATCGACTTGCAACATAGTCGATAGTCGCAGGTAAGGAATATAAAGTACCTACCCGGCCGAGAGTCGATAGGCCCTGAAATATGGCTAGTCCGTAAACCACGTAGCTCCATTTTGGCCTCCTGTAGAACCCTCCCCCCCTCCCCCAACGTGGCTTTTGCCTCTCCTCCTATCCCCCCCCCTTACCCCCCGCGTGGCACATAGCTTTTTCCCTATTGATTCCAAAAGAGAATTTGTGCCGTTTTCTCTTGTCAGACTATCGTAACTAACATACGGAGATAATTAAATGACGGAAATAAATATTCACATGCTGTTGTGTGTTCTGTACCTTATTTTTACTGTGACAAATAATATAACTGAAAAGATACGTGGCTTGGCTCGGAATTACCAACCCCACCTCCCGCCCCCTCCCACGTAGCACAGTGTAGCTTTAAAGCCAACCACTCCCCCAGCCCCTAGACTAACCACGTAGTTTATGGATGGTTCCTATCAATAGTATATTATCGAGAGTCGATTGTCCTTACATTATCGACAGTATATAGTTGCTTCACAGTCAAGAGTCGGAACTCCTTATTAAGTCGAGGGTCGGTATTGGAGAGCCGATAGTCCTTACATTCGAGAGTCGATAATCCCTATAAAGTAGAGAATCGGTAGTTCTCACTCATTCCGGAGTAGATAGTCCCTATACAGTAGAGTTTCGATGGTAGCTCCATTATCGAGAGTCGATAGTCACTGCACAGTCGAGTGGAGACACCAGAGTCGGTCTTCTGCTGCCATATCTCACTAGCGTCTCTAATGCGTCCCTGGATCACTGTGGCAGTCAGCTGACGGATGCAGCAGAAGTGGCTAGCCACTGCGCTGCCCGTTTGGAGGGTACTATTATCCGTAAGCTACTCTCAGCATCTCCTACGACACTGTGGAAAGGTTGTACGCTAAGAGTGAGGTCCAAGTGTCACGTTAATAGTACTAGGGCAACCTTATGCTCACTGCTGCCCGGTACTTAGAATTTTATTGCTAGAATTGGATATGGAAAGCTGTAATTTGCGTAAAAAGCACGGAGTCAGAATAATAAGCTGTGTCCATACACGGAATTTATGAACGGATGATATACAACCTGACTGAGAGAGAAACAAAGCCTGAGTGACCGATAAACATTACAGAGACTGTCTGCCACCGTTCGGTTAGTTTTCAAAATTTAGCGAGAAAATATGTTATTTATCCCTTAAAAAAAAGTATCCTACATCTTTCCTACATCGCATTTCCCTGTCAAAATTCATCAATATCGGTTTAGTTGTGAAAATGTAACAAACAGACAGAAAGACAGAGTTGGTTTCTTGTTTATTTTCATTCTGCTATTCGTTGGCTTAGCGGTGACTGTGGAGGAACACTTAAGGGCGCCGCTAACTGTTATGTTTGCAGTCACTCACCAGCCGAGGCATCACGGGAAAGCTGCCAACCGGCGGAGCGTTAACCCAGCCAGCCAGTCGCCCAACCTGCAACACACAAACAAACACTCAACACCAGCCACTCAACACCAGGAATACAGTAGTCCCGCCGGTGAACTCAAGCGAAGTCCTCCATGACGCTCGTTTAAACCATCTCAGTATGTCACATCTGATGAAGAGAACACGAACTTCAACGTGGAATCCCAATCAATTTTACCGAGAGTGCTGGATGAGCCGTAACGCTCAGATCTCACATTCGGGAGGACGCTGGTTCGAATTCCCGTCTGGCCGTCCATAAGCAAATACCATATATAAAAAAACAAACAATCGATTTAATTTCTTTCTTTTCTTATAGCTTTACACCTCATCGACGTCCATTGCGGGAATAGTTTTCTTCATCGTTCTACGGTCTAACTTGAGTTAAGTAAATAACAGCGCGATGGCGAATAAGGGGACTTGCATTAATTTGGTAAGGTGAAATGGGGGGGGGCGGCGATATCACACGAAACCTCACCAAGGGGGAGGAGGGGTTCAACGGAAAATCTCACGTGAGGTTTTCAAATTTTTGTAGGACTGTAGAGCTAAAAAATAGATAAATAATAAATACAGTAAATAAATAAAAAAATAAAGAGTTCTACAAATGACTCGAAATTCGACTTTAGGGGGTGTATTTCGTCGAAAATTGGGGGTTTAGCCGCCCTTGAAAGCATCAGACCTAACAAAAAGTCTCCAAAAGTTATGACCGAGCGTGGCGGTGTAACGGTTAGCGTTCTGGCCTCGCATTCGGGAGGACGGCGGTTCGAATCCCCGTCCGGGCATCCAGATTTGAGTTTTCCATAGTTTCCCAAATCACTCCAGGCAAATGCCGGGATGCTTCCTTCCGAATTCCTTTCCATTCCTTGCCCCCATCCTTGCCCCCATCCTTGCCCCCCATCCTTTCCCGTATCTAAAGACCACGCTGTTGAGAGACGTAAAGCAGTTTAAAAAAAAAAAAAGTTATGAGGTCGATTGGTAGGGGGGAGGGGGGATCTCGGTCAAAATCTCACTTCATTTTAGAGGGGGGGGGAGTCGGATCAGATTTCACCAGAGAGGGGGCTCCAGAATTCCGGAAAAAAACCTCACGTAATTAAAGGACGCCCCCTTATAAAAAAAGAAGTGTAACAGGGAGCACTTCTTTACCACAGAGTAAACTTGCCTCAAACGAATTAACAAAGCTGAGAGTTATCTTACATGGCGAGCGTTGGACAGGACTTATAACTGGATTTTAGCCTGGAGCAAGAGCTGTCCAGCGTTTACGAGCTGCAGTAGCAGGTAGTGAGTGAGTGCATCTGAGTTAAGTGATCCGGTGTTGCGATAAAGTGATGGCTGTACGCCTCGTCGACGTAGGACTGGGGAAGGAACCACCACGACGCGACGTGATTCCCGTGTCTGGCGAGAGCGCAGTCAGCGGAGACGGATGCGACAGTTGGCGTCTATCGACCGGTGATCGGTATCTGCAGATGTCACGGTCCCGGAGACGCCGGACAAACTTTTGTTCCGAAGCCCATTCTGTTTCAACCTTTACGACAGCAAAGTTGTTTTAACTGCTTATTACTTCTGCCCCAGCTGAGTGAAATGTCAGCGCTACCGAAAGCAAACAAATCGGAAGCAAATTACCTGCCGATATAAATACATAGCACTTTTTTCAACTACAATCGGTGCTGCTTTATACCGCAGAATGCAATCAGTAACTGATATGATAACAGATCTGGAATGGGATGAAGGGTCATTATTATTATTATTATTATTATTATTACTCCGCGATTCACTAAAAGTGTGTGGCGGAGGGTGCATTGCACCTATCGAAAAGGGTTATGGTTTGGAAGGGTTATACGGGATATGGCAGGAGGCGCCTATGGGCTATTGTGAGGAACCATCCCCGCATTCGCGTGGAGTGATCTGGGAAAACCATGGAAAACCCAGATCAGGATGGCTGGAGTGCTTTATCGAAAGCTACTCCTGTCGGATTTTAAGTTTACTCGCCCGGTAAATCCTTTCTATTCCATTCCCTAATCGCTCGTGGGAAAAATGAGTACAGAAATGAATCGGTTCTGGCCCTGATTTCTCTTATCTTGTTTTCATGGTCATTTCGAGATATGAATGTTGCTGGTAGCAATATTTGCTGACTGTCATTCCGAAATACATCTGTCTTGAATTTTTCAATTAGCTTCCGTCGAGAGCAACGCCTTCGGTGTTCCAGGTCTTCCCAACCTAACTCCTTCAACATCGCACTTACGCTTTCCCTCCAACTATATATACCTGTCACGAATCGGGAGGCTCTTCTTTGGACCTTCTCTAAAGCCTCCATTAACCCCTTTTGATGGGGACCCCATACAGAACAACAATACTCTAAGTGAGGACGTACTAGTGACTTGTATACAATCGATTTAACTTCCTGAGTGCATTGATTTAAATTACGACCTAGAAATCGGAGCATACGATTTGCTTTTCCCATTACATTCTCGATATGCTCATTCCACGACAAATTATTACGAATTGTTAGCCCTAGGTATTTAGCGGAATTTACCGTTCTAAGGACAGTGCCATTAATCGTATATTCATAGTTAAATGGTGTCACCTTTTTACTTACACGCATGACTTGGCACTTTTTAGCGTTTAACTCCAACTGCCAATCTTTACACCACGCAATTATTTTCATAATATCGTCTTGTAACAAAGCGCAGTCGTCCTGGGTTTTGATTTCGCGATAAATTATAGCATCATCGGCAAATAATCTTTTCATCCCCCCTATTATGTCGCATAGATCATTGATGTATATGAGAAACAACAGTGGCCCTAACACGCTTCCCTGGGGAACTCCAGACTCCACTTCAGTAAGTGATGAACGCTCACCGTCGAGAACTACACACTGTGTTCTGCCCTTCAGGAAGTCTGCAACCCAGTCGCATATTTGTCTAGATATGCCGTAACCGCGAAGTTTCCTAAGTAACCTAGTGTGAGGCACAGTATCGAAAGCTTTTTTAAAGTCTAATAGAACCAAATCAACCTGGGATTGCTCATCTATAATTCGGCACAAGTCGTGAATTAGAAGTGCAAGTTGTGTTTCGCAGCATCGGCCTTTTCTGAATCCATGTTGATTTGGATTTAAAAGCTCACCTTCATCCAAGAACCGCATGACATTTGAATAGATGATATGTTCTAAAATCCTGCAAAATATTGAAGTTAACGAGATCGGCCTATAATTCTGAGGATCATTAACATTCCCATTTTTAAACACTGGAGTTACGATAGCGGTCTTCCATTCGGCTGGTATTTTTCCTTGATCCAGAGAGACGGTATACAATTTCATCAAATACGGTGCAATTTCCTTTGCGTATCTTGAGTAGAATCTTGTAGGAATACCGTCTGGTCCGGGAGCCTTATTGGTTTTTACATTCATAAGCAGTTTAGTTATTCCCTCAACATCAAGAGCGAGATCATTCATAATTTTGTCGGTACGATTGTTAAATATCGGTATCTCCTCTGAGTTTTCTATCGTAAAAGCCTTTTTAAATATATCATTCAAAATTTCTGTGTACAAGGCGTATATTGGTGATGAGGCGTGGAAAGATGTTGGGGTAAGGATTAAAAGCAATGCATAGAAGGAAAGAGATGACCATGACCACAAGCTGGCACTCGATATCAGGCACAAGGGTGTACGAAAATTAGCTTTTTTAAGTAAGGGTGTCAGGGATTGGAATAAGTTACCAAGAGAAATGATGAATAATTTACCAAAAAGGTTGATAAAATTTAAAGTTAAAATTTGTATAGGGTAAATGTAGGTGGGTGCACGAAAGGAGGAAGACGGGTGTGTAGGGAAATTGACAGCGGAGCGTGCGCTCCCTTGCAGTTTTAATTAAATACTAGAAAGATTTATCTATACTGCAAAGTTAACCATCGTGACATAGTGCAGTGGGTCCCAACGGGAATGGTAGCACCCAATGGTGGGCGTTGAAGAGATCGTAGGGGGCGTTTCTGGACTTAGGCAAATTTAGGGGGCGTTGGGGATCAACCACCACCCCTGCTTTACAGTACTATATGCAGCTTTAAGGGCTGCAGCAAAGACGTTTTTCGTAGCATTTCCATGATGAAAAGAGGATTTTCTAGCTAACCAAAGAAACAGACTGAAACCCAATCGATTTAAGATCGCAGTTGATAAATAAGATATCAAATACGTAAAAATTAATGACATTACACCGGCATAACCTCTCTGACAATTTGTTGTTGTTGCTAATATGTGTTTTATAATAAAAGGTTGAACTGCCGATCCCGGCAACTTAGTGGCTAGCGAGCTGGCTTTGCGTTGCAGGGATCGCTGGTTCGAGTCCGGCCTCGGGCATGAGTACTGTTTGCAAATTGAAAAAAAAGTTTTTTTTTCAGCTTTGTGAAAGAAAAAAAAACATGAAAAAAACCTAACACCGTTGTTTTTTTTCTAAATTTGGTTTTTTATCATAAAACAATATATTTGATAAATTATAGTTTCATTTACGGAACTTACATTTTACAAGTGTGTTTTAAATCTTACTGAATCATATAATGTCTTACATAATGATTCATAAATGTATCTAAATAGGTAACAAAATTTTGTTCAACCTATGCCAGTAACATATTCACTAGTACAGGGCGTTCGCCGGGAAACGCAACCCACTGTTAGCGCTACAAGGAAGAAACTGCTCCCGGCGAGCGAACGCTCAGTTTCCGGCATTGTTCGACCGTCGGCCGCGGACTATTTCATAATAATTACGCTTCATAAACTTGTGTGCTAAGCATTTAAATGTGACGTAATTCATTAGCTTACCTTATAAAAGATGCTGGAAGTGTTGACCCTCTTGTGTAATGCACATTTCACATCTTCTGAACATATTTCGAGACACACGCTGCCCTAACTGACTTAATGATTTTTTGGGTGACTGTTCTAGTCGAAAAGCGATATCGTCAATTTTCTCCTCTTTGAGAATACGGTTGACCGACAGTCTCTTTTTGTTAAAAAATGAACCCGTTTCTCTTACTTTTTTAACCAGACGCAGAATTGTTGATTTAGCTGGCAGTAAAGCGCCAGGAAATTCGCGACGAAATTTACTGCGACACTTTTTAAACGACTTCTTCTTCACATATGTATCGTAGAGAAATATTCTTTGTTGCAAACTGTAACGTACCATAATTTTACTCACACTCAAACACGGTACAGATTAATAAGAGTATGAAGCCCCAAACCAGCCAAACCGCAAAGAAACGTTTATTCACAACACTGATTAATAAGAGACTGAAGTCACAAACTATCTACAATGCAAAGAAACCGTTCTTAACAATGTAAGGGTCACTGCACTGCACTGTTGGGGCAGCGGAGGTGTTAAACAGTGCGGTGATTCACGGTGCCGCGTGGCGGAAACTGCTGGGTCCACTGACCGAGCAAGTTGCCGACGGCAACAGACTGGGAGGGTAGCGTTTTCCGGCGAACGCCCTGTATCAGCACTACCAACACTAGTTCGGTCAGTGTCGAAATTTTCTGTTTCTTCTTTTGTCTCCTCTATATCCATAACTTCAGAAGTAGTTACATTTTCTTTTTACTAGTTGTTTTGTATTGTACGCAAAAGATTTTGAGACTGCAATTTTAAATTGTAAGCAAAGTACATACTATGCACAAAGACTGCGCTGATAGTTCTGTATTACGGTCTTTTAAGTTTGAATTTAAATCGATTATCATACAAAATAGGAGCTTTATTTCTTCTCAATCGTTGGTTTATGCCAACAGTTGCAAGGAAATGATTCATAATTACTGACAATTTAATGACTCAGTATCACTATACGCTGAGAGTTTAATAAGTATACGAATATAAGAAAAGCACAATAAGTAATAAAAAGAGGCAAAAAACAGAAGAAAAATTTTAAATTCCTATTTTTTTAAAAAAGATCCGTAGGTCTACAGATAAATTCGCAGGGTTGGCAGCACTAGTTCAAATAGTGAGTATCAATCCAAACAACGGGGAACTGGGATTCCTTCTAGCACAATCTAGCCTCTTCGGGAAGTCCCCGTTCATATAAGAAAATTTCAGTCAATGTTGCCAATCTTTTCGTAATTTTTTTTTCTACTAAACCAGAAAAATATGTTAGATTTAAAAATTAAGATAAGTACTTAGAACAAACTCTAAAACAGTCATATTAAACAATAAATGCCTTACAAATTTGAGTTTTAGTAGTTATGAAGAAAAACGTATCGCAGAAAAAAAAACATGTTTTGTTTCATAGTTTTTTTTTCATGTTTTTTTTTTCAAGCCAGAAAAAAACAGTTTTTTTTTACAACACTAGGCATGGGTGATTTTAATGAAGTGTTGTGTTCGTCTTGTGTCGTCTATACCATGGTGAGTCTAGTATATATTGAGTACACCCATAAATAGCCGCGAATTACGTAATTATATAGAGCTGGCTCTGTGGCCTCGTAGTCAAATGCCATTTTTTTAAAAGAAAGGTTTGAACCTCACACCAATATTTTTAATATCTTTTAATAAAATAATTTTACAAATCTGTTGTTTTTTTCTATGAGTATGATATTGTACAATTCGCCTACGACGGCCGGGATTGAATCTCTATTTGAAAAAGTAGGTTTTGAGCAAAACACGTTGGAGCACTAAGGGTTACATTGCAATTTAATAGAGCAACACAGATACAATAACAAACAAAAAAATGAAAGTTGGTAGCACTGTATTTCATCAAAACAACATGTATGTTATGTAGCAGAAAAATGTAACAAGAAGCTTACAGTCAATATTTCAATGGATATAATGCCAAGTGTTTAGTTAGAAATATGTATAAGTGTAAAACAGTTTTTCTACAAGTGAAAAAGAAGATCTGTAAAATGCATAAAGTGCTGTTCCAAATCTCCAGGTAAATACTATCACCCTAGCTGTAAGTACAATGAAAATATGTATGTAATAATTTATAATTCACAGCCACTGACGATGCCCCACACCATAAGGGCGAAACGCGTATGGGAATAAAGTAACATTGACATCAACAGTTGTTTCCAGACTGAATTTTGATTTATAATCTACGGGTTACATTATTTTGGTTTTTTTTCTGAAACGGTGGTGGTGAGTATTTCCCTCCCCCCCCTCCTAAGGCGGTGGTAGACAAAGAAGGGGAGCGTCCATTAATTACGTGAGTGGAAATAGGAGGGGAAGGGTCGGGTAAAATGTCATGAAATCTCACCAAGGGGGGGGGGGGGGTGTCACGTGAGGTTTTTGAAATTCGTAGGGACAGTAGATCTAAAAAATAAAATAAAAAAGGCAACAAACGGCGCAGATGTCGACTTTAGTGGGAGGGGGGGGGGGGTAATAAGGCCAAGAAACCGACTTTACAGGGTGTATGCATGAGAGTTAAAAAAGAAAAAAGTCTAAAAAAACTGCGAGGTCAATTAGCAGGGGGGGGGGGTCTCATCAAAATCTCACTTCATTTTAGGGAGGGGGATTCAGCCAGATCTCACCAAATCTCAGCGGAGGGGTAGGGCGGGGGGAGTGGGTCCGGAATTCCGGAAAAACACGTCACATCATTAATGGGAACCTGGTGCGTACACATCTGAAGAAACTCCCTGGTTGACATGGACAAATGGCTTTGTTTTAAGAGAAAAAACAACAACAAAAAATTGCGTTTGAAGAGTTTTGCTAGCATTCTACTACTGAGAGTAAAAATCAATCGTTTGTCATCCTCAACCGAAATAGAAGTTGTAGCCGCCACGCACATGGTGCATATACACGTGTGTTGGGGCTACAGAGGTTAACTCGCGGCTGATTAACTCTCGTAGGTGTGAGAGCGGAGAGCGGGACCACCCACGGAGACCAGACGGCAGTGGTAGCGCCATAAAAACCTAACACCCACACTCAGGGAGGTATATAGAACACGTCGCTCGCAGGCTGAAACCTTACCTGCTGCAAGCAAGCGACTGCAGAGTTCTTTTATATCATTTTATTCAAAATTAGCTGATACCCGCGACTTCGTACGCATGGATTAAGAATTTCTTTGCCACAACTGAATATAGAAAGTTGTTGGTAACGAAGGATTGGTCCCAAACAAAACCGAGTAGGCATAATACGACAGGAAACCCATCACTTATGCCAGTTTACGCCCGCAAGGAATGTCAAAAAAGAAGGCAAAATAAACTGGCGCCAGAAACATTTAAGCAGACACTAAGTAATAGAACACAGAAAATCGACATCTATGCTAAATAATACGTTTTTTCTCCAAACGAAATTTATTAAGAAATTATACACTAACATAACGCGCGAGAAGCACAGCTTGACCAACCGACGTAACAGTACAGACTAACACACACATCCGTCTCTCTGTCACCATTCGATAAGTTCTCAAAATTTCGTGACTACAACTGTTAAGCTTACCGAAAAAAAATGTCCTGTGCCCTTCCTACAGATACAAAGTATTTCCTTGACAAATTCCATCAATACCGGATAATCATTTACTTGTTAAAGATAACAAAAAGACAGAAACTTACTTTCGCATTTATAGTATTATTACTGCAGATCACACACACACACTTACTGCGTATCACCCCTGTGCGATCAATATAACGTAAAAACGTGTACACCTACAGCATTGCAAGACTACCTACGATTTGCCTCGCATTGCACCCCTACATTTGTGATATCTACAGTTTAACATTCAATCCGAACAACCGACGGTCCAGGCGTGACTCTTACGATCAAAAATAATGTTTAAAAGTCTTTACCTCCACGGTGATTTGAACCGGCCCCCACGATCCTAACAGCAGAAAGCAAGCGCTTTAACCCCTGAGCTACCTGACCGCTATATGGAAAGGTAGTACAGAGACCTACACATCCTACGCGTCTGTCTGTCACCATTCAGTAATTTTCCGAAATTATAAGACAACATGTATTATTTATACAGAAAATGTTTCAACCAAATGTAGACAGTATTTTTCTCCTTGTTTCAAAGGATAAGTGTGCAAAGTTTCATCGAGATCGGATGAAAACTGTGGACTTGTATGAAGAACAAACAAACAAATATACAAACATACATTCATCTTTATATATATATATATATATATATATATATATATATATATATATAGATTTTGTATAGCGAATTGTTACGCGCTGTCTTATTCTAAGAAACTAAACGTTAAATTATTTACTCTCAGTGCTCTTAAGTTTTAGTAATTCATTTTTCAAATATTTCGTCTCTACCGCTGAGCTTTAGAGCTCTGTTTATATTTCGCGCATACTCTGTGTACGAAACTGCCGGGAGTACCAAAACTTTCCAAGACTTTTATTATTTTATTACGTTGTTTTGGTGTTTGCCCCTGTTTACTGGTGTATCTGCGTCTCCAGCCTTATTGCTTTGTTCCAGCACCGTGAGATAAATCCATTATTAGACATCACTTTAAAATATAGGTTCCCAAACGGTGGGGCGCGAAGACATTTTAACCAGGAGAGAGGGGACGGGGGAGGGTATGGACGATACCCTAGCTTTAGATCAGGGGTGGCCAACTCCGGAAATGCATCATACCCTCGCGGGCCGTATATAAAATTATATATCTCCATATTAGATTTAGTCCCACGATAGACAGTTTTTGGAGTAAAAATATGAAACATAACGAGTAATTATTATTGTGTTTACTATTATTCTTACACGCAGCCATAGATAATATAATAATAATAATTATGCTATCAATATCTGACATATATTCGCAAAAATATTATTTTAAAATCAAAGTTAATTCTTTCTCATAATTTCGACAGTTAATTTTTCAATATACGGATCCACAAATAGTATTTTTTTTAATACATTGGTTTTCACTACTTTTGCCATTATAAAATAAAATATTTCGTAAAAGTGTGATAAATCTCGCGGGCCGGAAAAATGTTCGAGGCGATCGGCGGGTTGGCCACCCCTGCTTTAGACCATAAGTTCATAATATTTTTGACCTTCCACCCCGTTTACGGGGAAAAAAAATTACTCACCGCCCCATTTTCAACCAAAAATAATAATCAACAGCTACCTTTTCAGAAAAAATCGCAGGGACTTCCCTTCCTGTAATTAATCATGTAAGCCGTAAAGCTCCAACTTTTTTGGTTCGGAACCCACTTTTCAAAACAGTGAATCAATGTAGCTCCCCTTACGTGGAGTGTAAAAATATCATATACAGAAAAACAAGGAAGATTTCTAAAATTACTTGATTAAAAATATTAACAACATTGGTGTATTGTTCAAAGTTTGATTGACAAATTCATATTATAAGAAATAATAATATTATTAGTTATATGCCTGAGCTCGGTGTAATGACACTAGTTTTCCGATAATCTTAAATCATGGCCAGTAAAATGTCTAAATAATTCTACTTTCACCGGCGTAATTTTTTACCTATGCATATATTGTTAACTGACCCTGCCATTTTTATACCGACGTACTGCGGTCCCTTCAGTGCCGGATTTAAGAGGAGTAAAATCTGGGCGCTTGCCCCGGGTGGCAACTTCAGGGGGGCGGCAAAATCATATTTGAAGGGGCGGTAAATGGCAAATTCGTGTGGCGGTGACTTTTTTTTTTTTTTTTTTAGCTCTACTGCCCTGAGCGGTAAACATCAGGAGGGCGGCAAAATAGAACAGCTCCATACTGCCCCGGGCGGCAAACTGATGTCTAAAGGGATATAGAGAACTTACGTAATGTCCACAAATTGACTGCGAGAGAAAAAAAGCTTGAGCGAGCAATATAGCATTTCAGAGATTTACACATACTATCCGTCTGTTTGTGACCGTTTGGTTAGTTTTAAAAAAATTATCTCAAAACATGTTATTTATCCCGGAAAACGTATACTTACTATGCTCTTCCTAATGATACATAGAATTTTCTTGGCAAATTTCATCAAGATCGGTTTAAGCATTTACTTTCGCATTGATAATATATTAGTGTACACATGGCTTAATCTCTTACCGCCTTCCACAGTAACACATTTTCTGTGAGCAAATTTTATTAACTTTTGTCAGATGATGGGCTATCTTTAATTAAGTTAGAATTAATCGTTAATGTTCGGTGTTCGCACCCTAAAGGATGAAGGACTCTGGTGTGCGGATAGAGCGTTGAGAGGGGCAGGAGACAGAGAGGAGAGGTTCATAAATAAGTAATAACGCCTCGTGCGGGAGCAGACCATTACGGCGGAATGCAAAAAACAGGCGGCGCTCCTCATTAGCAGGTTAATTCACCGACGGAGACATTAGCGGACAAGTAGCAGGCTGGCAGTAACAACAGCCGGTGAGCGAGGTGCTGACAGCTCAATACAGAGCAAGAAGAGCAGAACACCGAGGGAAACGGAAAAACACTGCAATTTAAAACCTCAACACCATCAAAGGTACAAATTACAAAAATCATAAGGAGATGAAATAGTTACTAATGGGCTTAGTGGGAGTGGAGACCACAGGAAATATTTTCTAACATAAAATTTCGAAAACTAATGGCACACGGAGGAAATAAAAATGGATTTAGCAGATGGGGCAAGGATGGTCGTGTTATAATATGATATCGAAATAAAATTGTCTTAGGCTTAGTGTCTATGCTGTCCATGGATATTGTATATTCTCTGTGGTGAATAAAACGGATGATGTGCTGTTGCATTCTTGCTTGACCGTTAAACGGACGTGTTTTAATAGGTTATGGGCCCAGACTGTGACCCAGAGTTATTTTCTTCGTTATTCCAGTAAGCAGAATACGGAAAAGTCGTTATCTTATAAATAATTAGTTACGCGCTTGAAGATGGCTTCGAATTTTGTAGTTAACGTGCCTAAGCTTAAAGGCAGAGACAACTACGATGTATGGGCTTTTGCAGCGGAGAATATGTTGGTGTTAGAAGGCATGTCCGGCTTAATACAGGAAGAAGGAAGTACTAGCACTGCAGCCGCAGATGATGCAAAGGCGAAAGCGAAGCTGATTCTTACAATTGATCCAGCGTTGTATGTGCATATAAAGCAAGCTAAAACAACGAAGGAGCTATGGGCGCAGCTTAAAACTATGTTTGACGATTCCGGGTTTACACGAAGAATAACCTTACTTCGTCATCTTATATCAATCAGGCTTGATAATTGTGATTCAATGACGTCGTATGTGACAGATATTATTGAGACATCGCAAAGATTAAGTGGAACTGGATTTGATATAAACGACGAATGGATTGGCTCGTTGTTACTGGCAGGTTTACCAGAACGATTTTCACCAATGATCATGGCGATTGAACATTCCGGGATTCCTATTACGGCGGATGTTATCAGGACAAAATTGATCGATATGGAGATGTCAGATTCGAATGAATCAGAGACAAAAACCGCTTTCGCTTCCAAAGGTTGGCAGAACCATAGGAGCAAGACTGCTAACAGACAAAACAAAAGCGGAAACTACGTCGCGGAAAAGTCAAATGTCAAAATGACAGGAGTTAAATCCATCACTTGTTACAGGTGTAAACAAGGTGGGCATTTCAGGAATCAATGTCCTTTGCTGGTGAAATCAGATGAACCTAAACAATCCAATGTGTTTAGTGTTGTTTTTCTATCCGGCAAGTTTGGTAAACAAGATTGGTATATTGACTCGGGCGCAAGTTCTCATATGACGCCGAATGAACATTGGATAAAAAATGCATTGTATTCGTCAAGTGAACCAGAAGTTATTATCGCTGACAAAACCAAAGTACCTGTGCTGTGTACCGGCGATGTAGAAATAACTTCAGATTGTGGTTATGATATTACTGTGAAAAATGCATTGTGTGTGCCAAGTCTGACGACTAACCTCTTATCAGTGAGTGAACTCATAAAGAACGGTAATAAAGTTCATTTCGATTCACAGAATTGTTTCATACATAATATGAACGGTGAATTGGTGGCTATAGGTGAACTTATTTGTGGTGTTTACAAGTTGAAGGTAAAACATAAAATGAAAAGTGAGCACAGTTTATTGGCTGCTCCTGTGTTAACTGATGGTTATACGTGGCACCGAAGACTCGGTCATATAAATAGTGCAGATATGAATAAAATGAAGTCTGGTGTGGTTGATGGACTTAGTTATCCTGATAATTTTCAAACGGGAAAAAACAGTTGTATCGTGTGCTGTGAGGGAAAACAGTCAAGACTTCCGTTCAAAAATATTGGAGAAAGAAGTACAGAGACATTGCAGATCATACACGCTGATGTGTGTGGCCCAATGGAACATAAATCCTTAGGTGGTGCGCGATATTTTTTATTGCTGGTGGATGACTTCAGTCGCATGGCATTTATTTACTTCTTGAAAGCTAAAAGTGAAGTATTTAGCAGATTTAAAGAATTTAAAGCCTTGGTAGAAAACCAAAAGAATAAGAAAATTAAAATATTTCGCACTGATAATGGCTATGAATTTTGTAATAATGAGTTTACAGATTTTCTGAAGAAAGAAGGTATTATTCATCAGAAAAGTAACCCTTACACCCCAGAACAAAATGGTCTGTGTGAAAGACTGAATCGCTCAATAGTTGAGAAAGCAAGATGTATGTTGTTTGATGCAAAGCTGGATAAAAGATTTTGGGGAGAAGCAGCAAACACAGCCGTGTACTTAAAAAACAGATCAATTGCATCAGGAACTCAAGACAAGACACCATATGAATTGTGGTATGGCAAGAAACCTGATGTAAGCCATATTCGTATATTTGGCAGTGATGTAATGGTCCAAGTTTCCAAAGAAAAATGTTTGAAGTGGGACAAAAAGTCACAAAAACACATTCTTGTTGGATATTCAGAAAATATAAAAGGTTATAGAATTTATGACTACAAGAAGAAGAATATATTAATATGCAAGGATGTGGTTATTATGGAGAGTAGAAAAGATAATAAATATGAAGAAATAAGTGTTTCAGTGGGGGAGTCTGGTCAAGAAGGACAATTGACAGTAACAGACAAACCAGAATTACAGAAATCAGTTTCAGTGGGGGAGTCTGCTCAAGAAGAACAGTTGACAGGAACAGGCAAACCAGAATTACTGAAATCATCTCAATCAGACTATGCTGAAGTAGAAGGTCAAGATAACTTGGAAGAAAGTACTGCAGCTGAGAGTGTGGAAATTAAGACATTGCCTAAAAGAATAAGGAAACCGCCTCAGAGATATGGTACAACTTTATTAAGTGTATCCTGTAAAGAAGAAGGCAGCTGTGTTCCAGATGATATCGTCAGAGAATTCCAGCAAGTGATGCAGAAGATGAAGGCAGTTATGGTCAGACAGGAGAATCGCATCCAAGCCCTGGAGGCAAGGCTGATGGCTTCAACAGCAAGTGCAGTGCAAGTGGGTGTTTGAATAAGAAAGGTTTGAAAGTGATGATAAAGTGTGATACCGTGCTAGGTCAGTGTCTAAATGTTTTTGCCAAATAGCAGATGTAGTTTATCATGAAACTTTTTCACCAGTAGTCAGACACTTTACATTGTGACCTTTATTTGCAATTGGTGCACAATTATGGTTAGGTATTTAAATGTAACTTTTTTTTAAAGGGTATCTGAAGGAAGATATTTCCATGCATTTACCTGAGGGTTACAAAGTACATAATTGTGATAGAATGTTTTGAAACTGAAAAGGTAGAATTACAAGGATTTGTAGATGCTGACTGGGCAACTAACACTATAGACAGACGGTCTTAGAAATCTGTTATTTGAAATCACGGGCAATTTGTGTATGATTACTATGCCAGCTGATTTGCTCACTAAAGCTCTTTGTGCCTTCAAACATTACAATCTTATGAACAAAATAGGATTACTAAGTAATATATTGTAATGTTCTGTGAGGCTGTAACTTATTTCGATATAGTGGGGGTGTTATAATATGATATCGAAATAAAATTGTCTTAGGCTTAGTGTCTATGCTGTCCATGGATATTGTATATTCTCTGTGGTGAATAAAACGGATGATGTGCTGTTGCATTCTTGCTTGACCGTTAAACGGACGTGTTTTAATAGGTCGAAGGGAAGATTTTCCAACACAAAATTTCAGAAAAACATGGGGTTACAATAATTATTTTTGAGGGAAGAGGGCGCTGAGGAAAGAGTTCCTAAATTAAAATTTCTAAAATATTAGGGAAGTTAAATTAATAAAATTTCCAAAACTCGTAGTGGAGGAGGGTAAAAATATTTGTAGTATATTGGGAGATCGAAGCAAACATTTTTCATGGTCATGTTTTGTTAGTATCACACGAAAGCTGGCAACACTGTGGAGATATTTGTATATTCGTTTATATTTCAGGATTTTTCCACACTTTCGGAGAAAAACCACTAAAGAAAATATCGCTTCCCCTTTATATTTCACAAGATACTGATTCGAAATTTTTTTTTCAAAATTCACAACGATTTTCATCCTGTTAAATTTTACAGGAAAACTGTAGCAATCTTTCTGGAGTTCATGGTTTTCCCAAAACAACTTAATGAGCGATTTTAACAAATATCACACTTCAGGAGATATCTTTTTTTTCCACTAAAAATCATATTATTCTAGGAAGAATTTCACGAACTGGGTGGAGTAGAAATCTTTATTTTTTTTTTTTTAAACTCTATGACCGAAAGTTTTTCAAAATTTTCTAAGATCCGCAACAATGCTTTTCAACTGAAACTTCGCGTGTGCTTCAGTTACATAGAACAGCTGAAAGATAATTTCACAAAATGTATAATAGAGTCTATTTAAAAGGTTTAGTGGTTATCACAACCATCAGGTCATAGAGGAGGGAAAGCACTGGGGGCAAGGAACCGGAAGGAACTGGGCCGTGGCATTTTGTAGGAACCATCCCGGCATTCGCGTGCTATGAGAGGTGTGAGTGGTTTCATCAGGCATACCCAAGTATCCTGGCTGCCTGTTGTAACAGCCCTCAAACCTAGATTTTAAATGGAATTGTATTAATGAAGCATTTGCAACAAGTTAGGGGTCGAGTAATATGATTTTGAATGTTTGTCTGGCAATCAGTGTAAATGGCCTTTTTTTAGGAATTGCAAACTTTGGTGCCTGTATATAAATATTTAGTCATAGCTCTCAATGGGATGACTTTGTTCTCAAATTTGTGTTGGTGTAGTGTAGAAAATCAGCATACCTTGCTATTTTGCACATAATAGACTAGCATTACTTTTTAACGAGTGCTGAAAATGAGATTTAATCAGATTTCATCATTTCACCAATTGTTTCTTCTGAATTTCAACCAAAAACATCTCACATTTGAGACAGAATATCTCTAAAACTTAGCATGATATCAAAAATATTTATTCTTCATTTTTTATTTGTCTCATCGAGTTACATAATAATCCATCACCAGATTGCGGCGTCACGTTTATCCTAGAGTCCCCTTTGAGGTTTTTGTACATATTCCCCGTGTCTGTATGGAAGCGGCCATGCCCCCCACTCCTCCTTCTCCCGGTTTCACTTCAATGCGTGGTGAAGGTCTCTTGCGTCGTCTCCATATATTTATTTCCTCCATGGTTTTCACAGTTTACGGAAACAGTTTTGCGTGTACTGCGAGAGTGTATGACAGTACTGTCTTTGAAAGCAGTATTGAATGTGATCGCTGGAGCTTGTGTTTTTATGTGACCAGTATCTTTTAAGTCGGATGTTTTACAGGAAATAAAAACAGTTAAATCTGAAAGTGTGCCTGGAACTAATTATTTCATATACAATAAACCACGAGACATCTAATTGTGTACTTTCCAACATTCCTCCACCACATTTGAGGAGAAAATTGATGCTGCTTAGTGAGTTCGAAAGTGTCAAGCAAAACGGCACGATACCTCTGCATGGCGAGCTTGTCTACCTGCCTAGAAGACCCGCCTACATGGAAGCAGCCAGACTTAGAGAAAACTTTGGCTCGCATGGAGAACTGAGTGTAAAGCCAACAGCTCACACAACTGCTGACCACATTGTGATGAACTATCCAGCAAGACTATCTGGAGGCCTGAACACACTGCATCAAGCTGGACCAGCTGCCAGAAGATGGCTTCAGTCCCTAGATATAGTTATTTGATTAATATCTTATATTTTCCTACTTTGTATTCGCACAATACAGTAATAATATTTTCGTGAAGCCACGGAAAATCTAAATGTAGAGGGCAGACAGGGATTTGAACGACGTACCTTCGTAATGAATGGTTTAAGCTGCGTCCTTTATGATGGGTATTAATTTGTATAAACCAGTCTGCGTCTAAATCAGGGATGGCCAAACCGCGGCCTGCGGAGCTGTAGCATTATATACGTGAACTTCAACTTCTAACCATGATGTCAAGCAGTACGACACTAACTTACGCTATACCATCACTCGCTTGATGTAGCTAGGATTGACACTCGACACGAATCACTAATGTTCATCTGGAAAAGCTTTTTACGAGTGGCCACCACTCCTTTCGACATCGACATTCATGCGTTTAGTTCTAGTGAAACGTTGCATTAAAATACATAGAACTCCAACTATTCGAATCAATGGGGACCGGTTCCCATTCGGATAATTGGATTTTTTTCGAAAAAGGGTCTATTTTCATTAATTACTGTATTTATGTTGAAAATGGGAGGAAAAAAATATTTTTAAATAAAAAGAGCTTTTAATTAATTAAATGAAAATACAACACTTTAATATGTTAAGCGTACTTACAAGTGCTGTACATTAGTACAGTATGTACGTACCGTACTGTAAATAAAAGTCACTGCTTGCTGAACATCTCGGTCAAAGTGAGCTGTTTGACTGTATTCAAACGTTTTTCCTCCAGCCTTGGAAAATTCCTAGACCCGCCACTGGGAGTGACGGATAGCGCGTAGGCATAATCAATATTTTGCGAATCGCAGTACGTTTCCGTAATTAAAAAACCGATACGGATATTCACCGACTCGGATAGTCGGAGTTTGGATAATTGGAGTTGTACTGTAATTATATTTTTAACACTTCCTTAAATATGTATGTTTCATTTATAGTATTTATTTCCTTCGTAAAAATATCTAAATATTTTTTCCGAGAAAGTGGCACGTGCGGCCTGATGGAATATTCCCTCTCCAAAATTTGGCCCGGCTGTTCAAAACGTTGGCCACCACAAGTCTAAATAAATGTGGTAAACCATCGAAAAAAACGGAATGAAAAGGGGGGGGGGTGCGTGGTCTGAGTTCGGGCTGGTTGTACCCCCGAAGTGCACGGTAGTGGCGCTATTTAGATTTACGGCGAAAATTGAGTGCATACCAATATTGTCACTAATCCCGCAATCATTTATTTTTATTATTATTATTATGTACATTTGTTAATTGTAAGTATCCTGAATAACTGTATTAATGTTTGTAACTTGATTTGTTATAGTGCTGATTTTCCACAGCCTGTAGCGTAGTCAGTGCTGGATTTCCCATTAGGCTGTATAGGTCCTGCCTAGGGGCGGCAGCGTTTTAGGGGCGGCAAATTTCCTAGGGTGCCCGCTTTAGAAAGCCGTCAAATTTGAGTGTGATTATAAACATAATAGAAAAACGTCTACTATTAATTTTCATTTAAGTGGTGACATCTAGTAGTGAAGTGACTAACTCGGAACAATTAATAGAAAAGAAAAATACGTTTACTATCAATTTTCATTTAGGTAAGTGGTGACAGCGAACAATTAGCTAAATTATTAATTTAATTCTTCATTAGTTTCCTGACTTTCTATCTTGTTCAACGCAGTCTGTAGCCCGTCGTATATTTCCGAAGGAAGGCTCTATAGACAGAGGTAAGTTTCTGCCGACAGACTTACATTTCATGATTTCTAATAAAAATGCTTAAGTATGATCTAAGATTTCATTAATTGAGTATCTGGATGTTGAAAATCCCCGAGCGCTCGAAAGTCCTAATTTTATTGAAAAAATCATTGAAAAGTAAATGATTTTTGAAACTTAACTCGTCATTTCTCAGCTAATTATGAATTAAATTCTTTGAAATTTTTAAGGCACATGCATTGAACTATGCCGAAACCGATATTCTGATTGAAATTAATATAAATTATAATCGTTTAGTAATAATTGATTACAAATCAGAACGTACGTCTTAACGTGTTTTCTGTTCTTTGCCGATAAAAAGTCAGTGAGAAAATTGTTTGTATTCTTGTTTCACAATAAACATTCATTTTTCTTGTTTCTATTTTATGACTAAATCTGAATGCTTTCAAGTAACGAAGTCACTCTTAATCTATATCCCTTCATATATATAATCGTTTGCTACCCAATAAAGGTAATACAAATTAGTGATTAGTGTAAGTATGAAGGAGATAAGGGCGGCACAAAATGAACAGCCTACACTAATAAAAAGTTTAAATCCGGCCCTGAGCGTAGTGTTGTTATCTAAGTTGTGTAACAGTCTTTGGAAGCGTTCATAAACTACGTGGCTTGGTTTAGGGGGGAGGGGTTGGCTGGAAAGCTAAGCTAGGCTACGTGAGGGGGGGGGGGGGTTACGAGCCAGACCACGTAGCTTTTCATTATATTATTTGTCACAGTTAAAATGAGGTAAAGAACACAAAAGAGGATATAAATGTTTATTTCAGTCATTTAAATTACGACAGTCTGACAAGAGAAAACAGTACAAAATGTCTTCTGGAATCAATAAGTAAAAAAGATACGTGCTACGCGGGAGGGCGGGGAGAGAGGGGGGGGGAGGCAAAAGCCATGTCGGACTACTTGGGAGGAGGGGGGTTCACAGGTGGCCAAAATGGAGCTACGTGGTTTATGGACGCTCCCTTTGATTGTTTGGGCGCCTGCATTGTAGGAAGTCGGGGCGCGTGGCAGTGTGCGCGTTAGGGCTGATGATATTTTGAAAAATATCGGATTTTCGATATTTATAAAAATTATCAATGTCGGCTGTCGATATATCGGAAAAAAGTATCGATATATCGACACTTTCACAAATGCAATTTCATATAAACAAATCATGAAAAAATAAGGCTGTCCACTGATAAATAGATGTGTGATTTTGTTCTTAATCAAATTTTCACTTTCGAATGGTTTCTCTTGGTGATTATGATTGTTGATTTTCTTTTAAAATTTGATCATTACGCGTGATAATTTTCATAAACATTAATAAAGTTTATAAATCTCAAAAGAGGTTCGTGACAAATCTTTTTTTGTGATAAATAATTCAGTTGAGGCACGTATTTAGGTAGAAATTCAGCTGCATCGCCAAGTTACATAACCTTTTTTCATAAGTTTTTTGAGTGGTATTTCGTTTAGTTTTGTATGTTGATTGCTTATCCTGAGTTGTTTACTTTTCTTGCTCTGTGATTGGCAACTATTTGTTATTTATACTTCCCAGTATTCCTGCTAACACACTAATTTTAAGCTGTGCTTCCCTGGACAATACGCAAGCTCATTTCGCGTTCGATTCGTGCTGGGCGAGCGATGCCTTGCCTACACTGTTATCAACATCTGAGAAGACTTGATTCCCATAACTCCAAAATTAATGATAGAAACGTAGTAAGTTTTACTTACGCTTGCTGATCTCTGTGCGTAACAGAAATTTGAGGGACATAGTGTCATCCAGAGCAAACAAAAAAATATTATTTTTTTTAAAAAATATATCAACGCCGATATCCAAATTTCAGTATCGAAATATCGATATATCGTCCTAAAAATAGCATTCATAAAGAACGATATTTTCCAAAAAAATCAATATTTCGATATATCGATATATATTATCAACAGTCGTAGTGTAGTATGTCGTGGCGCTCGGAGAAGGTTGTGTGCCGCGAGCACAGGCTCTTCACAGACAAGCTAAAACAGATTGTGCCAGTGTAACATGAGAGTCTTAGGACCTGTGTCTCAGCAACTTATTAATTAAATTCAATAATATTTCTACAAGAAAAGAGAGTTTTTTATTTGAATACTATGTCAAAATACCTCTATCCGAGTTAACGGCTTGCATGTGTCGAATGAAGAGACTTTGCGCCGATCTCCTCTAAATAACGAGCGGTCATCCATTGTCAGGATAGTTTACATGTGGCTACCCCTCCCTTCAGGATAAGCTGACATTTGGGCGAGCCCACTGCAGGATAGCACCACGGCGGACAGAGTCTGGACTGGCAGGAGCAACAGGTGGTCGAGCGACGCTCTGCTGCACAGTGTTTGCCGACACACGTCAATACGCGGCGCAGCACTACTACTGCCAGAGCACACAACAGCGCCACGAGGAACCACGGAATATACCAGGACAACCCCATAAGTAAGGCTCCAAAGCACTAAGAGACACAACATCAATTTATTTTATATAACAGGGGTGGCCAACCCGCGGCCCGCCTTAAACATTTTTCTGGCCCGCGAGATTAATCACTCTTTTACAAAATATTTTTTAAATTTCATTTTTAGTGTTATATATTTCTTTACAATGTGCGTTTAGTATCATTATTATTATATTATCTATGTTTATATGTAAGAATAATAGTAAACTCAACAATAACTCGTGTTTCAATTTTTCACTACAAAAAAATTTCTCTAGTGGGGATATATAATTTTATTTGCGGCCCGCAAGATCATTTGGGTTGGCCACCCCTGTTCTATACGATACTAGCAGAGAACCCAGCATTTCTCGGTGGGGGCGAGGGGGGGTAAAGATACGAATACTCCGGAATAACTAATTGCACAGGTAGTACGAAATGGTTTCGAAATTCTGCACTTGTTGGCGAGAGTGATGAGGAGATGTACGAGAGAAGTAAAGGAATTGGGTTACAAAACATTGGTCAGGCCACTCGAATATGGTAGTGTAGTATGGGACCTAAATTTTGCGGATCAAATACAGGAGTTGAAACGGACGCAACTAGATTTGTTTCTGGAAATTACCGCAGAACACAATCAGTAACAGATATGATAAAAGAGCTAGAATGGGACTCATTCGAAGACAGACGGAGGGTGAAGAGGGCCATGGGAGTGTACATGGTGTATATGGGCGATGAGGCATGGAAAAATATTGGTGTAAGAATTAAAAGTAATGCATGGAAGCGAAAAGATGACTATGACCACAAGCTGGCACTCGATTTCAGGCACAAGGGTGTGGGAAGATTCTCGGTTTTAGATAAGGGTGTCAGGGATTGGAATAAGTTACCAAGAGAATTGATGAATAATTTACCAAAAACGTTGAAACAATTTAAAGTTGAAATTTTATAGAGGACAAATGTAGGTGGGTGCAGGAAAGATAGGAGAAGGCCGTGTAGGGAAATTGCCCCCGGAGCGTACGCTCCATCGCAATTTAAACTACACCTCTGCTCTACAGCGATTTTGCGATACCACAGTAAACTGGTATCTGAATGCCCGGAGCGGTGAACGAGCAGATCCGGACGCCGCCGCTCCAGCCAGGTGCCTGCCCCGTTTTGTGCATCCCTGGCGGCGGACCAGTTTTTTGACGGACGGTGGGTCGTAAATAGCGCGGGGCCTACCTGGTCGGTCGCACAGTTATCAATTACCAGGTAACTGGAGCGGCGCCACCCGACACCGCGTCACCGTGAGTTACCGCCCGCGTCAACCGCGCATTGAACAGCACGTACTGTACTACTACAACTAGCATGCGACCGGTGCTTCGCGCAAGGAGCTTGCCGTGTGTACAAATGGTTTACCACATCCCTTCTTTTTCTAATGCCAAATACACTGAAGAGCCGAAGAAACTGGTAAAGGCACAGAGATATGTAAACACTCAGAGTACGGCGCTGCGGTCGGCAACGCCTATATAAGTCTGGCGAAGGCGTTAGATCGGTTACTGCTGCTACAATGGCAGGTTATCACGATTTAAGCGAGTTTGAAAGTGGTATTTTAGTCGGCGCACGAGAGATGGGACATAACATGTCCGAGATGGCAATGAGGTAGGGATTTTCCCGTACGACCATTTCACTAGTGCACTGTGAATATCGGCAATCCGGTGAAACATCAAACCTCCGACATCACTGAGGCCGGACAAAGATCCTGCAAGAACGGGACCAAAGACGACTCAAGAGAATCGTCCAACGTGACAGAAGTACAACCCTTCCGCAAATTGCTGCCGATTTCAATGCTGGATCATCAACAACTGTCAGCGTACGAACCATTCAACGAAACATCATCGATATGGGCTTTCGGAGCCGAAGGCCCACTCGTGTACCCTTGCTGAGTGCACGACACAAAGCTTTACGCCTCGCCTGGGCCCGTCAACACCGACATTGGACCGTTGATGATTGGAAACATGTTGCCTGGTCTGACGAGTCTCGATTCCAATTGTATAGAGCGGATGGACGTGTACGTGTATGCAGACAACCTCGTGAATTCATGGACCCTGCATGTCAGCAGGGGACTGTTCAAGCTGGTGGAGGCTCTCTAATGGTGTGGGGGCGTGTGCAGTTGGAGTGAAATGGGACCCCTGATACATCTAGATACGATTTTGACAGGTGACACGTACGTACGCACCCTCGCTGATCACCTGCATCCATTCATATCCATTATGTATTCCGACAGACTTTCGAAATTCCAGCAAGACAATATGACACCCCACACGTCCAGAATCGCTACAAATTGGCTCCAAGAACACTCTTCTGAGTTTAAACACCTCCGCTGGCCACCGAACTCTCCAGACAAGAACATTTTTGAGCATATCTGGTATGCCTTGCAATGTGCCGTTCAGAAGAGATCTCCACCCCCTCGTACTTTTACGTATTTATGGACAGCCCTGCAGGATGCATGGTGTCAATTCCCTCCAGCACTACTTCAGACATTAGTCGAGTCCATGCCACGTCGTATTGAGGCACTTATGCGTGCTCGCGGTGGACCTAAACGATATTAGGCAGATTTACCAGTTTCTTTTACTCTCCAGTGTATTATCATGGAAAAAAAAAAGTGTAAACGTCTTCGAACAATAAATTTTATACATAATACGCCGTCTTCAAACAAATGTTGTTTATCATAGTGTAAATTGGCGTGAAAACGTTAAGTACGCCAACAAGTGTTTTAGGTTGCTTGCGGGTAACATACTGGTACATATTCCGAGACGCCGTGAACAGGTGCATGGTGATCTGGATGGAATATCTAAATGGGTAGGTCAGCGTGGAAAGAAGTTAATTGACAACAAGAGTCAACTTATTAGATACACTTTTAAAAACACTTAAGGTTGTTTATGATTATCGGGTGGGGACAGAATTTTTTCCTGAAGGCTTGAAGCGTAAATTTTAGCATTGTGGGCACACAGTTGGGAGGCGACTAGCATAAAAATAGCAGCCAGTGATGTTGTGGACTAGCACAAGGCGCTATCAACATTCATTTATATATATATATATATATATATATATATATATATATACAGATGGCAGTGACTGGGGACTGCCGACGGAAGAGAAAACTTGAACTATGAATATCACGTCATACTTACAGCTACAGATATCTATATCTATAAAACGAAAACCGGACATATTGGTCGTATAAAAACTCGGAAACTACGGGGCAGATTTCGATGGAGTTTTCACCGTTTTAAAGCTTAGAATCTTAATTCACTTGTCTGGCTTGTCTTATGTTTCAACGTTAAATAATGTAGGAGCATTAAATGAAATTCTGAACGTATGGTGAGAAATTCCACAGGAGGAATCACTAGATGCTGCATACTGCGCACTAAACACACAACACAATGTCTCTGACCATAGCCTTTAATAAAAGCCATAAGATAACTTATAATAATAACTATTTTGCACACTAAACTAAACTTTAAATATTCTTTCTTTTAATTCGATATATTCAATTTTTAAAAACCATAGCGTGAAGTATTCTTTCCTTTAATTCGGGATATCAATTTTTAAACGACATAGATAGCTGTAAAAACAACAGAGATTTTCTTTAACCACGATCTCTGGACAATATCTCTGGCCTTCAGCATTAGTCTTCTGTTTACGATAATATTATTCCGGATTCACTTTTGATATTTTATCTGCAGAGTTAAAGGATCTGGCGTTTCGAGCCACACTTCGCAATTGAATCAAATGTGAGTTTTTAACATAATCTATAGAGTTGTTCAGTAATGTAGTAAGCTTGATATACATGAATCTTTTCGGACGAATGAAAATAGTATACGTGCAAATAAACTTCAGCCCACCAGTTTCTTGGTAGGGTGCGGGTGAATGTAAGTTTGCTTTAATTCCGAAAAAGTTGGCGCGTATTTTATGAAACTTTGTACAAATGTTTTGCGGGAATAAAAATAGGGTACGGTTAAATCTACGCCAACTATACCGGGCAACGCCGGGAACTCCGCTAGTACTAAATAATAACAACTCCGTGTGATTGTAGTGTCCTGGTGACAAGGTTTCTATTGGCCGCGCTTTCCGCCTCTGTCTTAACTGCCTTAACCTAAGCCGGTAGTGCTACCAGGTCCAGAATACCTACAGTTTGACGTGGACTCTGAACAACGGAAGCGTTCTGGCGCACTTCACACTACACGGCAAGCTGTGCCAGAGGTGAAGGTCGGGTTAAGGGCCTATGAGAATCCCCGTCGAGACAGAGACTCGAACCGGGGACCTTTCGCTCCCCAGATCAGACACCTTAACCACTGAGCCACCAGACCGCCACAGATATGCTGTCAACATTAGCATGTCGGTGACGCCAACTCATATCATGTCCATCCTAAAATCGCTCAACGTGCCTAAACAAGTTTTCACTTGGAAAACTAAAAATCTAACTTAGTCAACAACCCGAAGTTTAGGCCAATCTTTCCGAAAGATATGTGCCAGATATGTGTCAGAGGCAGGAAGGCCAGTTCCTTTCGTCAGGGGCCTACAGCTTAACGTGGAATCAGAACCACGGGAGATCTCGGCATAGCTCATACAGTCGAATACAACTCCTAAAGATTTCAGCTGACCACGGGATTCGAACCCGCGACCGGAGAGAAACTTTCGCAAGTAAGCGATTCAACCGGTGAGCTACCAGACCCGTTTGTTTTGAAGTGTAGCTGTGCTAAGTACTATCAAAATCGAATTAAAAACTGCGAGTTTGTACAGGGTGTCCAGAAAAGGACTCCCTGATTTCAAAATTAAATATCTCGAAAAGAAAGATTGATAGAGGAATGCAGTAAACGGTATGTTCATCGTGACAGCTGTAAGAAGTGTATACAGCAGTTTGAGGAATACTTCGGGAATCGAGTCATTGCTTTGGGATATCCCGAATTTACTGGTGCAGGCATGGATTGTCCTCCATATTTGCCGGATGTGACTCCCTGTGACTTTTTTTTGTGGGGCACAGTGAAAGACATGGTCTACCCGAAGCATCCCGCCACGCTGGACGAGCTGGAATCGGCGATCTCTGCGGCATGTGAATCCATTTCGGTCGAGACACTACGAAATGTGATGGCGAATTTCATTCTTCGTTTGCGCCACCTCTGTAGTGCCAATGGTGAACATTTTGAAAACATTGTGATGTGATTGTTTGCAAAGATTGTTTTCATACGATTATGTATGCCGATATGAGCTGTACAGCGTACATCTGTTAGCAGCTTTTGTAACTATTATTTCACACTGCTGTATACACTTCTTACAGCTGTCACAATAAACATACCGTTTACTGCATTCCTCTATCGATCTTTGTTTTCGAGATATCTAATTTTGAAATCAGGGAGTCCTTTTCTGGACACCCTGTATGAACAACATTGACAGAAATTACGAAAAGGATTTAGCTTTTCGTTAATCAAACGTAAACAGTATTTTTCTATTTGTTTTAAAGTAAACATAAGCAAAGTTCTATCAAAATCGGATTAAAAAAAATGGTTTCTATATATTATACGAATATAAACTATACTTTCACTGCTGTCCAAGTGCAACACGTCGTACTTACAGCTACAGATGTACTATTAACATTAGCATGTTGGTGACGCGAAAGCATAAGATTTTACACATCCAAAAAGCACCCAACACGCATAGCGTGACGGCGACGGCAAGTCGAGAACTCATAGATTCACCCGCGCCCAAACATAGCTTAACGTGCCTATAGAAATTTTCACTTAAAAAAAAATTAAAAATTTCTCTAGACTATTCTGTGCGTCTTGCACTCAGCAACAGTAACCTACCCATTCGTAATAGTCGGGCGGGCCAACTTGTAAAAATTAAATTCTATAAACACGCCACTCAACCTGTGAAAACTCTATGGCAGATAGCTTGGGAACGCGACATATATTATTTGGAAATACAAATCGTGAATGGGACAATACCGTGACAATGCGTAGAGGAGGTAACTCGCACGCCTCGTAACGCGGCACCGACATCGCAGCAGCAGACATCAGACATCACGGCACGGCACCGCACACACAATGCACGGCGAGCGCAAAGATCAAGGCACTGCCCCCCGCAGCAGGGAGCCAAACCGGTCCGCTAGCTAGGCTCGACTCCGCGGAAACTGACCCTCAGCAAGCATAACGGAGTGCCTTACCGAGACACACGCTCGACAGCCAACTCCAAACACTCGAACAACTTAAATTGAAATCGAAAAGCGGCAATAATGACTAATACGATACCAGTCAGAAATATTTTCCACTATAATCTGTATCAAACGACCGAGCGTGATGGGTGAACGGTTAACGCTCTGGCCTCGCATCCGGGAGGACGCGGGTTCGAATCCCCGTCCGGGCATCCAGATTTGGGTTTTCTATGGTTTCCCCAAATCAAACCAGGTGAATGCCGGGATGCCATGGCCGAATTCCTTCCCGTTCCTTGCCGCAATCCCATCCCGCCTCCAGTGACCTCGCTGTCGACGAGGCGTAAAGCCCAAGCAAAAAAATAAATCAAACGATCTACCTATAAAAAAATATACCAGTACCGGTGGTATCGTGAACATCTCTAGAACCACATACGCGGTTCAAAGAAAAACAAATGGTTCCGACTAATTGGAGGACAGGAGAAGGGTGAGGAGAGTTCTAGGAGTGTACAAGGCGTATGTTGGCGATGGGACTTGGAAGGATATATGTAGAAGAATTATGAGTACGTGTAAGGGATTTTTTTTTTTTTTTACTTATGCCTTTACGCCTCGTCGACGTCGAGGTCATTAGAGGCGGGATGGGACTGGGGACAAGGAATGGGAAGGAATTCGGCCATAGCTTTTTCAAGGAAGTATCTCGGCTGGAAGGAAAAAGATGAACATAGCCACAAGCAGTCACTTGCTTTCAGCAATAAGGGAGAAAAAAATTAGAACAAATTTACCAGGGGAAATGATGAACAATTTAGGATAAATACTGAAAATATTTTAAAATTTGTATTGGGCAAACGCAGCTGGGTGGCGATATTGTAAATCAATGAATTTAAGATTAAATATATATATATCTATAATGAAATAGAAAAGCAAATGTTTCGGAATTTACATACTTACATATATATGATATAATCACCGAGCGCGGTGGGTGAGTGGTTAACACTCTGTCCTCGCATTCGGTGGAACGTTCACCTGCAGTGATTTGAGGAAACTATGGAAAACCAAAATCTGAATGCCCGGACGGGGATTCGAACCCGCGTCCTCTCTAATGGCAGATTCAACGGTCGATGCATCCTTCCTAACCCACGCCTCAGTGTTAACCGCTGGTCCACCAGACACGAAGGTTACATAGTGTGTGTTCAGACACAGTGACTGATTGTCGGACACTTCTCGGGGTAAATATTCCTCCCTATCACCCGCCCCACCCACGGCGGAGTGCCTATTAAGGGCGGCCCCCCCCGCCCCCCCCCCCCGCAGGTCATTAGTCACGTCGCCTCTGTCTGCTCGTTATCCTCACCCCGGGCGATCGACGCGCCACCTATTATCGGCCGACAGGTAGGCTCCCCAACTAATGGCCAACATCTCAATACTACATCCAATCACTCAAGTCGCCCTCGCCGGCTGTTATCATTTAACTTATTGGCAGGACATCCCACAGTGGTCGATAACACCAAAATACAGTAAGAGGCATCCATAAATTACGTGACGTGTATTTCCGGATATTTGGACCCCCCACCCCCTCTTTGGTGAGACTCACCCTCCCCCCTTATGGTGAGATCTGGTCCGTAAGACCCCCCCCCCTAGAAATCGCCCTCGCAACCTTCTTTTGAGACTTTTTGTTTTTCTTTTTAAGTCTCACCCTTCCAAAATCCGGTTACACCCCCACTTTTCGACGAAATACCCTCCTAAAATCGACTTTCCCGTACTTTGAAGACCTTTTTTATTTATCAGCTCTACAGTCCAACAATTTTTTTCCAAAACCTCACGTGAGATTTCCGTAGACCCCCGCCCCCCGTGGCGAGATTTTGCCGGAACCCACCCCCCTATTTTCACCTCACGTAATATGGGGGCGTGAGGGGAAATAGGGGTGGGGGGTCCGGCGAGATCTCACGTGAGGTTTCGAAATTCTTGAAGAATTGTACAGCTAAAAAAAAAATGACGGAAAAGTCGATTTTAGGGGCATTTTGGTCCTGAAACTGACCTGAGGGGGGGTTTAACCGCCCTTCGGCAAAAGTTGCGAGGTCCATTGGTGGGAAGTGTGATGTAACAAGACATTTTTTTGAAGCCTTAATTAGGAACATTAAGAAGTATTATTAATTAGGATAAGAATATGATTAAGTAATTCCAATTAGTTAGCGAGAGTGAGGCGGAAAGATTTTTTTTAATTCTAAGATTTTCAAGTGGCTACAACTACTGTCATGGCGGCTAAGCCATGCTGGAGAAGTTCGGACACCCAGAGTTTGGCGGGGATAGGATGGTACAGTAGCCACCCCACAAACACAAAAGTTAGGTACCTCTCCGGTGGGGTAACATCGGAGGAACTCTGTGTTTCCTCCCATTTGGCAGAGATGGTCCTCCCGCCAACGGGGAAGTAAGACTCCAATGTTGGCAGTACTCCCCCCAGAAGAAGGTGAGCCCACCCGAATACCGTTATGTGGATATTATATAAGGCCTCACAGTGGGACCAGAGACCCTCAGTCTTGACCAGTTTTGTCCAGTGCGTGGCGGTGTAACGGTTAGCGTTCTCGCCTCGCATTCGGGAGGACGGCGGTTCGAATCCCCGTCCGGGCATCCAGATTTGGGTTTTCCATGGTTTCCCAAATCACTCCAGGCAAATGCCGGGATGCTTCCTCCACAAGGCCATGGCCGAATTCCTTCCCATTCCTTGCCCCCATCCCCGCCCCCATCCTTTCCCGTCTCTAAAGACCTCGCTGTTGAGAGACGTAAAGCAGTTTTTTTAAAAAAAACTACGCGGTGGTAGCTCGTAATGTCGCTCCACGAGGGTTCATGATGTAAGCTCATATTATGTTCTGTTTCTCTCTCTCTCTGTGTATCTGCCATACATCACTCTCGCTCACAGTTTGTAAAGTAAACTAAATATATGAAGAAGGAAGTTGTAATTGTCTTATCGAGACGTTGATTAGTGGATTCAATATATGTGTTTGAACAGAAAATCAATAGTGTGTCAGAGTGTACAATTTATAACTCAAATCATTGTGGTGCATCTAACTAAATTTAATTTTCTTTGTAATTTGTTCCGCCCCTTTTACCTGACTTAAATGATGAAAAGAATGCAGTCAATCGTCGGTTAAGATGTCCAATACTTAAAAACATTAATAAATTAGCCGGAAATTAATTAGAAGGAGGAGTGGGAACGTTACAGAAGGGAGGGTGTCTACGTCAAAATTTCACGTCATTTTACGGGGGGGAGGGTATCCGACCAAATCACACGAGTCTCAGCAGAAAAAAAGGGGTGGTCCGGAATTCCGGAAATCACGTCACGTTATTAATGGACGCCCCCTAACTCCGGCACTCGTGTTAACTGGTTACAGTGGTAATTGCCGTAGAACTTTTCACCATGCGGTGATTCAGCAACAGTCCAGAACAGCAAGTGGTTTACACTCCCTAAATTATTATTATTTATTGTATAGCTAAGCAACTAAGGTGAAATATACAAATATATAACAGAATGCTGGTAGCCTTCACGAATGTCCACTCGTTGCAACCAGTCTAAAGCCGCGTTCCCACGACGTCTTTTAACGAAGGCGGGTCGGGACCTCATTAGCCGAAGTGTAGGGACGAGCGCGCGCCGCTGGTTAGCCCACCTCGCCGCCACTGCTCCCACCACGTTGCATAGTGTCGTTTGGCACAGAGCACTTTACAGCAACAGAAGGGGTGCGCACCTCTGCTGCGAACCGATGGCAACAGCGCTCCACTACACACGCCTGTGATGTTTACTGACTCAGAGTGGGTAGCTGCGTCTCGTCTCCGCCAGCAGAGGCGGCCCTGTTCCCATGGCGTGCTGTTGAGTATATGCCCCGTCCCGTCTCCGTTACAAGGCGTCGTGGTAACGCGTCTTAAGAAGGAAGGTGTAGCACTGATAGCATGTTGGGATGGCCCACCGTACTTCCTTAGACGGCAATCCTTGATGATTTGCTCCACACTCTGGGAAGGAGCACCGCAGTCACAGGCAGGAGAATCCTGAAGACCCCACTTATACAGCATGGCGTTGCATTTGGCGTGGCCTGGTCTTAGGCAGTTTAAACACTGGCCTCTCTTCAGATGGAATCCCAGAAGTCCAGTTGTAGGATCTTCAATATCTGGATGATTCTCGGGTGCAGATTTCCAGCTTTGTAGCCATTTTTCTTTGACACTGAAGCCAGATACGTGACGCCATAATGGATTCCTAGATTTAGCACCAGTGTCGAATAATTCGTTAAAGACTTCGTGCATTTGGATATCCCGTGGATGGTAAGGATGGTGTACTTTTATCCATTCACGTGCCGTTGCGTCTTGGCGTATTACCTCTGGAAGTAAGCGGTCTTGTGGCTCAGTGGTTAAGCGTCTGACTGGAGATCGAAAGGTACCCGGTTCGAATCCATGTCTCGGCGGGGATTTTCAAAGGCGCTTAACCCGACCTTCGCTTCTGGCACAGCTTGCTGTGTAAAGTGAAGTACACCATAACACTTCCGTGGTTCGGATTCCACTTTAAACTGTAGGTCCCCTGTACCCGGCAGGATTGTCGGGTTAGGTTAAGGCGGCTACGATAGGGGCGGAACGCGCAGCCAGTAAAAACCCTGTCTCAAGGTCATTACGACCACACGGAATTATTATTTATTACCTCTGGAAGTGGTATATTGCTGATTAGGTGTAACCAGGGGACCGGGATGGATTTTAGAATGCCGGTTAGTACTCTCATACACTCGTTCAGATGAACGTCAATTATTCTAGAGTGAGCACCACGTTGCCACACTGGAGCACAGTACTCAGCGACAGGGTGAACCATGGTGAGAGCGGTTGTTCGCATCAGCTCCCTATGAAGTGCCGGCTAGCTTCTTCACGAAGTTGTACCGTGTCTTAAGTTTCTCACTTGTGTTTTCAAGGTGTTTTCTGAACGGTAAGGAACGGTCTACTCTACGGTGATGCCAAGGTACTTACTTAGGGTCAAATTTTGTTTTGCTGTTGAGTTGCTGATGTGCTATTCAATCCGTAATTAAAACCATACCGAGCGTGGTGGTGTAACGGATAGCGTTCTGGCCTCGCATTCGGGAGGACGGCGGTTCGAATCCCCGTCCGGGCATCCAGATTTGGGTTTTCCATGGTTTCACCAAATCACTCCAGGTGAATGCCGGGATGCTTCCTTCAAAAGGCCATGGCCGAATTCCTTCCCATTCCTTGCCCCCATCCTTTCCCGTCTCTAAAGACCACGTTGTTAGAAAGGGACGTTAAACTGTTAAAAAAAAAATTAAAACCATGCACCCTGCGTATGTCTTTGGCGAGTATGGAGCAATGGCAGACTTCAGCGATCTCGTTTATTTTAAAGTACTTCATAGTTAAAATGAAGTACTTGGGCTGGAGGAATATGTTGGGCAGTAGTCGCATAACAACATATTTTCGGAAGCCCTCGCTAGCATCAAGAACTATCTTCTTTCACCCAACATGGGAACCACGGAAGCGTTCACGCGTGTTTAGAGTAATACGGCAAGATATGCCAGAGGTGAAGGTCGGGCCTTTGAAAATCCCAGTCGAGGCCGGAATGCGAACCTGGGACCTTCCGATCGCTAGTTACAAGTCTCAGCCATTTGAGCCACCAGATGTTCACTGAAAACGTAGACATCTTCAAATTTGGACAAAACGTGTAGGAGCTTGTACCGAGAGGAATGAAGGAGCCTTTATCTGAGCGAAGCACTGATAATTCGTGGAGAGCGTAGCCATACGTGAAGCCGAGATTGAGGACGTGGTACTGTCGCTTTGTGATTCCCAGGAGGACATCCGACGAATGATCAGCCGGAATGCGAGTCTGGGCAGGTGTAGAGTGAGTGAGGGGGAGGGGGGGTGTACGAGCGCGTCATTCAGTGCATGCCAAGCAGGACACGCAAATCAGGCTGCGCGAGGGGCGAGGGGCGAACTAAGCCACGTCACCCTAAAGGCAGCCACCACAATCACCACTTCCAGATAGTCACACCTAGTTATGTTCCGATACCATCAAAGTATCGATACCTACTCAAATTGTCTGACGATACTTACTCATATGAGTTGCAAAATATCGATACTTACGCATATCGATACTTTTTTTGGATTAATGTCGAGATGTAAGAATATACGTGATATTTTCTTAAATTATTTATTTTATTTTTCTAGTGTAATAAAATCAAATAACACTCAGTAAACATTTTAATCTATTTATTAAATTATAATAACGCTCACATCGTAAGCATACTTTGAAGGAGTGGTATTGAAGGTATGACATTAACAATTTCTCAAAATTTCCCCTTTCTGATGTTGCTTTTACATATGCGGTAATTTATTGAAAAGCTTAATCCCTAAGTGAAATGTTCCATTTTGATACATTTTTTGTTTTTGTATGCATAATATGCAGATCTGATTGTTTCCTTGTGAAAAGGTCATGTACATCGTTATTTGTTTTGAGTGCTGCATCTTTTCCTATGACATTATTTCTAAAAAAAACATAATGGTTTCAAAGATGTAAATGCTTGGTAGTGGAAGAATATTCATTTATTTAAATAAGGATCTACAACAGGGGTGGCCAACCCAAATGATCTTGCGGGCCACTTTGGAAATGCGTAATAACTCCGCGGGCCGCATATAAAATTATATATCCTATATTATAGTCACTACAGACATTTTTTTTTTTTTGGGAGCGAAAAATTTAAACATAATGAGTTTCTATTATTGTGTTTACTAGTATTCTTACATGTAAAGATAGATAATATAATTATAATGATACTAAACGCATATTTTAAAGAAAAATATAACACTAAAAATGATATATATATATATATATATATATATATATATATATGATGTAAACATAAATTAAATTTTGAAATAAGGATGCACAAATAATGTAATTTTTAATACATTGGTTTTTCACTACTTTGGCCATTATAAAATATATTTTGTAAAGATGTGATGAATCTTGCGGGCCGCAAAAATATTCAAGGCGGGCCACATGCGACCCGCTGGCCGCTGTTTGGCCACCCCTGATCTACAAGATTCCCATCATTTGTGATTTGTCATTATTCTTATTGCTCTCTTTTGAATTTTGAAAGTACTTGGTTTCTCTGATGATAAACCCCAGAGTATAATTCCATATTTTATACACTGCAACGAGACAGCACCGACAGTGGTAGCTTCGCTATGACATCTCACCTGATGAAGGCGGCGGAAGTTGCGGCCGAAACGTTGTGGACAGGAGAACTTATCCGGCAGAAAACCCGAGAATAATTCTTGTCAGCCATGCGCCGGGAATAACTTAATGCTCACATATTATACAGATGGAAGTTTCAGTAGCTATTTTACTGAAACACGGGATGCAAAATGGCTACCCCGACACATTACCGCGTGGTGATGGGAGCTGTGTTGGGGGCTGCCTACCTGGCCGCCGCAGAGTCTTCAATAATGTAGGACGCGGCGCACTCTTCCTGAGTGTGGCGGGCGGCCTCATTACGCCTGCACGACCCGGCTGAGACAGGGCCAAGCAGCACAGGCTCTCGACCGCAACTTCTGATGTCCAAACGTCTCTAAAATCGATGCCCGAATTAAGCAACAGTTCTTGTCAAACTAATTTCAAACGTCTTATGGCTTTACGCCTCATCGAGGTCATTAGAGGCGGGATGGGACTGGAGACAAGGAACGGGAAGGAATTCGGCCACGGCCTTTTAAAGGAAGCATCCCGCCATTCGCCTGGAGTGAAATCTTCTTTGCAATGATGTTGTAGGCCATTTTTCCGCAGTTGCTCAGTAAATTAATTCATAAAATGACGCCAATGCAACTGTATTATGTAGGTTTATTACCGTACGCGTTTCGCCTCTCCTCGAGGCATCATCATCAGCGACGAATCTATTTTAAATTTTACATTGAATTTACAAACTTATTTGACATAACGCTAAATTGATACATTTTCTTATTATTTACACTTACTATTTACATTAGTGGATTTCAGGATAGTAACCACACATCTTTGCTTTCTCTCCAAAGCATGTTTCCATTACAGCCATTTGTCTTTGCTGTTGTGTACACGATATAAACATTGCGTATTTGGAGAGAAAGCAAAGATGTGTGGTTACTATCCTGAAATCCACTAATGTAATCAGTAGGCGTAAATAATAAGAAAATGTATCAAGTTAGCGTTATGTCAAATAAGTTTGTAAATCCAATGTAAAATTTAAAATAGATTCGTCGCTGATGATGATGCCTCGAGGAGAGGCGAAACGCGTACGGCAATAAACCTACATAATACAGTTGCATTGGCGTCATTTTATGAATTAATTTAAGAAAACTTCTTTCCTCACCCATCATTTCCAAAACTCGTTCATTTCGTACTTTGTCTGTCAACTTAATTTTCAGCACCCCTCTGTAGCACCACATTTCAAATGCTTCAACTTTCCTTCTTTCCGGTATTCCTAAAGTCCATGCTTCACTGCCATAAAGTGCTGTGTTCCACACATAGAGTTTTAAAAACTTTTTTTTCTCTAATTCCTAGATCAATATTTGAAACTAAAAGATTTCTCTTTTTGATAAAGGCTCTTTTTGCTAGTACAGTAGAAGTTCGATTATCCGAGGTAAACGGGACCGGGACCACCTCGGGTAACGAAAAACTCGTATAACCGGAGCTCAAGGAAAGAGGTTACAATGAATCAAAAAACATATTGAAACTGAAATACTACAATTTATTTATAGTGTAAAACTAATTGGGGAAGCAATAAAGTGGTTTTTTGTACACACTTTGACAGTAAATTTGGCCACCGCTGAAAACTTCTATCACTCTTTTTTTGCACAATCTGACATCAATGTCATCCTAAGAAACAGTAACGCAATACTGTTTCCTGGGATGACATTGATGTCAGATTGTGCAAAATAAGAGTGATAGAATTTTTCAGCGGAGGCCACATTTACTGTCAAAGTGTGTACATTAATTACGATCACTTGCCAAAAAAGTCTTTACTTGTCTTCTGTGTCATAATTTTGTTTCTCTTCTTAGCGGAAGTATAGCGCCAACGCTGTAGCATCATTATGTCGGCTGCTGCGCTTTCTTCCTGATGCTCAATCTACTCAAGTGCTGCTTCTACTCTATTTAAACCTTCAGCATGAGAAATTTTTGTACAGTTTCATTTTTGTCTTCTTCTCCTTGTCCGCTGACAACCATATTAACAATTTCATCATTTGCCTCGGTTAACCCGGCGGCTCGGATAATCGGAACTCGGATAACCGGACTTTTACTGTACTATTCTGCTTTTTAGCATCATTCCTGCTTCGGCAATCGGTTGTAATTACGTTTTCCAAAATTAGGTGAAGGACAGGAGAATGGTTGAAATACGTTAAATCCGGGAATCGATCCGCAGGGCTTGAGGTTCAGTCGTGGTGCCTCTCGTGGGTCTTCTTTGTAGACTAAAATATTTCAGCGCCCTGAGAAGCGCTGAGAGGTCAGCGCAGCTATAAGCCGGGGCGACTTGAGAATTGTCTTGAATTTAGCCGCTACGCGAGTCGGATTAAAGATTGTCTGCAAATTATAACGGGACCTGAAAATCAATAAGCACAGGCGGGCCCTGTGATGGGATGCGATTGACCCCAGGTTTTCACAGCAAGGTGACCTAATGGCAGGTAAAAGGTCAGCGGAAGGTCGGCGCGGATCGCTGGCCAGTTAGGAACTGTTCGGACACAGCTGGTTGTCGGCAGTTGACCCGACAACCTCCTGTGCAAGGTGTCTGCAGATGCCATACAGCAACAGTCGCTGGGTTACACAACCTGCACTCACGCACATCGAGACGAGTATTACATTTTTTAATATAGGTTCCCAAATAGAGGGGGGGGGAAGCGAAAAAGTATCAAGGGGGCTTCCCTACATCAATAATAAATACTGTAGGTGGCTGCGGAAGCACATCCTTTATAAAATATTGCTGGTGCGTCTGTAATTTTTGTTTCAAATGTTTTTAATGATTTATATCATCCAAACGGGGTGTAAGGCTTTGGGAGAGACTATACTAGTCTTGTAAGGGTTTGGGAGAGGCTATACTAGCCTTTTCCAACCAAATGTCAACCTCTGCTTCACGTGGTGCACCCTGTTTGCAAGGACGAGGCTCTGGCGACTGAATGATTCCCGGTATAAGGAGTCACCCACTGCTTGCCAACGGCCTCCGAAAGGAGGGCGGAAGAGCGGGGAGCGGTTCAGGGCACCCTCTTGCCCTTGGGTTGGAAACGGCCCCTAAAGGCGGATGAATCAGAAATGATCAACGGCATGGGGATGCAGAAGGCAACGGGAAACCACTGCATTAAAGACCCAAAGGGTATCCCGAGGACATGTAATCCTCTCAAATTACATATATCATGATGGCTTCTTCCTGGGTAAAATATTTCGGAGGTAAAATAGTTCCCCAATCGTATCTCCGCGTGGAAACTGCTCAGGGAGGAGTCATCAGAGTGGATAGAAACATTCTACGAGTCGGAGCGTGGAATGTTAGAAGTCTGAATAGGGCAGGTAGGTTAGAAAACTTAAAAAGGGAGATGGAACAACTTAAGTTAGATGTGATTGGGATTAGAGAGATTAAATGGAAGGACGTAAAGGATTTCTGGTCTGGGGAACACAGGGTAATTAGCACACAAGCTGTCAATAGAGTCACTGGTGTAGGATTTGTAATGAACAAGAAAGTAGGGAAATAGTTTAGTGACAGGATTATTTTGATGAGTTTAGAAACTAAGGCCGCCCCAAACACGTTAGTACAAGTGTATATGCCAACGTCACAGGACCAGGGGAGACCAAACATTTCCGTAATTCTGAAAGGAAAATAAATAATTTGGAGGATTTGTTTCAAAACAAATTTGTAATGCTACAAGATGGAATAGCAATAACAAAAACACAACTAAAAAATCGGGGATTGTGGGATGGAACTTTTGTATGCAGGACGCCGAATTCCTTCCTGTTCCTAGTAACCACCCTCCTCCCGCCTCTAATGACATCGACGTCGACGAAGCGTAAAGGGGAAAAAAGCACATGGTGAGTTTTGGAAGCTGTGATAACCTGTGGGAAGTGTGTGATCACTAAGCGGGATTTCGAGACGTTCTAAGCATTTGGAGAAGCGTTGTCCAATCGACTCTTTGATGGCATGAGTAGGTCTAGTTGATCGTAAACTTCAAAATACGATTTTCGGAGATTTTCGCTCTTGCCCTGGAGTAATTTTACACTGATGCGGGACTTGTGATTCTTTGATTTCAAGGTTAGTACCTGAATATACACTTTTCCGCCATCTTTCTTCGAATTTTGAATCTAGAGAAGAGACTTTGCTCACCTGCTCTGGTCTCTCTCAGTTCTTTCTCTCTCTGCACATCACACTTTCGGTAGCCCTCAAATTCCGGGTGGGTAAAATACCCATGGGGAAATTCCCGGGTGGGTACGGCTACCCATCATACCCACATTATCCGCCAGCTCTGGGTATGGTATACCCTCATCCCAGCTGAGTTCGGAAAACTCATTCCTTGCGCGTTATCTTAGTTGTCCGGGTTGAACCGCGTCAATTTATCAGAACCTAACGTTTCAGTTATCATTTTATGACCTTCTTCAGACCTAACGTTTCAGCCATCGTTTTGTGACTTCTTCAGACCTAACGTTTCAGCCATCGTTTTGTGACCTTCTTCAGACCTAACGTTTCAGCCATCGTTTTGTGACCTTCTTCAGACCTACCGTTTCAGCCATCGTTTTGTGACCTTCTTCAGACCTACCGTTTCAGCCATCGTTTTGTGACCTTCTTCAGACCTACCGTTTCAGCCATCGTTTTGTGACCTTCTTCAGACCTAACGTTTCAGCCATCGTTTTGTGACCTTCTTCAGACCTAACGTTTCAGCCATCGTTTGTGACCTTCATCAGACCTAACGTTTCAGCCATCGTTTTGTAACCTTCTTCAGAGCTGAAGAATCACAAAACGATGGCTGAAACGTTAGGGTTTGATAAATTGACGCGGTTCAACCCGGACGACCAAGATAACGTCGACAACGACCGCCGAAGTCTGTGTACCCTCATTTCCTGCACGCCAAATCTGGACTAACATCCCCCAAGAAGTCTAAAGAGCAGCAGTGATGAGTAGGCGGGTTTTTTCTTCCCCCCTCCTCTCTTACACTGCAGACAGAGGCCTCAACTGACTGGCTTAATTGCAAGGTCAGTGTACGACACACAAAAACACTGAGCTCCTTAAGGAACAAGTGTCTGGGACAACAAGCCTGGGGCAACAGCGATAACACACGCAAGCGACGAGATCCAGACAGTAAGGGAGCGTCCATAAACTACGTGGCTCTGTCTAGGGGGGGTGAGGAGGGGTTGGGTAGAAAGCTACGCTGGGCTACTTGGGGGGAGGGGGGGTATTCGGAGCCAAGACACGTAGCTTTCCATTCATATTATTTGTCACAGTTACAATAAGGATCAGAACAGACAACAGTATGTGACGGGTTGACCAGTTGTGGAGTAGAATGTCGCAGGTAATCATATAGATATTATTTCTGAAAGGTGTTTTTTTTTTTCGTGACGATCCAACTTTCTCCCTTCAAATCGAACCATAATCGATAAATGAGGTATCATTTCAAAGATTAAGTTCTCCTCTTTGGTAAAATCATTATTTATGAAAGATATTTTTTCGAAATTCAACCCTTAAATTTCAAATTACTAACGCTAACGGTCAGGGATATGTGATAGTTCAGAGTCAAGCTGCTAGGCTTCGCTGGCGTCCAAAACGAATGATCGCATTACCGCTAGATAGCAACAAATCGAAATTTTCGCACGGGACACGTGATCGCATCATTGCCGAAAGATATGCCACTATATCTGTGAGTACAGTGTGTGCGTATATATAATAAAATACACTCATACAGCCGCGTGTATTACATTTCTTTATTTGAGGCCAATTTTTATTCTGTTTGATTTGTAGAGTAAGGAACTCTACCGATAGCTCTGTTTCTGTTAGGGTAAGTGTTTCGCTGCTTATATACCTGTTTCAGGTGAGAAATAAACAATTGCCACAGATGAGCCGGCCCCTGTTTCATCTTACTACAAACCACCAACCTCGCTGTCCATAGTTTGCCGTTAGCGAAATTTTCACACGGATCACCAAGTAATTCTTATTCCCAGCTTTGGGGAAATCGTGGAAAGTGGAAATGTGTACAGGGCTGGAACCCTGGCCCGCTGTGTGTATTCTTGTGCCGTCGCCGGCGCGGCGCAGCGAGTGGGGCCGTAATTTAGCCTGGAACCTGTTTGGGCCGTCGGCGTGGTCGGCCGTTTAAAGTACTTTACGACGTGCCAGAGATTACAGCCTTCAATCAGCATTAGCCCCCGGCAGGTAATGTATGCGGCCATCACTACCACCACAGGCCGACACGATTTACGAGGCACCGGAGACAGCGCCTCACCGACTACGACCGAGCAGGACACCACTAAGGCTCAACAAGATCAGACGCGATACGTAACAAAGTATTAACGAATGCCGATATAACAGCGGCTTATGTTACGATTTCGCTGGATGGACTACTTCTTCAACTTAAAAAGTATTTACCCTAGAGGAAAACTAACTTCACTCCTGAGTCCTGAAGTCCAAGCTGACAAATCGATATGTCAAGGTCACCGTTGGGCGACAGACAAGTACGTCATTCGTAGTAAAAAATGCATTACCACACGGGTCATTACTAGCTCCATTGCTATGTTTATCACGAAACGAACTAACAGGAATAAGAGTATCTTACATGGCGACCGTTGGACAGGACTCGGAGCCTGGGCTGAGAGTTACTTAACAGCACCTGTGTAGGTGGCCAGCTCGCGCTAGTGTTGAAACCGTCGCCTGTATCCGGCACCGCTATGTTTAGTCCTGACGGTAGCGTCCGCACATGACGGATGTTTCCTGGGTTCCGCGAACGCGCCACTCAGTTTGGCGGGCGCTTTTTATCCGTTCGCGTCTGGTAAACACGTTTTTCAGCCGTCCCGTGGCCTTCGCCGCTCCTTACGCACTGTTTGCATAGCTCTGGTCGTGTTACGGAGCTCCTCCAATGGTCTGGAGAGGCTGTACACAATTTCTCTACAATCATCACCACCCACTGGTCGGGCCTACCGCCAACCTTTCGACATTACATCGGTCCAGTCCTATCCTCCACTCCTCTCAAACACCTATCGCTAAGTCTTCCTCTGTGCAGTTTATCCTGCATCTTCACTAATATTATAAATAGGAAAGTAACAGCCTGTTTGTTACGTTTTCACGACTAAACGAATCTTAATTAAATTTCCCATGCAAATTACCATTAGAAAGGACACAGGATACATATTTATGGATAACTAACATGTTTTGTCATGAAACTAACCGGACTGTGAAAGACAGACGGATATCGTGTGTAAGCCTCTGTGATGTTATATCGGTCACTCAGGCTTTGTTTCTCTCGCAGTCAGTTTGTGTATACGATATTGTAATACACTCATACACAGCCGCGTGTATTACATTTCTTTATTCGAGGCAAATATTTATTCTATTTTATGGTTCCATAGGGTTTTGCGCATGGAGTGTGAATGGGAAGCCAATGCAGTGTAATTAGCATATCGAGATAGTTATATGTGGTTATACTTTGTTATATGTACCCACGACGCCGAGATCGCCCTCTGTGGAGGGATGTGCTCCCATTCGGCAACGCTGTTGGCGGCCGCTGGAGGGAGAATTTTGCATCCTGGGACTGACCTGCATTCGGAGGGGGAGGTCAGAGAGACACGTGGAAGAAGAAAGACCTCCAAACAAAGTGCGCAACGTGTGGAGTGATTTATCCGTATCCCAAGAGAAAGAACCAGTGTTTTTGCGAGTGCGACTGTTTTGTAATCGGCGGTAGTGTGGAACCAGCTGTCAAAGGAAAACGGTAATACTCAGAACATTTTGTTTTTGACTTCGTGCACGCTGCATACTGTTCGTATCCATAAGCGCCCTGTAGCCAACGCTACTGGAACTCTGCTCAAACGACTGAGAATAGTCAGGGAAACAGGAATATACTTTTCCTCATTGTGGGGCTCATGGCCGATTTTTGATTTATGTAATGTAATTGTAATTCAATTTATCTCTTCTATTTTGTTTTATTTGGAACGTAGAGCTCACATTTAATAAACTAGATATTTCTGTCATTCATTTCCGTGTATTTTAACAATAAATTTAATTGTATTTCAATTGAGTATTTCTACAATCTCTAATTCATAAAATCACTGGTATAAATAGTAATAATGACCCATGTGAGACCGCTAGGTAATACAATATCATGACGATAGATCGATCAGGGTGCCTGACACGCATACATTTTATGACGCGCTACAATATGCAATAATATTTGCATGCGGCAAGAAAAGTTTAACTTCCAGATACCGTAAATCAACCCGGTGACAGGTATCGCCTTGCCTAACAACAAGGTACTGTAACGTAACCGTTGCTTTTGACAGACGGCCCTTGTGTGTCTCGGAACACATATTTGGTATGTTACACTCTTTTGGTAAAGTTAGGGGGCGTCCATTAATAACGTGACGTGTTTTTCCGGAATTCCGTACCCCCCCTCCCTCCCCGCCTCCCGCTGGTGAGACTTCGTGAGTTCTGGTCGGACTCTCCCCTCTAAAATGACGTGAGATTTTGACGGATACCCCCACCCCATACTAACAGACCTAGTAACTTTTTTAGACCTTTTTTGGGGCGGTTTATACCCCAACTTTGCACTTTTGGACGAAATACCCCCCTAAAGTCGACTTTCGCGAGATATGTAGACCTTTTGTTAGGCTCTACAGTGCCACAAGAATTTCAAAACCTCACGTGAGATTTCCGTTGACCCCCTCCCCTCCCCCTCACATTAGGCCGACTACGAGCTTTCGGGGATACCTTTTAAGTCATTTGAGCGAGCTCTATACAGGGTGTTACAAAAAGGTACGGCCAAACTTTCAGGAAACATTCCTCACACACAAACAAAGAAAATATGTTATGTGGACATATGTCCGAAAACGCTTACTTTCCCTGTAAGAGCTCATTTTATTACTTCTCTTCAAATCACATTAAACATGGAATGGAAACACACAGCAACAGAACGTACCAGCGTGACTTCAAACACTTTGTTACACGAAATGTTCCAAATGTCCGTTAGCGAGGATACATGCATCCACCCTCCGTCGCATGGAATCCCTGATGCGCTGATGCAGCCCTGGATAATGGCGTATTGTATCACAGCCGTCCACAATATGAGCTCTAACATTGAAAGTAAGCGTTCCGGACACATGTCCACATAACATATTTTCTTTGTTTGTGTGTGAGGAATGTTTCCTGAAAGTTTGGCCGTACCTTTTTGTAACACCCTTTATATTTTTATGGAAATCACTAATGATTTTTTTATTATCTTTCGATTCACCCTAGAGCAAAAGTGATGCGCCATGACCTTTGACCACGATTATTTTTATGAAAATCACTAAATTTTTGTTATCTTTTATTCCCCGAAGTCAAAAACTGATACGGCACCATGATCTTGATTTTTATTTATGAAGATTACAAATTTTTTATCTTTCGATTCCCTGTAGTCCAAAAATAGATAAGATGCCATGAATATTACATAATTTTTTATATATTTTTTGAAGATCACTAATGTTTTGCTATATTTCGATTCTCCCAAACCCAAAAGTGATACGGCGGAATAACCTATGACATCAACTTTTTATATCTATATAAAAAAACTAATTTTTATTGTCTTTTGATCCCCACTTTGCCATTTGAATTAATTTTTTATATTTATGAAAATCACTAAATTTTTATTATCTTTTGATTGCCCCTAGTCTGAATACAGGTACGGTGTCATGCCGTTTAACCTCGAATTTTTAATATTTATTGAAAATCACTAATGTTTTGTTATCTTTCGATTCCCCCTAATCCAAACATGATACGGCGGAATAACCTTTGGTCTCAATTTTATATATCTATAAAAAAAATTACTAATTTTTATTGCCTTTTCATCCCCATTTTGGCCTTTGAACTAAATTCTTTTTATTTATTAAAATTATTAATTTTTATTATCTTTCGATTCAACCTAGTCCAAAAGTGATACGGCGAAATGACCTTTGGCATAAATTTGTTAAATATTTATGAAAATCGCGAAATTTTTATTATCTTACGATCTATCCTGGTCCAAAAGTCATTCGGCGACAAGACGACTGAGCTCGATTTTGTTTCAAAAACTGAGGTGTGTTGATCTAAATCCCGTTACAGGACTTGATTTTCGATGGTTCCCAACCACTGTGTTGAAGGTGATTGAAATCAGTTCGCGGGAGGTCAGTGCTACCAATTCTACGGATTTATCCGTAGACTACGGATTTTTATGTAAAGTTAGGATTTTCAGATTTTGTTAAAATATCTAAGGGTTTTTGCTACTCTTCGCTATTTGTTGATTTTTCCTTATAAACTTTGAGCGTATAGTGTTAATGCATTACAGAATTGTCAATAATTGTGAATCGTTTCCCTGCAACAGCTCGTGTGAACCAACGATTGAAACAAAGCTAATCTTTTATTTGATTATAGATCTTAAAAGACCGTAATACCGAACTATGGGCGCACTTTTTATGCACGGTGACACGCTCGTTGGCACGGCTTACAAAGCAGTGCCTTCCGAGAAGGATTAACCAATATCCGAGAGTCAAAGGGGTCGCAGTTTTTAACATTTCCTATTACAGAAGGTATGTATTTCGAATTTCAAAGACCTGGAAATAAGAATTATTCTTGATTTTGACTCTCTCTTCAATAATTATTGTCTCAGTGTTTCAGTTAGCGAGTCTCCAGATTTTTGTACCCAATCCACGGAAATTTTACGAATATTCAAAGCCACAAAGTTGGCAGCACTGCTTATACTTGTTAGATGAAAAACCTGGAATGTTTCAGTATTGTGGTTCAGTCAGTTCTGAAACAGGCTGAACACCGGCTCCGTGTCTGGGGAGATCCGATATCGAACATTCCCACCCTCGGCGCGTATTTTTTCCCCGCAATCCCTCGTTATTAAATCGTCGAAGGGCAAAAATATCCGTTTACCTCCGCTAATTATTTCGTTGCGGAATTTTAACTTAAACTCACGCTTCCCGGAAAAAACTTTAATTGAAAGATTTTCCTATAAAAATTCCACCCGCACTGAGCGAATGGAGAGGGTATCTTTGAAACCGTGAAAAAAAATGAAAAAATGTCGTGATTAACGGTCGGCAGCTTTTAAAATCAATTCGCGTACGCAACTGCACGAATGCTGACGTGGGAAGATTTCAATTATTAGTGCTTACTCTCAGTGATACAATTCCGCAATTTTTGGGGGATTTTAAGCAAATTCATACAATTACAACTAATTTATTATATATGGAGATTTAGATAAAAGACACTAAAAGTGATCCAACAAACTTTTTTATCTGTGGAAAGTATTATTTGTATGTGTGCTCGTTTGGGTCAACTACGACCACGTTCAACCTTTGTGTAGTACGAATTTTGCTGTAGATGTGTACACATCGTGTTACAACAAGGGTTGTAGCCCTGGAGGGGACCTACGGTTAAGGGGGTGTCCAATAATTACGTGAGGTGAAATAGGGGTCGGAGGGGGGGGGGGGGTCGGCGAAATTTCGCCAAATCTCACAAAGGGGGAGGAGGGGGGGAGATCACATAAATCTCTCGTGAGGTTCTCGAAATTTTTGTTGGACTGTAGAGCTAAAAAAAGTCTACAAAATAGGGGGGGGGGTATTTCGTCGAAAAGTGGGGGTGTAAACGGCTTTGGAAGGGTGAGAACTTAAAAAGAAAATTGCGATGGCGATTTCTAGGAGCGGAGGGAGGGGGGGGGGGGGGGGGGGGGGGGTCGGACCAGATCTCACTAAAGGTGGATTCCCACGATCCCCTGTAGGCGAGGCGAGACGAGACGGGACCTTGATCATTTACCGACTGGCGGTGGGACGAGGCGAGACGTCCATGCTAGCTTATGCGGCAAAGATGAGAGGCCTCCGTTCCGTTTCGTCCCGCCTCCGTTTACAAGAGATCGTGGGAATGCACCAGAGGGGGTGGAGGGTCCGGAAATCCGGAAAAACACCTCACGTAGTTTATGGACGCCCCCTAACGTGGAATCTGAACCACGGAACGTCCTGGTGTAGCTCATATGATCAAACACAACTCTCATAAATCCTGCGTCTGCTGGGATTCGAACCCGGGAACGGAACAGCGACGACTTTTTTTTTACAAGAAATTTACGGCTTATCGATATACAGGGTGATTTAGGAGGAATGGTAACCACTGTAGGAGGTGGTAGTATGAACAATATTGAGTGAAAAAGTTCATATGAACATGTGTCGGATTTCCATTCGTTTAGGAGACACAGGTGCTGGAATGATATGCATAAAATAAATCAGAGAAAATCATTAAAATCACACAAATATCTTATTGAAGTACTTTATTCATTGAAAAACACAGGCATATTTTACAAAAGTTTTAATTAAATGTTAGGAAAGCCCTCCATCGACTTGAATACACTTTGCATCTCTCTTGGCAACAGTACGTGCAGCTCTCCCGAGTACGTCCTGCTGTACTTTTATGAGGGTAGCGGTGTTTACAATGCGAGAGAGTAATTCGTCTCTTGTGTTTACTTCTTCTCTGTAAACTTTATTTTTCAACCATCCCCACACACAAAAATCTAACGGGGTAATAACATTTTAGCACCTGTATATCCACAACGAATGGAAATCGGACATATGCTTATGTGAACTACTTTACTCAATATTAGAATTAAGCTTTTCCCGGCGTATAGATGAAATGAATAATTCTCTGGTTTTCTGCCGGTTAGCTCCTTTATTTAAATAATTACAGAACGTTTCGGCAACACCTCCGCTGCCTTCGTCAGGTAAGCTGTCATACTTATAGAAGCCAGGACTCGGTCACGCAGTCACATTTTAGCTACGTTATGACATATACATGGATTACTGATTTCACACGCCTGAACTTTGAATTTCCCGTCCGGGCATCCGGATTTGGGTTTTCCGTGGTTTCCCCAAATAACTCCAGGCAATTGCCGGGATGCTTCCTTCGAAAAGCCCATGGCAGAATTCCTACCCGTTCCTTGTCACCAGTCCCATCCCGCCTCTAATGACCTAAGCCGTCGACTAAGGGTAAAAAAAAAAGAACAAAAAAAACTTTGAATTTTATTACTAGAATTGGATATAGAAGGTTGTAACTTACGTAAAAGGTGTACCACAAACTGACTGCTAGAGAAACAACGCCTGAGTGACCGATATAACATTACACAGACTCACACACGCTATCCATCTGTCTGTCACCGTTGGGTCAGTTTTTCAAAATATCGTTTCAAAATATTCCGAAAAAAGTATCCTCTGTCGTTCTTAATGATTCACAGTGTTTCCTTGTAAAATTTAATCAAGATCGGTTTAGCCGTTTACTAGTGAAAACGTAACAAACAGACAGAGTTTCGCATTTATAATATTAGAGCCTGGAATAAGAAGGACGCATCATGTCCCTGACACCCGCAGGGCTGCTGTCTGGGTCCTCCCTTCTTCCTGCGCCTCGCGGGGATGAAATATTCAGGCCGGCGACTGCCGCAGACTCCCTCAATCATCATATTATGACTATTTTATATATCTCGCCAACAAACTTGTTTCCGCCTGGCGCCGCTCCCGCCTCGCCGGAATAGCAACTTCCTCTCCGAGAACCGACAACACCATTCTAACAAAAAACAAAACAAAAACAAAAAATTCTTAGTCTGTCCTCACGACAGCGTCCCATCTTCGCCTAGAAGTGCGCAGTGCAATGTGGCTAGATACTAGCACCCCGAACACTCGTAAAACACTAGTGAACAACCAGTAGTATATTGTCAGGAGACATAAAGCCTTCGGTACCAAAAGTATTATTTGAGAATCTTTCGAAGAACATCTTTTCCCGCTGCAATACTCATACAATACAGACGCCAATATAAATCCATACTGTATGATTCTAGTTTTTCACGGCGTTTTAACTAAATTAACTGTTTTTGGGATTCCAGCCGCGTAAAAAAAGTCACACTTGAGGTACGTTTCAAAGGCGTCTATCTCAGTCCTCATTTTCAACCATAGAACAGTTTATTTATTTAAATCTATCATTTATCTGCGCTGATGTTCTTGCCCTTGCTGCTCAAAAGTAAATGAAACCAACAACAGTGTATCGGTTTTATTTATTACTAGTCTCGGATGGGGACACACTCATTTTGTGAACAACGAAGTCTTTTTACACATTCCAAGCTGTATTTATTCAACATAAATTTCAGAGCACATGAAAAGACACTTGTTCGATCTTTCTGAAACTTAAGCAATCTACGCTTTTTTTTTTTCCCGTCCCCCTCTCGTCAGTCTTTCGACTGGTCTGATGCAATCCTCCATCCCTTCCTATCCTGTGCTAACCTCTTCATTTCTACATACCCCATACAACCCACGTCTGCTTCATATATTCTAACCTCTTTCTTCCTCTACAGTTCTTACCTCCACTAACAAATTAACCAATCCAGCATGTCTCAAAATATGACCTACCAGCCTATCTCTTCTTTCTGTAAGCTTCTTCCACAAACTTCTTTTCTCACCCATCATTTCCGAAATTCGTTCATTTCTTACTTTGTCTGTCCACTTAATTTTCGGCATTCTTCTGTAGCACCACATTTCAAATCCTTTAATTTTCTTTATTTCCGGTATTCCTAAAGTTCATATTTCGCTAACATAAAGTGCTGTGCTCCACACAAAGAGTTTTAAAAAGTTCTTTCTAATTCCTAGATCAATATTTGAAACTAAAAGGTTTCTCTTTTTCATGAAGGCTCTTTTTGCCAGTGCTATTATGCTTTTAACATTATTCCTGCTTCGGCCATCGGTTGTAATTTTACTTCCCAAATAACAGAATTCACTTACTTCTCCTATTGCATCCGATCCTATTTTTATATTTAATCTACTAGTATTGGTACCATTTCTGCTACATTTCATCACTTTTGTCTTGCTTTGATTTATATTCAGTCCAAAATCTTCCTTCAGTATTTTGTTCATGCCATTCAGTAACTTCTCAATATCCTCAGCCCTCTCTGCTAACAAGACAATGTCGTCAGCAAATCGTAGCATACTGATTTTTTCTCCCTGAAAACTTATGCCACATGGAAATTTTTCTTTGACTTTCTTCATTGCTTCTTCTACATACAAGTTGAATATTAAAGGGGATAGACTACAGCCTTGTCTCAGACCTTATACAGTTTAGGAAAATTCAGCATTTAACGAGGCAGGGGTCCTGTGGCAAAAATATGATTGGCCAAGCTGTCTACAAGACAAGAAAGTTTGGGAACCTCTGTTGTAGAGGAAACGGGTGTTGCGGGATGGGTCGGTTTAATTAAGGGTTACGTCCACCCTATATCGTCTGTTCTTAGTTAAAGCAATATACTACAGAAATTACATCAGAAACACGTTCAGGACATCACAGTACTGGAGTAGGCGGTATGGTCTCATACAATGTTTCTCAATCTGCAATTCGGGAAGATGGTTCATACTGGGTTCTAAAAATTTAGGTACCGTGTTAGTACTGTATAAGGCTATAAGCTGGTATAAACTATGACCACAGCTATTTAAAAGACATGACTGTTTCAGTGGCCAGGCAAAAATCTGGCATTTCTAGGATATGAGCACCGAGCGTGGTGGTGTAACGGCATTCGGGAGGACGGCGGTTCGAATCCCCGTCCGGGCATCCAGATTTGGGTTTTCCATGGTTTCCCAAATCGCTCCAGGCAAATGCCGGGATGCTTCCTTCAAAAGGCCATGGCTGAATTCCTTCCCATTCCTTGCCCCCCATCCTTTCCCGTCTCTAAAGACCTAGTTGTTATAGGAGACGTTAAGCAGTTAAAAAAATATGATATGTTCCAGATGTTAATAATACACACATAGGTATAAAGTTAGGTCCTGATAAGTTAGTGATCCGTAGCATCATTTTTGATAATTTTCTGGCCCTCGAATTGAAAAATGATTAGAAACGCTGGTCTAACACACTTTAAAAATAATAACTTATTAAAACCCGAACAACGTTCACACTATTCACAGAGAGACGCAAAAGCAAAGTGAAAAGCAAGGACGATTGGGGCTGGGGCAACGAACAGGAAGGTATTCGGCCGTAGTCTTTTAAATCAACCGTTCTAGCATTCAATAGGAGCGATTTACGGAAACCTTGGAAAACCGGAATCTGGATGACCAGACGGGGGTTCGAACCCGCGACCTCCCAAATACCACAAAAGTAACGTTCCCGCTCACCCACCAGGTTAGGAACCGCGTATTAATTCCCTGAGATATCAAAGTCAGATGAATAAAAAAAAAGAAGTGGCCTTAAAAAATGTAGAGATGCCAAGACGGTTAAGTTGCGAACACCTCGGTTCGCCATTTCAGGAAATGCCGGATTAAAATAACAGATATTCCGGGGCCGAATCGGGAGTATTTATAGGCGAACGTCAAAGTTAATAACGACTCCGCAGACGACACTAATGAGTTTTTCATTAAAATGGCGCGTCTCTCATAAAAGAAATGCCAGACTTTAATTAATAAGTGCGGACGGTTGCCAGCAGACGAGAGAGAGAGAGAGAGGGACAGAAATCTCCGACAGATGTCAGCAGTAATTGAGCGGGAAATTAAAAGCCGCCAACACTTGGAATTACTTGGAAGTCGCCGAGTGGTGAGCCGGTCGTGGCGGGAATATCAGCACTGCTCCCTGCTCACAACTGGAGGAAGGAAAGAAGTCAAGTCCTTATCCTAGTCACAGGGCTAAGATGTGCAAGTCAGCACCTCGCCGGCCTCGGTAGCGTAGGGCGTACCGAAGGTCGCCGGTTCGAGTCCGGCCGAGGGCATGGGTGTTTAGTGTTGTGTCTGTGAATGTCGTGTCCGTGTTGTAGTGTCTTTGTGTCAATACTTAGCAACAAATCACATTGAGCTGGCTGTATGGCCCAGTATCCGAATGCCATAAAAAAAAAAGTCAGGACCTGGAGTTCGTACACTCTGTGCGTACTGACCAGGGCAGCCACCCCCACACTATTATACAGTACTAGCTTGGAAAGCATCACGATTTTTTTATTGAGGTTGGGAATTCATAGTGTAATCTTTGGTCATATTATCTGTAACGGCCAGAGAACGTAATACAGCTTCCAGATTATTAAACAGTTGAGCAACTCCGAAGAAATGGATTGCTCGATTCCGTAACATATTTGGCCTGACATCCACTTCAAACAACCTGATAACTCACGTACAGCTAACACTATCGAAAGTGGTCAGTAAAATACGTAAAAAGTAAATAAATCATAATGTATAAACTTTGGTCGAGGAACAACATTAGTGAAAGTTTTGATTAAATTGAAATTTAGCCTAGGCCGGAATGACAACTGGTATTCTTGGTTACAGCAGAGACCATGAGTAATTTAAGTTTTTTAATTTTTTTATGTTGCTTTCATCAGCAAAACATGTTACTGAAAAGGAGTTCCACGTTTTTTCAGCTGTAAAGTCTATCAATATTTTTTTTTAGTCTGAAATGTTACCAAAAGCAAACTTAATGAATGTATTACGGCGATTCGTTTAGTAGCAGTTGCTTCGCTGTTGGAGATAATTCTCGAATTTCATCTAATAATATCTCTGGTCGCTGTTAATTTGCGAGCGAAGGCTGTCACGTGACACCGTTTCCCAACCAATAGCTATCGAGGTGAGTGAGTGAGTAGATACGTGCAGCGGATTTGAAGTGTTGGACGGCAGAGGCCGCTCTGAGGTGGACCGTACTGCAGGTTGACCTCTGACCCCGGGGCACCGGTACTGCACTGTGCGGCGCCGTTGCGTTTCGCTCCGGTCCGACTGGAGTCGGCGAGACCCCCGGGTCAAGCGGACGGTCGTGTCCGCCTCCAGCGGGCGCCAACCAGTCGGAAAGCAACGCTCAGTCTCCCAGCAATCACAACACTCACAATCCTTCACTACTGTAATACTACGCAAAATTACGATAATCATATACGGTATATTATTTCTAAAAGATGTTTTTTTGCCAAAAGCCATTATCTCCCTTCATATCTAACCGAAACCAATAAATGAAGTATCCTTTTATAAATGACGGTCGCCGCTTTTGTCACATCATAAAGTAATTTTTACAAATTCCACCCTTAAAGGAAAAAATATCTATCTTTTTAAAATGCATTTTTTTGTGTATCACAACCCATTTATCTCCCTGGATGCCTAACAGAATTTCATAAAAAAATATCATTTTGAATATTACGGTATCCGCCTCATTGACATACATTAAGAAAGGAATTTTTCGAAATTCGACTTTTAAAAGGACAAGCGTATCAATATTTACACAACGCGTTTTTATGTCACGAGCCATTTATCTCCCTTGATATCTAACCGAAAAAGAAAAAAGTGGTCTGATTTCGAAGATTAAGGTCTCCGCTTTGGGCACGTCATATTTTGAGAAATGAATTTTTCAAAATTCTACCCTTAAAGAGCAAAAGTATCGTTACTTCCAAAACTTTTTTTTTCGTCAGTAGCCATTTATCTTCCTTGTTGTCTAACTGAAATCGAGAAATGAGGTATTATTTTAAAGATTAAGGTCTCCGCTGTGGCCACATTACCCTTTAAGCAGGGAACTTTTCCGAATTCGACCCTCAAAGGGCAAAAGTGTCATTATTTCGATAACGTATTATTTTGTCACAAGCCATTGATCTCCTTTTATATCTAACCGAAACAGATAAATGAGGTATCATTTTAAAGATGAAGGTTTCTACTTAGGCATCATTGTAAATTAAGAACGAAATTTTTCGGAATTTAACCGCTGTTTACAAAAGTAATAACTGTGAAAGTCGCGCGTATGAAACAGTTCATAGCCAAGCCGCGATATAGCGGCAGCGCATGTCACAGAGATATTAATAAACTGCTCCACTGGCGTCAACTTTTCTTACGTACATATTACACTAAACAAATAAACAACTGCTACAGATGAGGCGGCTCTTCTTTCCTGCTATTACAAACCACCAACCTTACTATGAGAATTCAGTTTTTCCCGGCGTATAAATGAAACAAAAATCTTCACGGGTTATCTGCCGGAAAATATCTTTATTAAACATAATTCCTTTAACACACAACGTTTCGGCAGTAACCTCCGCTGCCTTCGTCAGGTAAGCTTCATTACGACACTATTCTTCGTATTCGCGAAATTTTGGCATGGGTCATCTAATATTACATTGGTTAATTAGTATGGGTACAGGACGAGCAGTGCGATAAATCGAGCAATTATTATAAGTCAACCGCCAGAAACGCTGAACGCCCAGACGGCCAAACACCCGGCTTCCAAGAAAGGACTCCACTTGGCACTGGGCCACTAAAGGACGGCTCAAGAGTGGTTGAACCTCGACACCTGTTAGACAGTGATACCTTCAGCAGAGTCGTTTCCCTAAAGTGGAATATTTATGTGTCTCCAACATCCACCGTGGATAATTTCGGCTTCGTGACATTTTCAACGTTACGCGGATTTACGGGAACAAGACTCGAGTGACCGAAGCGAATAGACCCGTGCTTAAACAGGTATGCACCAGCAAGCCAGTCTTCCGCAGGTTGTTAAAGATCTGTAAATAAAAATACAGTCTCTTAACAACTACCGAGCTTGGTGGGTGAGTGGTTAACGCTCTGGCCTCGCATTCGGGAGGACGACGGTTCGAATCCCCGTCCGGGCATCCGGACTTGGGTTTTCCATGGTTTCCCCAAATCACTCCAGGCGAATGCCAGGATGCTTCCTACAAAAGGCCATGGCCGAATTCCTTCCCGTTCCTTGTCCCTAGTTCCATCCCGCCTCTAATGACCTTAGCCGTAGACGAGACGTAAAGATGAGTAAAAAAAAAAAAAAAGAATCCCATTCCAGCTCTTTTATCATATCTGTTACTGACTGTATTCTGCGGTAATTTCCAGAAACAAATCTAGCAGCCCTTTTTTGAACTCCCATACTACACCACCATATTCAAGCAAAGAATGGTCTGTCCATCCCCTCATCACTCTCTCCAACAAGTGCAGAATTTTGAAACCTGTCCAATGTGTCCTGCGCAGTTAAGCTTTTTATCAAATGTGCTGCACTCCAGTTTTCCTCTTGCTCGCACTCTCTCCTCAGCAGATCTGTCGTAGGAACGCACAGTGGCAGAGAGCTAGACGGCGGTGTTGTGGAGGTCTGGTCGGCCGCCACAAAGGCAACACAATGAGCCGCGCGGCACAATGGCCGCCGACACCTCGGCACGCCGCGCTGCGCCGCCACTTAATCACGCTCGTCTCTCTCTCGAGTGCCGCTTAGCTCGTAATTACTGAACAGGGGGACCGCCACCTCCTAACGACTATAATAACGGCAGCCACTACGTCCTGTCACCGGTCGCCATGCGCTACGCACAGTGTTCAATTACAGGGGGCGAAACTAAGGAGAAATTACTAGTGACATGAGGTCGACAACTATGCAGTATTTCACCAACTGCCACCTACAGCGGTAGTTGTAGATAAACATAAATGGCGACTCACTTGGAAAAAAAAAGCTGGTTTTGAGAAGAAATCCGATCGGTTAATCGATATTTGTGGGCGAAACATATAACCGCGGCTGATATTCATAGGCAGCTGATAGAGGTTTACGGAGAGACTGTAATGTCTCGTCAGCATGTCACAGAATGGTTTCGAAAGTTTGCGGCCGGTAGAGAAAACGTCACCGACGATGATCATCGACCACACTCGCTACAGGCTGGACCTCGCCCCTTGCGACTTTAACCTTTTTCCTTACTTGAAGGAGCACCTAGGAGGCCAACGATTCACGACACCGTGGCTGGCACGCAAGGCACGAAGGAGGAAATAATCAAATTCATTCCAAAAAGTGACTAACCCAATGTGGAGACTATATAGAAAAGTAGCCTAATGTATGTACTATCAGTTGGCTGTATTGGTTGTATGAAATGAAATGTACAAGTTTCACTACAGGCTTTGTAACCTTAATTTCTGATCACCCCTCGTACGACGTTCTGGTGATCTAACACACTATGACTGTAAAACAGCTCATGGTTTTCGGTCGTTGAATGAGGTGTTGAGCTCAGCGTCGAGATGGAACGCACTACACTGCACTGTCCTGTCACCGGTAGCCATGTTAAGGTCACTACCAACTGTATTCTAATAACTATATTTTGTTGATCTCCGTGGACCAGTTAGCTAACACACTATAATTATAAAATTTTTGATCGTTCCGTGCATTGTGTCGGGTGCCGAGCTGCGTACAACTTGCTTGTGGCGACGTTTCCCCCGAAACCTACTGGCATCTTCAAGGCCAAGAGATTCATTGGTCAACTTCTTGTTGCGAGTGAAACGTTTCGCCTGAATCATATAGGCATCTTCCACGCCGAGCGGTTCAAAGGTCAACTTTTGTCTGCAACCTGAAACGTTTTGTCCGAAGCCTACTGGCATCTTCCAGGCCGAGTGATGGAAAGGGTCACGTAGGAATTTTTTTTTTCGATGTGTATGTCTCTGTTGACAGATCTGTATGTAACTCAAGGAAGGAAATTAGTACACCTATTTTTATTTTTTGTAGTTGTTAACTATTCTTTTCCCTTTAAATTAAAATCAAGGTTATGATCCTTATTTAATAACTGTATCAAGTCAAGAAACTGAGAAGTAATGAATTGTTAGAATACTGTGTTCAATCTGTCGTATTTGATGGACTTCGAAATTCATTTGATATTGCTGCTATCTACTCAAATATTATAAATCCTAAAGTAACCATGTCTCTCTGTCTGTTTGATACGTATTCGGTACCATAAGGCTAAGCCGATCTTCATGAAATTTTAACAACGAAATACTATGTGCCATTAGGAAAGAAATGCGATACTTTTATCGGGATAAATATATTTTTTAAAGGAAATATTGAATCTAACTGAACGGTGACAGACAGATGGATAGCGTGTGTGAGTCTCGGTAATGTTATACCGGTCACTCAAGCTTTGTTTCTCCCGCAGTCAGGTTGTGTATGATCTGTTGATTCCATGTACAGATACAACTTATTACACAGTACAGATGCACCAGAATATTAATTTGCGCCGGTTGCTATTTTCAAACATGTTGCAAATTGGTTCTCTTCATGAGACAGGTTCAGTGGTGGAATGGTATGGTGACGGCTTCCCCGTCATGTTATCCAGACTCCGTGTTTTTTTGGACACCTTTTACGTATCTCACCTCTTTCTATGTCCAGTTCTACCATTAAAATTCTGATTCCTCGCGTACGAAGTAGGGTGTAACAGCTCGTTATAACAAAAATTCTATTTTAGATAAGAACTTGACTGCCAGAACATTTGGCTGAACCAGTCATTTCTGACGTACTTGGTAGATAATAATAATAATAATAATAATAAGCATGTCTTGTGGCGAGATATTGACATTTAAGTACGTCGAGTACTTTGGTGGAGAGGAGCAGATGGTACGACACGAGAGGAAACTGCCGACAGTTGCGAAAAGCGAAGTTATCTGGATTTGCGATAAAAGCGAAATGCTGACGCTAACAAAGCAGAAAAACGCTATTTGTGATCCGCGCTCGGTCATTATGTAAATGGATTCATTTGAAATTCCACAGAAGACACACTGGGCGAACCTCGACCGGAATAATAACACGTATTAATAATAATAATAAAATAGAAGAAACACAAAACAGAATGCACAGACCCGTCGGTTAATGACTCGAAATTGCCACCAAATTTGAGCGCATTTTCTTTCAATTTTAGAACTGATCCAATCACAGATCTAAGAGGAAAAAAGGAAACAAGATAATGAAACTTAATAAACGGGGCGATTACCAGTACAGGAAGTATATTTCGTTGTGCACAAAGGAACGGTTGCCACTGACGATGTTTTCAGTTCGGGAATTTCGCCGCATGGCGAGAATCAGAGATACCTTGCGGCGATTTAGTTTGCGTAGTTTCCTGGTGCGCCATTATCAGCTCGGCGGCTTGTTACACTCCTGCCATCTACTGGGAATAAAGGCTAAACACACACCAATGCACACTATCAACAAAGGACCTTGCCTTGCCGGCCTCGGTAGCGTAGGGGCTAGAGTGCTAGCTCCGCGTGCCGAAGGCCGCCGGTTCGAATCCGGCCGCGGGCATGGATGTTTAAGTGTTGTGTGTCTGTGATAGTCCTGTCCGTCCTGTGGCGTCCATACACTGAAAGCAACTATAATAACATTGAGCTGGCTGTATAGCCTCCGTTGCCAAATGCCATAAAAAAAAAATAAAATAAAAAAAAAAAAAAAAATGAAAAAAAAACAAAGGACCTTCTCCTCGTGCCGAAGGTCGCCGGTTCGAGTCCTGCCGCGGGCTTGGGTGTTTAAGTGTTGTGTCTGTGAAAGTCATGTCCGTTCTTTTTTTTACTTATTGCTTTACGACTCGTCGACGGCTAAGGTCATTAGAGGCGGGATGGGACTGGGGACAAGGAACGGGAAGGAATTTGGCCATGGCCTTTTCGAAGGAAGCATCCCGGAATTTGCCTGGAGTGATTTGGGACAGCCATGGAAACCCCAAATCTGGATGCCCGGACGGGTATTCGAACCGGCGTCCTCCCGAATGCGAGGCCAGAACGCTAACCGTTCACCCACCACGCTCGGTAAATGGTTTGCGCATGTTAAGAGAACGAAGAGTACAAGCCTACCAAAAGCTTATTGTGAAAAAAGAATAACGGGCTAAAGACTAGTGGGAAGACCAAGAAGAAAGCGGACAGACCAACTGAAGGAGAACTATTATGGGCAGGGAAACTTTCCACGACAGGAGACAGCGGAAGACGATGGTATATAACCACCACATGGAAACAGAGGAAGGCTCGTAAACCTCACCCGGTAAAGTGATGATGACGACGGCACACCAGTGCGGCTGAGTGCCTTGGATCGGGGAGGTACAACGGGACGAGGTTCGAGTCCTGCGCCCCGTGTACCGGCCGTCCAGATTGTGGTTTTCCGCAATCATCAGCGCGAATACTGGGACGGTGCCCAACCTTCACCTCTTAAACTACGCACTACACAAAATTATACTTGTGAAAATTCAGTCTTTCCCGGCGCACAGCTGATAAAAATTCTTCCCGGGTGCTCTGCCGGATAAGTTCTGTCATAAACGACGTTTCGACCAAACTCCGCTGTCATCATCAGGTGAAATGGTAGGTCGAGATGCCGGAGCAGACAACTAAGGCTCACTACATGCATAGAGATGGACAGACGTGCATCCGGATGCAGCTGAGACCCCAACGCGTCGACGGTCACGACCAGCCGTGGGTCGACCACGGACGAGCGCCTGAGTGACCGAGTAATCGATTAGCTCTGGTCCCTGGAGCCGACTGGTTCCCGCGCCAGCCACAATTTTCATAATAAACACGATCGGCGGGCACCGCTAGGGTATGACGCCCGCTGCGAGGGTTGTACAAAGAAAGCGAGTAGACTTTATTCCTGCCACATGACTGATTCCTGACAGGCAGCCTGCTGAATTATATGCTTTGATCCTGAATTCAGTTTGTCGCACAGGCGGGCCGAAATACAGAATGGAACCACTCACAGCCGTTTAATTAACTTCTACCCCTACTTTCCACAAGGATCAAACTTCTTCCCTTTTACTTCCCACTGAACTTGTACTTTCTCCCAATCTTCTCAGTTCTTGTCAAGGCATTTTCTAAGAACCCGTTGCCTTTCCCAGCATTCTCAATAATTCACATTCGTCTACTGCTCTTCCTAACCAGCCTCTGCCCAAGAATCCACTTGCGTTTCTTGGTCTTCCCAACAATCTGCTTCATTCACCAGCACTCCTCGACAATTCACTGCTTTTTTCAGCACTCCCCAATAATACACTGACCCCTACAGCACTCATCAACAATACTGCCTTCCTCAGCACTCCTCAACAATCCCTTATCTATACCAGAACTCCTTAACAATGTACTGCCATTCCTAGCACGCTCCCACAATCCGCTTCCTTCACCAGCACTCCCAAACATCTCGCTGCCTTCAATATCACTCCTCAATAATACATTAAAATCTACAACACCCATCAACAATACTGTCTTCCTCAGCACTCCCCAACAATTCCCTGCCCATATCAGAACTCCTCAACAATGTACTGTAGCTCCCAGAAAATGCATGTCATCACCCAGAACATGCCATCAATCCTTTGTCTTCCCCAACACTAACCAAGAATTCAATGCCTTCCCAATCAACAAATCTCTACCTGCCACGTCATTCCGCTACAATCCATTGCCGCCCCAGGATACTCCGAGCAACCAACCTCCATACGCAGAATCTTCCAACCATACAACGTGCAATCTAAAATCACACAGTCGCCCAGAAATGTCCTCCTTCAATCTGTACTATGACAGATGATCCTAAGCTTTTCCTCTTTCTTACATCCGCAATACCCTATGATCCAGCAATTTCTTTTTCATAAAAGAACAGGGAAGTCTGCGAGATACAGGAGCGAATTTGACAAAGGCCGAAAGACAAGAGATGCTGGAAAATGTTAAAAAAAATCTTTCAAAAGCTTGTGACACAATCTTCAAAGATACAAAACGAAAGGAAAAAAATAGGTGTCAATAACAATAAACAAAAAACTGCACATTTCCCCAAGCCAATAGAAGTGGCCCTCCTTTCTTATGCTGTCATCAGTTTTTCTACTCGTTTGATGCAATCCTCTATCCCTTCCTATCTTGTGCTAACCTCTTCATCTCTACATACCCCTTACAACCCACGTCCTCAATTATCTGCTTCATATATTCTAATCTCTGTCTTCCTCTACAGTTCTTACCTTCGACTGTTCCCTCCACTAACAAATTAACCAATCCAGCATGTCTCAAAATATGACCTACCAACCTGTCTCTTCTTTCTGTAAGCTTCTTCCACTAACTTCTTTTCTCAACCATCATTTCCAAAACTCGTTCATTTCTTACTTTGTCTGTCCACTTAATTTTCAGCATTCTTCGGTAGCACCACATTTCAAATGATTCAATTTTCTTTCGTTCCGGTATTCCTAAAGTCCATGTTTCGCTACCGTAAAGTGCTGTGTTCCACACAAAGAGTTTAAAAAATTTCTTTCTAATTCCTAGATCAATATTTGAAACTAAAAGGTGTCTCTTTTTCATGAAGGCTCTTTTTGCTAGTGCTATTCTGCTTTTAACATCATTCCTGGTTCGGCCACTGGTTGTAATTTTGCTTCCCAAGTAATAGAATTCACTTACTTCTTCAGTTGCGTCCGATCCTATTTTTATATTTAATCTACTGTGATTGGTATCATTTCTGCTACATTTCATCACCTTAGTCTTGCTTTGATTTATATTCAGTCCGAACTCTTCCTTCGGTATTTTGTTCATGCCATTCCATCGGTTAGCATTGGCCCTGTAAGCGTCACTAATCAAGACTGTGGATCTTTCTTTTCTACAGGACACTGCTGGCTGGGTCGGTACTGCTGTCATTCATAGTCGCCGAGTCTGTGGAGGTGTGACGTGTGTTTTGGGCGCTTACACGTGGCGTAGTGAGAGCGATATCACGCGACTGTTTTTTGCTGCTGGACGAGGCCGCGCGCCAGCAGAGCCTTTCCACTTGTCACAACACTCGGCTGTAATTAATGACGCAGCACCCCGCGGCTGCTTCTTGTCGCCTCTTCCTCCGCGCCATTCAGGAACTCAGCAGCACACGACGCACCAAATACAACCACCAGTACACTGCACGGATAGCGCAGCGTCCATAAACCACGTAGCTCCATTTTGGCCTTCTCTGAATCCCCCTCCCCCACGTAGATTTTTTCCCCTTTTGATTCCAGAACACATTTTGTAGTGTTTTCTTTTGTCAGACTATTGTAAATTACTTACAGAACTAATTAAATGAAGGAAATAAATACTCACATAGTGGTGTGTGTTCTGTGGCTCATTTTAATTGTGAAAATTTTTATGAATGGATAGCTACGTGCCCTGGCTCGAAAACACCCCCCTCCCCCCACGTAGCGCAAAGTAACCTTCCAGCCAACCCGTTCCTCATCCCCCACTAGGGATTGCAATCCAGCAAAGCGGGATCCCGCAATCCCGCATCATTAGACGGTCTGGCGGATACCGCACAAAATTAAGCGGATCCGCAATCCGCAAAATCTGGCGGAAACGCGTGTCAGTCTGCGTGACTCGCTGCCCCACTCGGTCTCTATCGGATGTATTGCACTGTTTGCCTGTACCCTTGCAGTTGGCATTTGACTCATTTGAACACGCGTTTGTTTTTGTCAACCTTCGTCATTCGTAAGTAAATAAATACACTTTTACGTATTCATCAAAACTTACGTTTGTTTCGAGTACACATTTCTATAATTTGAGTTATGGTGTGCATTTAGCACGATTTTCTAACTATATCATTATTTTTTAAGTGTCGCACACGTTATCTGACCTACACGATTACAGCTTTTTGTTCGCGGTTTCTGTATTTGCAGATAAAGTAATTGTGACAATTTCCTAATTTGCGGCTGAAAATTTGATTATTCGTTGATATGAAACTAATGTTATCGTAATTTTAACGATCGCGTACCTATTTATTTAACAGCTATCAAAAGGAAATTGTATATCCTTTGACTTATTGTTGTTTTGGCCGCTGCCTCAATGCGTTTCTTTGACGAAAGCCACCTGATTAAATGTGCCGCTCAGGCTTTCGATCAATCCCTCTTCTCCTTGTTATTATTTCAACTAAAGGTAAAAAAAGTTATAATGAAATATTCACGGGTGTATCGACGAATTGTGTTGTAGGAACACCATACTTCGACGGCTGCCTCCGCCGTCTTCCTCACGTGTGTAATTTCGTGTATTTGCAATGAAATCCGGAGATACAACCTATGAGGACTTCACTGCAATCATTCACCGAGAAAGTCTCCTTTCTTACTAAAAAATAATAATTTCCACTCTAAAAACGTCGTTACGCCACATAAGTAAATCTGAAATACTTGACAGTTTACGTGTAGGTGAGTAGTTTCTTTTAATAACATTGAATCAACTGTAATATCAATCAAGGAATCAGGAGATACAATAATGAATCACGCAAAAAAAGGCCAAGTCTCGTGCTTGTGCAGTGACAAAAAGGTATGAGATCTTGTTCTGAGCCAAGTCTACACTTTACAGAGTATATTCACTTCACTTTGTGAAATGGAATGCTTTTCTCGGTGTTATGGAACGTTTATTTGGAATTTAAAAAAAAAAAAAAAACTCTGGTAAGTTGACCACTAAGCAAACCATATTTTTAAAGTTATGCTATGTATTGTAAGGCACATAATATGATCTAAGACTCAATATTTTCCATTTTTTATTAGAAATTGGTTTAGATTAAAAAACAAAAATGTAAAATCTCGAAATACACTTAAGACACGCTAAAAAGTTTTAATGTCATTTTGCCAATCAAAATATTGTTAACTGTTAATTTTTACCATTTAACATTAAAAATTATTTATTAATTTAATTATTATTTAATTTATTAACGTTTTAAGTAACTATGTTTTAAATATATGCGTTAAAAACCTGTTTGTACCAATCCCGCACGGATCCCGCGGGATTGGCGCAAATCCCGCGCGGATCCCGCGGGATTGAAAACACTGCGGGATTGCAATCCTTATCCCCCACCTAGACCGGGCCACGTAGTTTAAGGACGCTCCCTAAATGTCACGCCTCTATCGTTTTGGGGCGTCCATTTCTTATGTAAGGTGTTTTTCCGGAATACTGGACCCTCCTAAGATGACATGAGATTTCGACAGGCCCCCCCCCCTTTTTGTTGAGCGACCTCGAAGTTTTTTGACACATTTTTAGTTCTCATGCTTCCGTAAAGTTGGTTTCTGCGTCATTCGTAGACCTTATACCCCCGTAAAGTCAATGTCCGCGTAGTTTGTGTACTTTTTTTAAGCTCTACTATCCATCAAGAATTTAAAAAGATGGCGTTAGATTTCCGTCGACCCCCCCCTCTTTGGTGATAATTCCCTGGACATCCCCCTATTTCACCTCACGTAATTAATGGACGTCTCCTTTAACTATTACTTAGTATGAAGACGTGACCGCATTCTGGGCATAGTATGCACTGCACAGAGTCTAAAGGTCACGAATAAACAAGTCCTTAAGGGCAAATGTTATGACCGGGTGTACTCATCTGCCTGAAATACGAACTTTATATGAATGGTTCGCTCTAAAAAAAATTGAAGAATTCGGGTTGAATCTGAAGGGAAGAAAATTTTTCCCCCGCGATCTACACTAATATTATAAATGCAAGTAACGCTGGCTATCTGTCTGTTACGTTTTCACGACTAAACAGCTTAACCGATCTTGATGAAATTTGACAAGGAAATACTATGTACCAATAGGAAGGACACAGGATACTTCCTTCGGAATAAATAGCATATTTTGTCATAAAATTTTGAAAATTAATCGAACTGTGATAGACAGAAGGATAGCGTCTGTAACGGGGCGTCCATTAATTACGTGAGGAATTTTTTCAGAATTCCGGACCCTCCTCCTCTGGTGAGATTTTGACGGAGACCCCTACTAATTGACCTCGTAACTGTTTGAGGCCATTTTTTTTTAGATCACATGCTTCCAAGGACGGATTTACCCAACCCTAAGGTCGGTTTTTGGACCATTTACCTCCCTAAAGTCGACTTTCGCATAATTTTTAGAACTTTTTTTTTAGCTCTTCCATCCTATAAGAATTTTAAAACCTCACGTGAGATTTCCGTTAACCCCCCCCCCTCCCCCATTTGGCGAGGTTTCCTGAGATTTGGCCGCTCCCAAGTGGATTGAGGGGGGAGTTGATTTCGTGGACTTTAGATAGAAGAGGACTTTAGGCTAGAAGTTTGAGTATCTTCAGGATCTTCGCTAAGCTCTTCTAACCTCTCGCGATCTCCTCTCTTTTGAAGATGTTTTCTGATCTTGAGGCGTTTTGTTAATCTTGAGAATCTAGAACGGTAACTTGTGGCCTTTGATATTCTCTCCCCTTCTGCGTTACACCTTGTCGACGTCGTGGTCATTATGGACGAGAAAGGACTTGAGGTAAGGAACAGGAAGATATTCTGCCATGGCATTTTATAAGAACCATCCCGGCATCCGCCTGGAGCGATTTCCGGAAACAATAAAAAACGGACGCGGAATCGAACCCATGTCCTCCCGAATGCTCGACCACAGCGTTACCGTTCACCCACGCTCGGTCGTTTGCGAGGGAAGGGACGTACAGTATAAGATAGGAGACGCCCATGGAGTATGTTAAAAAACCATCCCACCATTTGCCTGGGAAAATGATTGATGGCCAAGTCAAGATGGGCGGAGTGGTTTCTGGTGACTTACTCCTGTCGGATTTTAAGTTTTCTCGTTCGACAACCCCTTCAGGTTCCATTTAATAACCGCTTGTAGAAAAAATAAGTATAGAAAAGAATCGGTCATTCCTAGATGTCAATGTTGCAGGTAGTAAAATGTGTTTGCTGTCGTCCTGAAATAAATCTGTCACGAACTTCCCAATTAGCTTCTGTCGAGAGCAACGCCTTCGGTGTTCCACGTCTTCCAACCGAACTCCTTCAACATCGCACTTAACTCTTCCCCTCCAGCTATATATACCTGTCACGAATCGGGCGGCTCGTCTTTGGACCTTCTCCAACGGCTCTATTAACCCCACACAGGATAACAATATTCCCAGCGATGTCGCTCTAGTGAATCCTACTGCTAATGAAACAGAAATATGTGATCAAATCAGTGTAAAAGATATCTGACGCTATTCCAAAGCCATCTATAGGTGTAAGAATCCCGTATTAAGCTTCAAACCAGATGATTGGCCATAGTTAAGAATTTTTCGATTCTCAAAGCAGATGTAAAATGACGAGGACTGTAAACTGTGCTTACTCTGCAGGTTTAGCTCTGCGTCACTGTTAATGGTGCTGGCAACGTTTCGGTCCCAATATGGTCCCTTCTTCAGGACTGCTTCCAGTTAACTGATGAAAAACTAAAGATTGATTTCGATTGTAAGGTGGGGGAAGAATTGCTCGTTGACGACTTGATATGTAAATACTTGGCATAACACACTGGAAAGGTAGTAGGAAAACGTTTTAAAATCCTTCACTTGCTAGAAAGAGTGATGAGGAGATGTACCAGAGAAGTAACGGAATTGGGTTACAAAACTTTGGCCAGTCCATCGCTTGAATATGGTGGAAATACAGGAGTTGGAGGGAGTGCAAGAAAGGAGTCATTTTTATCTCTGGAAATTACCGCAAAATACAATCAGTAATCGTTGTGATAAAGGAACTGGAATGGGATTCACTGGAAGACAGGAGGAGGGTGAAGAAGGTCAAGGGACGGGATTGTACATTGGTCAAGAGGTGTGGAAAGATATTGGTGTAAGAATTAAAAGTAATGCATGGAATGGAAAAGATGACCATGACCACAAGCTGGCACTCGATTTCAGGCACAAGGGTGATGGGAAGATTCTCTTATTTAGGTAAGGGTGTCAGGGATTGGAATAAGTTACGAAGGGAAATGAATAATTTACCAAAAACGTTGATAGAATTTAAAGTTAAATATTGCAGAGGGCAAATGTAGGTGGGTGCAGAAAAGGGGGAAGATGGGTGTGTAGGGAAATTGCCACTGGAGCGTGTGTTCAATTGCAATTATATATATATATATTACGGTAAGAATTACAATTTTTTGTTAAATTTAATATTTGGTGAAGCTAGTGACGCCAGTTTTCCAGGCGCAATCGTCTGCAGGAGCTGTCTATCGATATAATACTTAAAAGTCGACATTGAGGTCATTAGACGCCTGCGTTCGAGGCCTTTAGAAGTAACCATCTAGGCATTCACGTGGAGTGACTTCGAAAAACAAGGAAAACAGAAATCTGGACTACTGGTCTCGATAAGGAGTCCTCTTATTAGCGCCAAACAGCAGCATCACATATAGAAATTTTCGCACTGGGTATGATCGCGTTACCGCTGGGTATTTCAGATGACAAATAAAAGATTGTTGGTACAAAATGAGATGAGCAGTTAGGCTCCGTTGGCATCGAAAACGAGTGATCGCATTTCCGCTAGATAGCAACACACCGCTAGATAGAAGCACCCACATATAACAGAGATACGGATAATTCTATGTATTTTCTAAAATAAGGAGCTTTTCCGATATTTTTGTTTTTGTTCGAGAAACATTTCATCGTTTTAATTGTTCCGTAAGATGTAAGCGTTTTACCGCGTTCCTGACGCAGTTGACAAATAAAAAATTACCACAAATGTGCCGGTTTTTCTTTCGCCCTGCTACCAACCAGCAAACTTTTTATTCATCGTATACGCCAGCTAGTTGTTAACATAAGCGCAATCCGGACTTAGGCGTCTCCGTGCGAGTGTTGGCTGGCGCAGCAGATGCCGGGGAGACGGACTAAATGCGGCCGTAGCGATGCAGGCGGGGCCTCGCAGCGCCCAAAGCACACAATAAGAGCGTCGGCTCACGCACCCCGGCCACGACTAGGCGGGCGGCATCCCTTATGAGGGGAGACAGCGGCGCGAGCAAGCCCTCGCGACAGTCCACGCTGGTATCCTAAATGTAAAACTAACAGACGGATAGCGTGTGTAACTCTCTGTAATGTTATATCGGTCACTCAGGCTTTGTTTCTCTCGCAGTCGGTTTGTGTATCGCACAAAAACAATTCTTGTAAAAAAGAGGGCCAAGTCTCGCGCTTGCTAAGTGATAAAAATGTATGAGATCTTGTCTACACTTTAAGGTATGTATTCACTTCTCTTTCAGAAACAGGATGGTTTTCTCTCGGTGTTACGGATGGTTTATTTAGAATTAAAAAAAAAATTGTGGTGACTTGGCCATTATGCATGCCATGTTTTAGCAAACCTATTTAAGTATCTGAAATGTATTGCTTTATCAACTTACAAATACACAAAGATTAATGAGCACGTATTTGGAGCCCGACAAGTTTTAGAATAAATCATATATATTATGTCTTTCAATTCTGTAAATATTTTGACATGCATAATGGCCAAGTCACCAGATTTTTTTTTTAAATTCTAAATCAACGATCTATTAACAACGAGAGAAACCATTCTGTTTCAGAAACAGAAGTTAATACATACTGCTGACTGCAGTCTAAAGTGTAGTCTTGGCTCAGGACAAGATAATAATAACAGTATTTAATTAAACTGGAATGGAGCGCACGCTCCCTACCCACCCATCTCTCCCCTTTCCTGAACCCACCTACATCTGCCCTCTACAAAATTCAACGTTTTTGGTAAATTATTCATCGTTTCTCTTGGTAACTTATTCCAATCCCTGACACCCTTAGCTAAAAAAGAGAATCTTCCCGCACCCTTGTGCCTGAAATCGAGTGCCAGCTTGTGGTCATGGTCATCTTTTCCCTTCCATGCACTACTATTTGAACTATCAGGCAAACATCTGGTATTTCTGTGTTGACTGCATTGTTACTAACAGGTAGGGTTGCCAACCATATTTTATTTTTGGTCGTTATACTTTATACTCTTTCCTACCAATAAAGTATGACATAATATTTAATTTCGAGTAAATTATACAATAAATGGAACGGAACGTTCTTATGCTAGTTCCACAACGTCCTGCAAGAAAATGTGCCTAAGGGCCAGGGATTTTTTGTCCGCTCGCGTCCTTTGATCTGTGAACTTAACCACTTCGGAGCCGAGGCAGCAGAAAGGACAATCCACATCTTTCATTCGTGTCCGCTCACGTGACCGACAGGCGCAGAATCCGCGGTTTCTTCTGTTTCTCGTCGTTTTGAGTTCGGAATTTTCAACTGCATCATTTTTCTTTTACACTGTGATAAGTGATACGCCAGTAACTCCAAAGAAAGTAAAATTGAAGAAACGTAAACAATTACCAAAGCACAAAGATTTGTGGGAGACAAATTATAATTGTATTAGAAGGGATCCTAAAAACAAATTCTTCACGAATTCTATGCTCTGCAAGTATTTTCCGTCGACTGGGGATAGTCAGGTAAGTGAGATAATATCGATTTTCAATCATTTTCAGAATACTGTGAGAATGATCATTTGTTGAATAAATTGTAGGCCTAATTTGATGTCAAATTGTGCCGATCTGGCCACAGGCGTAGGATAGCTAGCCATATAATATTAATATATTAATGCAAAGTGTCATAAGTTATTTTTGATCGGTATACTTTATGCTAACAATAAAGTACGCAGATAAACTTTATTTCTGGTAAACTATAACTATCAGAGCCAACGCTAGGATTTTCGGCTCCGTGTAAGCGATCTTAAACCCCCCTTCCCCCCCACCTCAACAAAAAAAAATCCTTTTTTTTATTTTTTATTTTTTTTATGAATTCAGAAAATATTAATGCAAAAGAATAAAATAGCACAGTTTATAAGTAAGTATTTAATGTTTGATTTCTAATTAGCTAGGCAAATTGGCCGGCGGGCTCCCTGGGGTACCTTTGACCCGCTTAGCCCCCGCTCCCCTAACGCAGGGCTGGTTACTATGATAAAATAAGTTACCAGGCGGCATCAAAGATAGCGGCGTTCCCTTGAGGATCAATGTAGTGACCGTTTTATGAGGGACTTATCGTAGCAGTAGGACTTAAAGGACCGCTGTAAGTGCCGATAACTGTTGATAAAGTTTGTTAGTAATATACACACGACCAATAAATTAGGCGCATATAAATTAGTGGTCTGTAGAGCTATTTTTCACATTTTATTGGTCCGCTGGTTGAAAAAGGTTGAGAAACGCTGAAATAGACTATTTAGTACGATAGGAAGCATCTAAAACGTTAGTCAAACGAGCACATCAAAGATTAACACCCAAATGAGCGTGTTGAAATTGCGGAATTTAACTTACGCTAAAAATTACAAAGATACTACATTACAGACGTTTATGCATTACTGCTAGAAAAGAAAAAAAAAAAAAGAAGACAAACGCATTACTACCCAGATCAATGTCGCGGGAAAATGTGTCGGGTCGTCTGGAAACATTTACACAAGTCGTCAGTTTGTCTTGCAATGTGTCTCATATGTGGTTGAGTGTAAACTGTTCGAGAAAAATCCGTCGGAAGCCTTTGTAGTGTTCTAGAAACTTTCGATGAAACTTATATAAAGCGAGCGGCAGAGATTCAGAGACAGTTTTTACAGAGACAGTTTTGAGCGTACAGTTTTAGTGTGTGGCAGTATTGTCTTTGGAAGAAGTGTCGAATATAATCGCTGGACTCTGTATATACATGTGACCAGTATCTTTGAAGTTGTGTATGTCTTCGAGAAATAAATACAGTTAAAATTTTAAACTGTATCGTGGACTAATTATTTTATAATAATTAACCGCGAGACACCTAAATCTCAACGAACTTCACCAGGAGAGGGGGACGTCCCATCAGATCTCACCAAGGAGGGTGGGGGGGACACGGATTGCAAAAAAAAAAACCTCACGTAATTAATGGGCGCCCCCTTGCTTGGTACTCGTGTGGCGGTAAGAGCGCGGGAGGAGTGACGTCATGACGGGAACCAGTAGCTCGGCTGTCTGGAGCTGCGTGCGTTGGCAGCACTGCGGCCTTCACACCTCGCCTCCAAATGTCAGCAGACGCGGCAGCTGTCGCGCCCACTGCGGCGGGGAGGCTGTTTTCTTTTTTAACCGTCCCGTCCCGCCGGCCGCGGCTACTGTGCGCCTGTTAACAAGGTGTCCAAACCCTCCTAGGTAAACACCGCGCACAAAAACCCGCCTGTCTGCGCCTGCATCGGCACCACTTAAAATCCGCACCTCGCTCAAACTCGTTCACAGCAGCCAAAACGCTATGACCACCGGCATGGACTAGACAAGTCGGAGGTATCTGGTGCCAGATGGTACATTCTCACGGTCGGAGGGCTTAACCCATCTTCATGAAATCTGACAACGGGACGTCCAAATGACAAAAATCTCACGCAATCTTTTTAGTTCCTTGAGGAACAGTAGAGCTTAAAAAAAGTCTACAAACGACGTCAATCCCAAAATTAAAGGGGGTCTCACCACCCATGAAAACAGAAGAGCTAAAAAAAATATTCTGAAAAATCATCCCATGTAATTAATGGAAATACTATTTACCATTAGCAAAAACTAAAAATACTTTTTTCAGGATAAATTACACATTTTGTCGCAAATATTTGAAAACTAACCGAATGGTGACAGACAGACGGATAACGTGTGTAATTCTGTGTAATGTCATATCGGTCACTCAGGCTTTGTTTCTCTCGCAATCAGTTTGTGGAACACCTTTATGTAACTGACAGATTTTTATATCCAATTCCACGCGTCCGAAGTCGCGGCTTACAGCCAGTACCACAGTAACGATTCTGCGTGGCGTCGGTTCGACAAGTCATTTGTAATCTTCCAGAGGTATCTGGTATCAGTTGTTAAGTTTTCACGACATTAGAGCTAAACCGATCTTGATGAAATTTGACAAGGAAATACTACGTTTCATTAGAAAAAACACAGAACATTTTTTTTGTCACATGTTTTATCATGATGGCAGAACGATGACAGACAGACGGATAGCGTGTGTAGTCTCTGTAATGTTACATCGGTCGCTCAGACTTTGTATCTCTCACAGTCAGTTTGTGGGACTCCTTTTACGTAACTTACAGATTTTGATATCAAATTCAAGCAATAAGTCCACGCGTCAGAAGTCGTGACAAAGGTAATATTTGAGGTCAAAACTTGAACATGTCTAAATGAGTACTGTAACACAAAAGAAGAATTTAAGTAACTCTGGGTTGCGGAATGAAACGCTAGCAGCAGCGCAGATGTCTGCGTAATTATGCAAACGATGCGCGAGACACTTTACTGCGTTTAGTGGACACCTGATGCACTGCGGTAAAGCGTTTAACGGGTGAGGTCTTACTCCGCTCCGAGCTGCGAAACAGACCGTAAAAAGCGGTACTGCCCATTTCAATGCAGAATAACCCATTCTCGATAAATCTGTTACTGGCCATTCTACAACAGTTGATTGTTAAAGATTTGCAGATGAAAATACCGTATCTTAACAACCGATTTTTAATTTATATAAGCTAAGAAGCGTCGATAGATAAGCTACGAAATATGAATATTATTAGATCATTATGAAAGTTAATTAACGATAATTAGTTAAGGAACTGCAAAGAAATGAATTCCAGTGCACTGTTTTGAATCCGCCATCTTCGATGGGCTTAGAAGTTATTTATTTAATAATTTTTTAATTTTCAGATTCTGGAAGTCTTGGCTTTTGATTACCACCGAAGTTAAATACAGTACTTTGCTACTTTAAATTACACGGTGACACGGTCTTTACAAAGATTAACTCCGCGATTAAATGGAGTACGGATTTATTTAAAGACGACGATACAATTCACGCGTTGATTGCAAAGTTAATCAACGCACACACTAGCGAAACTGTTTTCTAGACTGCTGTTCCGCTCGAAGCGTTCTCGAAAATCTTAGTAAGACGAAATTCCTGGAAACTGATAAAGGAAGGCCGACAAATGTTCATGGAATAGCTATGAATGTTCCAGAGATGTAACAGATGCTGAAGGCCAAAGGAAGCAAGCAGCTACTGTCAAAATTAATTTATCTATCTACATTAAATTTAAATGCGCCAGTGACTCCGTCTCTCTGTCTGTTTGTTAAGTTTTCCCGACTAAACGGCTACACCGATCTCGATAAAATTTTATGTAAAATTAAGAAGGACATAAGAAACTTTTTTCTTGATAAGTAATACAATTTGTCACGAAATTTTGAAAACTAAACGAACGGTGTCAGACAGACGGATAGCGTGTGTGAGTTTCTGTAATGTTGTATCGGTCACTCAAGCTTTGGTTCTCTCGCAGTCAGTTTGTGTATGATCTGTTCATAAATTTCATGTACAGACACAACTTATTAACTAATACATATGTGGATTTGCGCTGTACTAGATTATTGTTTTGTGACACGTTCGATGGTAGATTGGTATCGTGATGGCTTCCCCGTCATATTATCCCCACTCCGTGGGACACATTTTATGTTAACTTACAGCTTTTTATATCCAATCATACAAACTAAATTCTAAGTCCGCGCGCACGGAATCGCAGTAACAATCGAAATGAACAGTTCCAATGGCGCTAGTATGACATGCCTTCCTTCTAGATGGTGCATTTGTCGTATTGCTGTGAGATGCGGTTGCATCTTGTCGCCTCGCACTGCAGCGGGCAGGCCGCCAACACTGCGCTACAAACCAGACACAGTGTCTGCCCTGCAAGTACAGACCAACGCAGGCAGTGCTATATGGAGGCACCAGGGGTGTAAGAGGCACCTTGTCAGATATCCTGACAGCTTTGCCCAAATGTAAGCTATCCTTGTCTCTTCGATGACGGCGTGTTATTCGGAGGAGATCGGCCCAAATCTTCCGACACATACAAGTCGTTAGCTCGGATAAACAAATTTAGATGTGTGTGAGTGGAGAGTAAAAACACCACCATCCGGCTGGACAGCCGTCAAAATTTTGTTGCAAATTTAGATGTATTTTGACACAGTCTGGAAATGAAAAACTCACTGTTCTTGTAGAAAATCGTATATATTTCAAACGCGGCACTTGAAATTTTCACAGGGTAATATAATTTGGTCTAAGAGAACGAATAATCAATGGAGCATGTCAAAGCAGAGATACAAATTAAAAGGAGCTTCAGTTTGTCTTGTAGCGAATTTTATAATTACGTTATTATAAAAAAAAGTTACGAAAAGCAATGAAATCTAACAGTAAACACAATTTATATATTTTGTCCCGTATTTGTAACCCCGTATCCTAATTTTTTTACCTTCCATCCTGATTTTTAACAATCTGGACCTGGTAACACTAGTCATGCAAGACGGAAGTACATACACGCATTTTTGCTGGACGACATGTTGGAACACATTCTCCGCTTGGGATTACAATGAGATTGTACGAGCAAAACGATCGACAAACATGTGTGTGTGTGTCAGGCTGTAAGTCGAAATGTATGTGTGTTAAAGGTTAATGACCATAACTTTCACTACCTAAAAGTATTTCACAAAAAATACACTTTTCACACACAGAACATGGTTACAGAGAGAGTGTGTGGGGTAGTGATGGCGATCGATTGACCAAAAAATCTATTTATAGTACTGAATCGATTCAGCGAATGGATATTTCACCCATGAAAATCGAGATTGGCCACCTCTTCCTCGACAACCACCACCTTTAGATGACATCTTCGATGACTTGATTATGACATCCACATTCATTTCTATTTTGTCAACCCTTTTTCCTGTAACATACTTTTCATCCACACCAGAAATTTTCAGTCACCACACAGTCACTCCTACTCTTGATAGAAATGGCGACCGCGCGTTTCCCAAAGCTTCATCAAAGACCGTTAAGCACAAAGATCATACCTCGAAAAGAGTCCACATTAAAATTGATTACAGACTCTTACACAAGTATATACATATAACATTGAAGACAACACAAATACACAAAGAACGATATGTGTGTTCCTGTACGACAAATATTATGCAGAAAGTGTTCTCTCTCTTGAAAAATATTAAATTATTATGCTGTCAAAAAATATAGAGCATTCATAAAACAAAAAAACAAAAAAAGCCCTTGTAAATGCATTAGTCATAAGCTACATATCTAAAACTAATATTTTTATTATAAGACCTAAAAAGTTTACTAATAAATATATTAATTTTAGTACGATTTTCTTTCTCATAGATATCTGTTAATGTTGGTTTAATGATTTAGTCGTAAAAATTTTTAATTAGTTTAAAAATGAAGAAAGATCGATTATCGTGGTGTCCTTTTAGTTTTCCGTAATTGGATTTATACTGAAAATACGAACTCGAAAAGCAAATCTAAAAAAGATAAATTTTTAGAAAACCGATCTTTTATACTACGATTTTTTGTGAATCGATTTATCAGATTTCGATCCGAATCGATTCTGGAATCGATCTTTTTCGGAAAGAATCGCCATCCCTAGTGTGGGGACAAGTCGATCGATTTGATTGTTGTGTTTCTCCACTAGTGTAGCGCTCAAGGCAGAAGCGGAAGTCACTTAAAACTCAGCCACTAGGCGGCGGAACTACTCCCAGCGCGATCTCCGGGCCAAAGAAGTCAAACGTTAAAAAAGAAAAGAGCCTTCCAAAACGAACAGTGAACTTACGTTACGCAAATAAAACTAGATGCACGTCAGGAGCCGAATATTAACACAAAAGAACTGCTATACCAGTAATCATCTCCTGCAAGATGGCCAGGAGACGTGATGAGTAAGTACTGTACTCACATGTAGGAGGTCGATGTCCCCGCCCCATCCAGAGGCAGCCATCGGCCTAGCAGCAGCGGCCGCCGGTCCACCGCATCCTGCAACAACAACAACCACACAACACACGTAAGCAACAACCCACAGTCACACACTAGTACATCTACACTACCATTACAAACGAGAAACTAACTCTCTCTCTTTCTGTTACGTTTTCACTAATAACGGCTAAACTATTCTTGATTAAATTTGACACGGAAGTACTGTGAATCATTAAGAAGGACGTAGGATTCTTTTTTCGGGATAAACAAAATATTTTATCATGCAATTTTGAAAACTAAGCAAAGGGTAATAGACAGACAGATAGCGCGAGTAAGTCGTTGTAGTGTTATATCGGTCACTCAGGCTTTGTTTCTTTCGCAGTCAGTTTGTGTATGATCTCTTCATAAATTTCATGTGCATGCAAAAATTATCATATAAGAGATAAGGCACTAGAAAAATCGACGTCCATTTGACCGAATGTAGGAGAGTAATGACTGGCACAATAAAATCCAGCCCAGTCTCGTACCATCAGCAATATACCACCTCCAGATATAAGACGCAAAGAAGCAACGGCACGTGAATGGATAAAACTACATCCTGACCATCCACAGGATCTTCCAGTCCATGAACTCCTAAATGACCCCTCCACTCGTCTTAATTCCAGAAATCCAGTATGGCACAATGTATGTGAATTCGATGTCAATGAAAGTGGGGTCCGCACGACAAAGGGGTGCCAGCACCACAAAGGGGGGCCCGCACCACCACAACCTGACCGGCCGGAGGAGCATTCGCCTAGGCCACTAGTACCATTAGAGCTAAAAATAATTACGCCACTGCCGACAGGGCTCTCATCACATGTATAGCCTAGGGGCCCACAGAGCCTAAATGCGGCCCTGAGCAGCAGTGAAGAGACCCGAGGAGAGCAGTGTTGGTGCACTGGGCTGTGGCGAGGTCAGAGGTCAGCTGGCACCTTGCCACCTCGACCCGCCCTCGGCCGTCAACACTCCTCTCCAAGACACCGCACAATACTCGTGATGTCAGTCACCATGCTCGGCTGTATTCGGCTTGCCGGTGATGCCCGATGATGTTTTCGCTCTACTCTCTGTCCATAGGTGTTGTTGCTATAAATAACCAGAGAAATTTTACATACCAACAAGTATGCGATAAAGCGTTATTTTTTATTTATTTTTTGATGATAGTAGTATGCATCAAAACAAAAAACTTAATAGCCATTCGTTTTTGAAACTATACTGTCCTTATAAAATTTGATATAACAATATTTTTTTTCTATTTTCAACTTAACACATTCATTTTCCTGCTCCCTTTTAACCTCTATCTCCCCCCCCCTCCCCTCTTCGCCATTCACTAACAACCCGGCCCCGTAATTTAATTTAGTTTAATTGAGAAGGAGAGCTTACTCCGGTGGCAATTTCCTTAGCACTCATTATTCCTTTTTAATCTTCTCCTACTTTTACCCTCCACTAATTTCTACTTTTGCCCTCCACTAATTCCAACTTATATTCTTTTAGTGTTTTGGTAAATAATTCATCTTTTTATTTGTAATTTATTAAAATTCCTGGCCACCTTACCTACTAAAGAAAATCTTCCCACACCATTGTGCCTGAAATCGAGTGCCAGCCTGTGGTCATTGTCATCTTTACCTTTTCATGCATCTCTCCTAATTCTTCCACCAATTTCTTTCCACGCCTCATCACCAGTATACGCCTTTTACACTCCCATGACTCTTCGGTTTCCTCCTGCCTTCAAATGAATCCCATTCCAGCTCTTTTACCGTACCGATTACTGATTGTGCTCTGTTTCCAGAGACAAATCTAGCAGCCCTTCTTTGCACCCTCTCCAACTCCTGTATGGTATCATATGTAAAGCATGGGTCTCATACTACACCACCACATTCAAACAATGGTCTGACAAATGTTTCTTGCTTCCCTGGTATATTCCCTGATCAATCTATCCAACAAGTGCAGTATTTTGAAACCTTTTTCTACTACCTGTCCAATGTGTCCTGCCCAGTTAAGCTTGTTATCAAATGTAATGCCAAGACATTTACATTTCAAATCTTCAACAAGCAATTCTTTCCCCACCTTATAACCATAATGAACCTTTAGTTTTTTATCTGTGTACCTAATAACACGACTCTTATTTGCATTTATCTTCATCTCATGCTGATCAACCAAGCTAGATATCTTGTCCAGATCATCCTGCAGCTGTTCAGAGTTCTACTGAGTTGATCCTTTTATACAGAATTATATCATCCACCAACAACCTAACTTCTGGTCGTAAGCCATTAGCACAATCATTCATTAGAATAATGAATAGCAATGGTCCCAAAACGTTACCCTGTGGCACTCCCGTGTTTACTTCCACTTCTTTTGACACTGCATTTCTTACCCAAACTTTTTTTTTACTTTCTACCATTTAAGAATTCTTCTAAACAGTAAATAACTTTTTAATTCAATCCAATAGTTTTTACGTTATTTACCACCATTTTATGGCTCACTCTGTCAATTTGGCCTCCCTTGTCCATTTCATCCGAAATATCTCGCATATATCCCACCAGCTGAGATTTGCATGAATATCCTTGCCTAAAGACATGTTGCCGACTTGTAAACCACTTACGCTCCTCACATTTATTTCTGATGTGGTTGCATATCAATCTCTCCATTAATTTACCTGCCACTGATGTCAAACTGATTGGCCTGTAATTTTCGACTCTATTTCTGTTGTCTGAAATACAGCGACCAGTGGTCAGCGCCTGTTCACCTAGCTGGTGCGGCTGAATGTACAGGGTGATAATAATTAAAGTTTAAGTTTCAAAACGCTCTAAAAAACGAGGCACTCATTAGAACGACGGCTAAATTGAACGGCGTAATATTGAAGAAAGGGGAAAGAACATGAACGGTGATTCTGCACCAGTAGCTCTGGAACCTCAGGAACCTCAAGGCTATGAAAAAAGGTGTTGGACCGATGATTGTCAAGGGTCTGGTGAAAATGATGAAAAAATTCGAAAATTCAGGTTCGTTTGATGTGCAGTCTGGTAGAGGATGAAAACGATGTGATTCGGCAGTAGTTGAAAAAGTGGCCACAGCAGTTCTGGAGGTGTCGAGCGGCGATGTGCAACCATGCAGTGCGCGGAGAATTGCCCGAACATTGGACAGGCCTGTGAGCACTGTGCATAACATTCTACCAAACATCCTGCAATGCTATCCGTACAAAATTTGCCATGTGCAGGAGTTGTTTCCTTCTGACCTGCCAGCAAGAGAGGGTTTTGCTACTTGCTCGCATGGAAATGCACAATGATTGGCCGTGGAAAATTCTGTGGACAGACAAAGACCATTTCAATCTGACGGGATATGTTTTACGATTTGTCATTTGTAGACGAAATTCTGATGCTTACAGCGCCATCTGTCGCTAAAATTTGCGACTATATTTTTTTCATGTTCTTTCCTCCTTCTTCAATAATACGTCGTTCAATTTTGACGTCATTCTAATCAGTGGTTCGTTTATTTTAGAGAGTTTTGAAACTTAAACTTTAATTATAATCACCCTGTACATTCGAGGAACTTAAAATCCCCAGTCCTACATTCACGCACTGAAAACTGGGAAAACGAGCAAAAGTACAAACAAAACATGACTGGTGTGAGTAATTACAAATTTACCCCAGGAGTTCGATCCACCCACAGGGAGATTCCCGTGGCAACCAAGCCTTTAAATTATTATTAATTGTAAAAATAAATAATTTCTTGCGACTCATTACCAAGGATTTTTCTTGCTCAGTATCGATGAGAGAGCGCCTGTGGATTCGGAGCGCTACGCCGTGGAGCCCATTTTGACGACCGCCTCGCAGGACGAGGAATGCGACGCTAGCGCCGCGCGTGTGGGTGGGTGTTAATTAATCGGCCGGCGGCGCGTGCCCAAGCAGCGATTACGGTGGAGGACGCCCTCGATATCGCTAATCGATAGTCGCAGCGCTAACAAGGCAGCGGACAAATCACAAGGAGACGCCGCTCTCGACTATCGACAAACGAGGGAGCGAATAATCGACTTAACAACACTGAAAATACCGACGCTGCTCGCCTTTCTAATTTACGTCCGGCTTTACAGCTTTGGATTTCGTCGAATGACTGCAGTCGAACGCAGTTATAGGTCGTTAAGACACGACACTGCTACTTTTCTTCACATTATTCTAGAGCAGTTTTTTTTTTTTTTTTCTAACCTGTAAGATGCTAAGTCTTGCTTGTGGGGTCACGGTGCAAGAAAGATAAATGTAAAAAGAAAGGGTGAAGATACAAAATTTTCAGTGAGATGATTTTATTTTTTAATAAAATGTCGAATCGTGTTTGTATTTTTGGGAGACAAATAACCGAATTTATTTCTAATTGGAACCTATTTCTCTTCGTTCTGCCCACCGACCGTGTTGGGTGAACGGTTAACGTTTGGCCTCGTATTCGGGAGGACGCGGGTTCGAATCCCCGTCCGGGCATCCAGATTTGGGTTTTCCATGGTTTCCCCAAATCACTCCAGGCGAATGCCGGGATGCTTCCTTCAAAAGGCCATGGTCGAATTCCTTCCCGTTCCTTGTCCCAATCTCATCCCGCCTCTAATGACCTCCACGTCAACGAGACTAAAGACCAAGCAAAATTTCTGCAATTTTTCCAGAAATTGTTGTTATGAAGGGTTTTTTTTATTATTATTATTTGCTTCCGCAACTGCCACTTGTAGCTGACGTGGAGGGCTGCGCAGATCTTTTGAGAAACTTCTCCATTTTATCCTGGCTCGCAGCGAAGCTAGTCCGTACTCCCTGGCGAGCTCGGACAACTGACTGCAGTGAACGGAAACTAACTGTTCCTATGTGGCCGCTGACACCAACTTCTCGCCTCCCGCGCCGCCACCACGGCAAAGAATACGTCACTGCCCACAGAGTGCCCGAGACTACCTTGCACAACATTTGATTTCTCGATCAGTAGATATAGTCTCAATAGAAACAAAATTAAATACGTAGTTTTTGAAATCCTTGACATAGTTTTATTACCAACATGGGGGGTAGCCATTTTTTTTTAATTACAAAGGCGTCGCATTTCTGAAAGGTTGAAAAACACTGTTCTAGTGTACAAGTTCCCAAACTATTTCTCACTATGCCAAATCTCTACCAAAAGAATAATTCCCATCCCTTTCCTGCTGAAATTTTATAATTAAAAAAAATGTTATTATGCCTACTTCTCAGTACTAACAAGGGAGCGTACATTAATTATGTGAGCTCAAAATAGGGGGGGGAGGTCCGGCAAAATCTCACCAAATCTCATTTTAAGGGAGGAGTGCCGATAAAAAAAATTGTGTCAACTTTTTATTTCAGATTGCCACCCTTCAAAAAGCAGTAGAGCGAAAAAAAAACAATGGTTTCCAAAGTTACCAGATCAATATTACGTTGGGGGAGGGGGATCCCACAAGATCTCACGTAATTAATGGACAACCCTCAATGAGATCTCAGAGCAAACTAAGTATGTGATGTCAGAATAAAGGTTCTTCATCTCTGCTTAACTGATCTGGGCACAAACTCGTATTTCATTTGCTGCTAATTTGATGTTAAAAAAAGTGGCATAAAAATTAGCTGTCAATTGAATTCGTCGCATGCGAGAAGTCAAACAACAGGGAAAATGCATGTAGGCTTGAATATGGCCTTCTGATTAAGTAAACAATTTTTTAAAAAACCACACCAGTATGTATTTTCGAAAGAAACTCTCATAAAAGAGGCGCTGGAATTGCTAAACGCCTTAATAACAAGGACAGAGGCCTAGAGCTGTGGCTGACAGTACGACCCTCACCAAACCAGCCAACCACGCGACAGCTGCGCTTTCCTGATTGGTTGGAACGACCGAACCTTCCGAAACGCCGAACGTCCGAAATAGGGAGTTTGCTTTGTTTAGTAGAACGCGTGAAACACATTACACCACAGTTTCACCGGCAAAGAAGTCCCAAGCGGTTCGGCCGAAACGTCTGCATTTAATACCTGGATGCAGCACCACCCGGGAAACGTGGAAACTATTTATTCCGGACGCGTGCATGTATGCATGCAGAGACATATTAATTGGTAAAGATTGTATATGCTCGTAACTGGTCGCAGGTTATTCCAATCTACTATTAATATGATAAACACAGAAGTAACTCTGTCTGCCTGTTACTTTTTCATGACTAACCGGCTAAACCAATCTTGGTGAATATTTCGCAAGGAAATACTACATTACATTAGGAATGACGTGGGGTACTTTTTTCTCGGAATAAATAACATATTTTGAAAACCGAACGGTGACAGACAGATGGATAGCGTGTGTAAGTCTCTGTAACGGTCACTCAATCTTTGTTGCTCTCGCAGTCAGTTGATCTGTTCTTAAATTTCATGTACAGACTATATCAGACATATGTCTTAGCAAACAACAGCAAAACCAAAAACGTTGTGTATGAAGTAGCATTGACATAAGATCTCTGCAGAAAGTGACATAATTTTAAACCACAAACAAAAAATCTGCTGAATGAACCGTGGTAGGTTCCCATTATCCTCTTCGCTTAGTTTGCTGCTATTTTTAAAAACGTTTCAAAATTGGTTCTCTTCATGAGACAGGTTCAGCGGTAGAATGGTATGGTGATGGCTTCCACGTCATTTTATTCGACTCCGTGCTTTTCAGGGACCCCTTTTACATACTTTACATCTTTCTACACCCAATTCTAGCTATAAAATTCTAAGCTGGTTACTAATACAGAAATCTAACATTCGAGATCATTGCTAATTTAGATATGTAACCAACATTCATGAGACTCGCTAAGTTTACAAACATCGATTTAGCCTTATATCCTAAACAAAAGTCAACAGGTAATTTGAAACCAGAATTTTAATCATATGTGTATCTTATAATGAGTTGGAAATGTATGACCAGATTAGAGACTAGGTACTTGGGTATTGTGTAAAAAGACATACATATAATTTAAAAAATGGGGAACAATAAGCGAATATTACTAATTCCTCCAAAAATTTACATATTCGTGTCAACATAGATGCGTTAAGAGGAAGGATGGCGAGCATACGTGAGCTTTGTGGGGCGCAGGGATTGCATGTGGAGGAGAGACTATCAGCGGATAACATCGATTAGGTTTCAGGGCGCCGGGCGGCAGATACGATGGCGATAGAAGCCGCTGGCAAAGCAGCTGTACGGTCAAGGTGAAGCGGGGAACCTACCATAGCTATTGCGACACGACTAGGTACTAGTTGATAGGATCTTTTTACCGACATTGAAACACATTGTTTGTTTAAAATTTAAATTAAATGTGGGTCCAGGGGCGGCGGAGACACAGCTTAGGGGGCATCCACAAATTACGTGAGGTGTTTTTCCGGATTTCTGGACCCCCCCCCCCTCCCCCCTGGTGAGATTTCGTGAGATCTGGCCGGACCCCCCCCCCCCCCCTCTGGTGAGATCTGGTCCGTGAGAACCCCCCCCAGAAATCGCCCTCCAAACTTTCGTAGACCTTTTTTTTTTAGGTCACACTCTAACTTTTTTGACGAAATACCCTCCTAAAATCTTTGGCGCAAATTGTAGACCTTTTTTTTTGGCTCTACTATCCCCAAATTTTTCGCAAAATCTCACGTGAGATTTCCGTAGACCCCCCCCCCTCCCCCCTGGTGAGATCTGGTGAGATTTCGCCGGACCCCCTCCCCCCCCCCCCTATTTCACCTCACGTAATTTATGGATGCCCCCTTACCTCTCCGCAGCGCCTGCGTGGGTGAGATGCAACCAGCGGTACACGTAAGTCACTTTGGTACCGGCAGCTTGAGGGGTTAGCAGGAGATCTGACAAGGCGACCTTACGGCGTAGGAAATTCAGTTCGGGGTGGGACTTTACATGTTAGTAGTATACCTTAAGGGTGTCCACCCAGTAAAGTAGTAAAGCGCACTAGCCAAAAGATTCCGAGTGGTATGCTGCCTCGAGTAACTTTTTTTAAATGATAATATTAATCAACGTTTTAATTCACCCCCATTAAAAATGCATTTGAAATTATTAACATCTTTAAAAATAAAATAGTCTTGAATTCATATTTTAAGTAGTTGCAACAGTCATTTCATGAATAAAAAATTATTTATGATTTAATTGATAGTATTTTTCTGTTCTACTCTTAGTAGCTTTTAAAAACTGTCACGTTGGAGTACATCTGCATACAAGGAGTGACGGTAGACTTTTTAATATAAGTCTATTGAGATCTACTAAAAAGCTTATTGAACTAATTGTTCGTGAACTTCTATATGCTGACGATGCGGCTTTTGTCGCTAATACCGAAGATGAGCTTCAGGAGGTTCTCACCAGATTTGATCATGCATGTCATCTGTTCTCGATGAGTGTCAATTCCAAGAAGACGGTTGTCATGGTTCAGGGCACAGACCGTCTCCCGAAAATAACATTGGACGGCATCCCTCTTCAAGTAGTAGAACACTTTCATTATCTCGGCTCCATCACTACATCCAACCAGTCCATTCAAAAGGAGATTGACGCACGAATTGGCAGAGCCGCGACGACCTTTGGCAAGCTATCCACACGTGTCTGGAGAAACCCCAAGCTAACTCTCTCCACCAAAATTCTAGTATACCAGACGTGTGTCCTGAGCATCTTACTGTACGCAGCTGAGACAGGGTCCACTTACGCCTGGCAAGAGAGACAGCTGAACGCTTTCCATATGCGCTGCCTGCGGACAATACTTGGAGTCACGTGGCAGGACAAAATGAGCAATGAGAGTGTTCTGTCTGCCACAAAGTGTCACAGTATTACTGCCACCCTAAAACAAAGACGACTCCGCTGGCTTGGCCACATCCATAGAATGGACCCTGAGAGATTACCACGGAAAGTCATGCTCAGTCAGATTGCTAATATCAAGAGACCTGTAGGGCGCCCGATGTTAAGGTTTAAGGACTCCTGCAAATGTGATTTGGAGAGCTTCGGCATGCGCACTTCTGACTGGGAAGCTTGCGCCAGCACGAGACCCTTATGGCGTCGACATATTACCACCGGCATGTCCAAATATGACAGAACATGGTTGGATAAAATAAAGCTGAAAAAGCTTCGTAACAGGGAAGTACATCCACCGGATCCCTCTTTCGTGTGCGATAGATATGGCAAAATTTGTCACGCCGCCATCGGACTATTCAGCCACAAAAGAAGATGCGATGCACTCAACCCTAGCCATAACTGAGTCACTACAACTATCATCTGTGAAGATGCTGTGGCCAATATATATATATTTACGACATTAATTGATAGTATTTTTACGACATTATCTTTATTTAAAAGTTGTTACAATTTTTATAAAAAATTTAAAAGCTATCCGAGGAAGCATCGAACCCAGATCTTCCGCGAGGTAAGCGAGTTGGCTACATACTGAGCAACTTCGCTGTGCTGGTATAGCGCTTTACAACTTTATTAGGTGGGCACCCTTAAGGTATCACTACACTGCAAACTCTCATCCCAAACTGAATTACAGACACCGTAAAGACCCCTTTTTAATTAATTAATTATTATTATTATTAATAATATTTTTACTTATTGCTTTACGCCTCGTCGACGTCGAGGTCATTAGAGGCGGGATGGGACTGAGGACAAGGAACGGGAAGGAATTCGGACATGGCTTTATGAAGGAAGCATCCAGGCATTCGCCTAAGCCCAAATCCGGATGCCCGGACGGGGATTCGAACCGGCGTCCTCCCGAATGCAATGCCAGAGCATTAACCGCTCAACCACGACGCTCGGTTCCCAGTTAAAATTATCTTTGCAACGACTATCAATAAATCTCAGGGATAAACGCTTCAGTAGCGGGAACAGACCATGGGTCAATGAAAAGACAGTGAAGCCGGGAGGAGAGAACTGGGGAGCGAAAGTCGCCATATTGGATTTCCCAAGAAACACGGGGAATGCATACGGAATTTTCACATCCCTAATAATGAAATCTTATGTGGTCGTATTTATAAATACCTTAATTGATATTGTCTAGAAACATTAGAATTTAAGGGGGGAAAAAAAGCTGCTAAATAATTTTTGAATCGCGTTCGCCGAAACAACTTTTACTTCTCTACAGTCAAAAAAGAACTAAGGGTCACATTGTTATTATGGAAACAATGGATACATCCCAAGTAGTTTCATGGATTCAATAAAAAATTACATGTTCTACACATTTTATTCTACACGTATATTCTGATGGCAACTTATCTTGTGCGTTTTATACTACCATCAATAGTCAATTTCTGTAGCATAAATTTTTTTAGAACTCATCAAATAAGAAAAGTATCACCACTTTCTAAATTCACCAGCAGCGTCACTGCATTTACCTTAATGCGACCTTACATCAAAAGTTGGAAGCTTAAATTACACTTTCAACACTCGTTCAGAATAATACTAGGCCATTATGTGCAAAATAATAATAATAATTATAATGCTGGTTGTCTACACTACACCAACAAATATTTGGAACAATGCCATCCTAATGAGAGCTATGAATTAATTTTTTAACAGTTATTGTAAATCTATAATGACAGACCCTGCTCTTGCAGATGCCGCGTTAAATACTTCAAGAGCAGTAATTACAATGTGAATTACTTATGAAATGATATTCCAGGTTTTTTCTTATTTAATATCTTTGTGCAACCGTATGAACACAAGCTGGCATTATAAAAAAAACTTCGAAATACCAGAAAATGAAATATTGAGAGCAGAAAACACAACGCACACAGCCGCAATATTTTGGGGCAAGTAATATGTCCGCCGCGCATGCGCAGTAGGATCCAAGGCTTCATGGTTTAACGGTATGTCGTATTGTCGTCTCCTCTTTTTTCCTTTCTCCATGGATTAGACTTGCCAAACGAAGTACAGCAAAACGCCAATAAACGAAACGTCAATTAAAAAAAATTGTGCACTATCTTGCGGAATCGTCAACTTTGTTTCAATTTACAGGTTTCCAATACACTTGTCGCATTCGGTAATTCCAGTAATAAAGAACGTGGAACAAAGATTTTAATCCTTATACGTTGCATCTGTTATTTGTATCAGCGCCGCAATATCCTCGTGATTAATTAGCTTAGTTCTTTCTAACTGTTCTAGAATAATTGTGATTATCTTTGCTATCAGGCCCAACATCGCTGCCCGTGTCCACAGATAATGTTTCCCGACACCTACCCGCGTAGTTAGGTTACCGTACGCTAGAGGGACCAATACTCGATACAACTCTGTTCATAATGGGCGCCGAGGGCATTAATCAAACATTAACAAGTATCGACTTTTACTTAGTCAACTTGAGAGCCCCCTGATGTCGTTAATGACCGCTAAATGCCCCTCATTATGCGGCTGCCTCTACTGCCGAGGAGCGGAGCGGCCCATGTGTTATAAAAAAAGAGGTTGATACACTCAGAGAGAAAGATTATCAGAGATACTATCTGACCAGCGATAATGCATTTCATCCGACCAGCGTTGTCGCCAACATAGCGTTGTGCGATCAGTGTAACGTTAAAATTTCTTCGGTTAATAAAAGGCCAGGTTTGGTCACAATGCCTGTCACTCTGTGACGTCACACGCCCGGCTTTAGCTGTCGGATTAACAACAATCAGAAATGTTACAACAAATTCGAGGTTACTGGCGTTATTTAGTAACAATTCCATTCAGTTTTAAGAAACTGTTGAGAACTGAACCACCAGGTCACTGAAAGAAAACTATGTGTTTCATTTAAACAATTCAGCTATTGACATGGTAGATTCCCTGAAGTATCTGAGGGTGATAGTACAAAGCAACATGAAATGGGACATGCACATAGCTTCCGTCGTAGGCAAAGCTAATACTAAGCTGCGATTCATAGGTCGTATTTTGAGGAATTGTAATGCTCCTACAAAGGAGATAGCGTATTAAACACTAGTGCGTCCGCATCTGGATTAGTGTTGCGGAGTTTGGGATCCGTATCGCAAGGGCCTGATTGACTCAGTGGAGAGGGTACAGAAGAGAGCCGCTCGATTCGCGCGACTGGTTGCTACAGCCCTTATGAAAGCGTCACACAATTGATACATAGATTGGGCTGGGATAGTTTGGAAGACAGGCGACGTAGCTTGCTTTTGAATTTATTGGAGAATATGCACAAAAATTTAAATTTCGAGTGCAATGAAATACTTCTTCCGCCAACCTACTTGGTCGCAATGACCGGAGGGATGAGATTCGAGAAATAAGATGCCGTACGGATGCTTTTTGTATTCCTTCTGTCCTCGCGCTATTCGGGATTGGAATGCGCGGGTTTAGGATTGGTACTTAGCACCCTCTGTCACCCACAATGTTTGTGACTTGAAAAGTATGGATGTAGATGTAGATTGACGTATTAATTATTAGTTTTTTTTGTTTATTTATATTCCTTCGATGTAGATGTTGTCTTGTATTCTATGTTCAGAGATGTCGCTGTTACAAGGTTACATAATTTATTAATATGATGGGCATTATTTAATAAGAATTACATTTAGTTAAATAACTGTGAAAAAATTTAAATGCCAAAATATTACGTTCAGCTCGTTATTTTTTAATGGGTTAGAAGCTAGTAAAATTATATTTCACAACTATAACGACTCAAACCACAAACCTTGTCATAGTACAACTGGTGAAACATAGTTAAGTGGCTACATTAGGATATTCTTCGAGCAACTAGAGTTCTTACTTACAGCTAGTTGTCACAGGCGTTTTCTAGCTTTAGCATCTCACCCTAGACAGGTTACTGTCGACCTCTCCTCCTGATAACATTGTAGTACTTACCCTTGTGAGTTCCAGAACGCCGTAAACGTCACTTTTCACACTGTTGGTTAAGTTTCGAACTTTTTGTTCAGCTCTGGCGTCGCTTTTCTGCGCATCGAGCGTGGTGGGTGAGTGGTAACGCTCTGTCTTCGTATTCAATAGGACGCGGGTTCGAATCTGTCTCCAGCGCCAGATTTCGGTTTACAATGTTTTCCCCAAACCGCTCAAGGAGAATGGCCGGTATGCTTCCTTCAAAACACCATGGCCAAATTTTTTACCGTTCCTTGGCCCGACTCTAATGCATCGTTGTCGACAGAGCGTAAATTGGTGCCAATGTGGGCGAAGAAAACAAGGATTTATTTAAAATAATAATAATAATTAAAGACTCGTGTGGTCGTAATGACCTGGTGATAACGTTATTATTGGCTGCGCATTCCGCCCCTGTCGTAGCCGCCTTAACCTAAACCGGCAATCCTACCGGGTACAGGGTGGAATCCGAACCACAGAAGCGTTATGGCGTACTTCACATTACACAGCAAGCTGTAACAGAGGTGAAGGTTGGGTTAAGGGCCTTTGAAAGTCCCCGTGGAGTCTGGGATTCGAACCCGGGACCTTTCTATCTCCCGTCAGACACCTTAGGTACTGAGCAACCACACCCCTAAAAAAAAGCGGTACGGACTATTCGTTCGAGATATCCCGTAGGAGGTATACGTCCGCCTGGTAGCAGAGTTTTGACTGTCTGCGTCTTGCGCAGTGCCCTGCTAAAGTGTCGCCATCTATATGTGGCTTTACGTCTCAGCAACGTCAATGTTATTAGAGGCGGAAAGGACTGGTGCGAGTAACGGGAAGGAATTCGGCCAGGGTCTTTCTGAAGGAAGCATCCCGGCATTCGCCTGCAGTGATTTGGGGAATCCATGAAACATTTAAATCTGGATGGCCGGACGGGGATTCGAACCGGCGCCTTCCCCAATGCGAGTCCGGAGCGTTACCGCTCACCCAACAGACACGGTGTGTAAGGAAATTGTGATCCGTATAATAAGCGCATAGTCTGCTTGTGAAAAGACGGAGAATTGGAACTGTGCCAAAGTTTTCAGTATCACGTCCCCGTCCCCCCCCCTTAAAAGAAATGTTCCCACGATGCCTTTCCCAGTCCCCCGCCAGGCTTTTATTATTAAAAATGGAAATGCCTACTTCTTCAGTACTAACAATGACATCTCGCGGGTCTAAGTATGTGATGTTGGAATAAAGGTATTCAGCTCAAAGAGGGCGTGAAGGAGACATTGTTTCCGACAGTGTAGAGCTAGGGTACTGTCCACACGGGTGGAGAAGCTACACCGCACCCCCTCCCGCCAACCGCCCCATGCGGCCATCCACCAATTACGTCGCACGAATTACAGGTTTTTTGGACGCGCCCGCCCCCCACCCTTTTCCTTGTCACATGTGGTCACATTTGTGACTCCCCCCTCCGTTGGTGTGACCAAGGAAGCACGATACTGTTCAGTGCTTCCGGTGCCAGTCCTTTGGTCATTACTCTGCGTAATGCACCAATGATGAGAGGTGTGTCCGCTGTGGAGGTGGCCACAAGTTAGCTGACTGCACTCGACAACGTCAAGATCCCATCTGTTACAACTGCGGCGATCCTCACGCCGCCTCTCACGTTGGTTTCCGCACACGTAAACAACTACTACGAAAAACCAAACCAAGGCAAAAGCTCCATATGCAGCCCGCATTAAGTCAAGAAATAAGTAGACAGTGCAGCTTCCTCCTGCTGACAGAAAGCAGCACAACAACAATACCTCTTCGCGACGAAATCCACGGCCTTCTGCAGCTGACATCAGCCGTGACGTCTACGACAGCGGAGGAACCCGTCGAGACTGTTAGCCCTGCAGCCGACACGACAAAATCGTCGAGCTCCTCGCGCAACTGATCAACCTGCTGACAATGCAGCCCATGGGCTTCTCCACTACTACGAAATAAGACAAGAAGATTCTACCTGCGACGATGACCAATTCAGCAACTTCAACATTTGTAACTACAGACAACAATGAAGACACTCTACAGGACGAAGGCAGCTCCAACAAAGACGCACCAAAAGGGTGAACTGGAAGGAGATACGACCAACGTTGTAAGAACTTCCCCACACACTGGGCGTAATGTGTCTCAGATGAATTACCCAAAAATTATGTCAGCACGTTGTAATACATATTTTTCTTATAAAAGTAAAACAACGAATTATGCAACAAGTAAAATAACCTGATGCAAAAAAAATCGAAGAGTAGCTATATCTCTTTTATCTCTTTCATCTACTGATTTTGATTTTCTCATTTTAGTGTCCTGTTTGGAAATTGTGGGTCCCACAGATTCTATGATAAATTTAACTTCACAACCCATCAACCTATAGAAGTTTCTAAAAGTGTTGCGCTTCTTCGATCTGTACTTCCCGTGTCAGTGTATGTATGATTCCAAAAACACTTCTCCTTTAAATCGAAGTCTTTCCCCAGCAGCGTTTCCTACTCAGATTTTCCTTTTTTTAGTAATAGCAGCTAGTATGATCACAGCTGACGCGGTGTAAAGGTAGTTTTGGGCTTTATTATTAATTAGGAATGAGTTTATAAATGTTGCAGACATTGGCGATGTTAGAGTGGAAAGTTGCGGTCACGCGGCGCAAACGCAAGCAACGTCGTTGCCCCGTCAGTAATGCCGAATATTATGTCAGCAATACCTCCCTGTGACCCAAAACAGAGCCGAAGTGGGCCCTATTCACTACCAGCCAGCTTAGGAGCAACATCGGGTAGCGAACCGCTAGCTTAATGCTTAGCCGCCCTGCCTCGGACGTCGTAACGATCTTAAGTTCCATCCAGTTTAGTAGACTGAATTCCACTTAATATCTTCTACGCTCAGACTAGCGATCCAGTAGAACAAGTGTGGACTCTACTTCTTGGCATTATCGTCAAATGTACTATCGGCAGGTTGATTCCTTTAAACCATTTATCCACACTTCATGTTGATCATTTGAGTATCTAGTATTCCTATGGTAAAATGGTCGTGACCTACATGTAGTGTCAAACAATTCTGATTGAATTAATTAGTTAGCTTGCAAGAAGTCAAGACGGTATCCGGAAGAAGATAAGAAGAGGACATAAACGCTAAAGTCATTAAGATTTAAAGCCACATCCCCAGTTAATGGTCAAAACGAACTGTGGTTGAACGGTTTAATGGAATCAAGCTGCCGATAGTACATTTGACGATGATACCGAGAAGTAGAGTCCACACTTGTTCTACTGAATCGCTAGTCTGATCGTAGAATATATTAAGTGAAATTCAGTCTACTAGACTGGATGGATCTTAAGATCGTTACAGCGACCGAGGCAGGGAGACTAAGCTATAAGCTAGCGGATCGCTACCCGATGTTGCTCCTAAAGGCGCGTTCCCACGATCCCTTGTAACGAAGGCGAGACGGGAGGGGACCTCATTAGCCGTAGTGTAGGGACGACCGCGGGCCGAAGGTTAGTCCTAGCTTACCTCGCCGCCACCTCCGCACCACGTTGCCTAGTGTCGTTTGGCACAGAGCACTTTACAGCAACAGAAGGGGTGCGCACAGGTGCTGCAAACCGATGGCAACAGCGCACCGCTACGCACGCCTGTGATGTTTACCGACTCAGAGTGGGTAGCTGCGTCTCGTCTCCGCTAGTAGAGGCGGCCCTGTTCCCATGGCGAGTGGTTGAGTATTCGTCCGGTCCCGTCCCGTCCCGCCTTCGTTACAAGGGATCGTGGGAACGGGCCTCAAGATGGCTGGTAGTGAATAGAATGATTTATTGGTTGTACAGGGCCCGCTTCGGCTCTGTTTTGCGTCACAGCGGTCTTTCTACTGTGCGCCGCCATCTTCACTACTCTGGGTTCTGAGAGTTGTCGCGAGAGCTGTCCAGGCGAGCAGCTCGTCGAGAGTCAAGCTAGCCAGAATCCACTCTCAGGTGGACGCCTTCCCGAGAGTAACTCGCGGCTACTCTCAACGCACTGGCTGCGGTGCAGACAGGAAACACTTTGCGGCCGGTTCCAGCGTGCGCCTGGGGCGGCGCTGTTAATATTCACGACGTGTGAATGTTATTACACGGCCGCTTACAGATCCCGGCTGTCCGAGTGTTCCCGGCGAGCATAATTCAGCTTCACGGCGGAGGCGGCCCGCCCGCGGCGGACACAGTGGATACGGCCCACCGCCGGTCAACACCTCGCCACTGCGGGGGGAGAGTCCATAAACTACGCAGACACCCTCCCCCACGTAGCCCCAAGTGGCTTTTGCCTCTAACCCCCCGTTTACACGGGGCGAGTTGACTGGAACGAGTGTACTGTCTTGCTACTCGCGCAGCACTGGATAGTCCACTCTCCTCGTGTCAACAGGTACACGACAGACAGTCGACTGAGGATAGTGGACTCGGTTCACGACCAACTTCAAGATGGCGACAACTAACAAGTCGCGCAAGCGGAGAGAATCAGAGGCATTAAAATCTTCCGAAATGCATGAAAGTGAGGAAATTACGTGGAATTTTAAGAATAAAAATTATAATAACAAAAATTTTAGAGACTCTGTTATCAAAAAATTGTTTCATTGTGGTGTCATTTTTTATGTATCGGAAAAATATTTCACTTTTTTCCCCCTCGGGTTTTACGCCTAGTTGACATCGAGGTCATTAGAGGCGGGAAGGAACAGGGAACAAGAAACTGGAAGGAATTCGGTCATGGCCTTTTTGAAGGACGCATCCGTGCATTCGACTGGAATGATTTGGGGAAACGATGGAAAACCCAAATCTGGATGTCCGGATGGGAATTCGAACACACGTCCTCCCGAATGCGAGGCCACAGCGTTACCGCTCACCCACCAACGCCCGGAAGTTAAAATATGTAGAGCAGGGGTGGCCAACCCAAACGATCTTGCGGGCAACTTTGGAAATGCATCATAACTCCGCGGGCCGCATATAAAATTATGTATCCTCATGTTAGATTTAGACCAACTATAGACGTTTTTAGAGTGATAAAAAAATTGAAACATAATGAGTTATTATTATTGTGTTTACTATAATTCTTACATGTAAACATAGATAATGTATAAAATGATACTAAACGCACATTTTAAAGAAACATATAACACTAAAAATTACATATAAAAATATATAAACATAAATGAAATAAATTGTGAAAAATATGAATGTATAAATCACGTATTTTTTAATACATTCGTTTTCACTACTTTTGCCGTTAAAAAATAAAGATATTTTGTAAAAGTGTGATGTATATCGCGGGCCAAAAAAATATTCAAGGCGGGCCGGGGTTTGGCCACTCCTGATGTAGAGCGTCGTAACATCTGGCGACCGTACATACTGAAGGAGAGAACACAGTATCAACACTTAGGACATGGCTTAAAGTTTGAGGTGTGTATCGTCACTTTACCTTAACTGGAACGGAACAGAAAATTATAATTTGGTCGAAACAGTAACAACGAAATGTGACACTACCCTGTCGACTCTCGCCTAGTATCGACTAATTGCGATTTAAGTCGCGGACAAACTCTAGCGTTTAAATTAAAATTTCGAGTGTGCCCTGATATTTGGCGACCGTGGAAAGGTTCTCTCACACCTGCTGGTGACTCGATGGGGAGAGGATTCGTGGGACGGCACCGTATGCAGGTCGCGCCTGTGCGGGAATCCACTGAGGCCGAGAGATCGATGGGCAGAGGGCGAACAGAAAGCAGAGCACGGCGGAGGCTAACACCACGGCCTAATGGACCAGGTCAGCTGCTAATACGGGAAACATTTACACACGTCTACTCTGCAATCCAGAGAGTGTCTCGCACTGGAGCTAACTCCGCATATTCTAATCGCGGGTAGCATGAGGGAAGAAATAACTCGTATAAGCATCCGTACGACACCTTATTTCTCTAATCTTATTCTCTACTGTCATTTCAACACAAGTAGGTGGGTGGAAGAAATGAAAGTAGGTGTACGCATGTTGGTAGCTGTCCTGGCAGGGTCGCCAAGTAGGAAAAGACTTCAGAATCGTTCACCTGTTTGAAAGAGTGACTGGGGAAGAGGGGATGTGCTAGAGGAGTAGTGGTATTGGGGTAGAAAACTTTGGTCAGACCACTGCTTTAATATGGTGGTGTAGTATGGAACCCACATTTTGAGTATATGAAATACAAGAGTTGGAGTGTAGAGAAGGGATGCTAGATTTGTCTTTGGGAATTACCACAGAACATTTTTTTTGAACTGCTTTACGTCTCTTTTTAACATCGAGGTCTTTAGAGACGGGAAAGGATGGGGGGCAAGGAATGGGAAGGAATTCGGCCATGGCCTTTTGAAGGAAGCATCCCGGCATTTGCCCCTGGAGTTATTTGGGGAAACCATGGAAAACCCAAATCTGGATGCCCGGACGGGGATTCGAACCGCCGTCCTCCCGAATGCGAGGCGAGAACGCTATCCGTTACACCACCACGCTCGGTTACCGCAGAACACAATCGGTAACTAATATTATAAAGGAGCTGGAGTGGGATATATTGGAAGATAGAACGAGGGTGAAGAAAGTGATGGGAGTGCCATGCGAGGCGTACATTGGTGATGAGTGGGGTTCGGATCTTTAGGACCAACAAAATAGAGCAATATGTAGGCGAATATTACCTTAAAATGAGGTAAATATGACCTAAAAATTACAAAATATGACCTAACATTTAAATTTACACCAAACATACTCAATTATACATCATTTATTTTATCTGGTTGTGTCGCTTTCATGTAGACATCATAATTTGCTTCCGTGCACTCGCTGCACCATTGGGAAATTAAATTTTAAATCAATTTGTCGAAGTCAGTTTAATTTCACAAAATTTACAGAAAAGAACTCTTTCATCTGTACTAAAATACTCCACTTCAAATTCCGTTATGTAACTCTGTAACTTCGCACTTTCAGAAAATTTTGTTTTCGGTATGTGGATACTCACTGATCCACTGCAGATTTAACGCTGACTGAGGATTATTTCAAAAGTATTTCTTTGAGATATTGATTGACGCAGCTCGACACAGGCATGCTGCTCATGCATTGTCAAGATTAGAAGGCGGGCGGAACATTAATGCATAACTTAAATTCTTGACTGGTGAATTCTGACCAGTTCAGTGACAATTATGCTGGTTTTTCCTCCAATGAATAAAAGAAGTACAGTTCTGAGAATAATTATCTTAATTTATTCTCATCTATATCTAGTGAATTCCTCATTCCCAGGCAAATGCCGGGATGCTTCCTTCAAAAGGCCATGGCCAAATTCCTTCCCATTCCTTGCCCCCATCCTTTCCCGTCTCTAAAGACCTCGGTGAGTTAGAGAGACGTTAAGCAGATAAAAAAAAAAGTGAATTCCCGCTACTGTAAAAAAATTATCAGATTTTTCCTCAATATGACCATAAATATGATCGTAATATGACCAAAACTAGAAAAATTTGCTAAAATGTATTTATATGCTATATACAATATATTTAAATACAATTAGAAGCGACCAATCAATGTTAATTCAGCATTATAACTCAAAAAGAAGGCAGGAAAAGAATATGCCTTGTCCTAAAGATCCGAACCCTAGCGATGAGGCATGAAAGGATATTGATGGAAGAATTAAGAGAGATGTGAGGAAGGGTAAAGGTGACCATCACCACAAGCTGGCTCATCATTTTAGGCATAAGGGTGTGGGAAATTTTTCTTTCGTGGGGAAGGGTGTTCGGGGTTGAAATTACCAGGAGAAATGATGAATAATTTACCAAAAACACAGAAAGAATTTATAGTTCAAATTAACTTAAACTTAACTTAGTCCTCAACCCGAAGGTTGGTTGGATCCTCCCGAAGGAGGCATACTAAGCCATTGTGTCAGAGGTAGGACGGCCAGTTCCTTTCCTCTGGGACCTACAGTTTAACGTGGAATCCGAACCACGGAAGTTCAAATTAGTAGAAGGTAAAACCAGGTGGGAGGAGGGAAGTGGAATGACTGCGCCCCATTGCAATTGTATCAATTACTATTATCCACGTCCTCTCGAATGCGAGGCCAGATTGTCCTCTTCAATTCTTCTTCTGAGCTTTCAAGTACCCTACTACCCTGTCTCTGCCATTGGTGACTCTATCCTATTCTTGTAACCTTCTCTACCGCTTATCTCTGATGTATCAGTTGGTGTATACTTATTTCTCATGTTCTCCTTCTCTTCCACTTTCATCCCTATCTCATCCCAGTCGCTCAACCACCCGTTGTGTTCCTGCCTTTCCTCTCGTCCTGCCCCATATTCGTCTGGTCGTTGTATTCATGCCCATCCTGATCACATACCCCACGAATCTTGCCCTTTTGAGTCCAACTTCTTCGGTGGTGACTTTCAGGCGTATTGCTTCAATGTGATCTTCACGGCTGTCCAGCCGAACGGTGTCGAGAAATCGCAACGTTTCGACAGCTGGCTGTGCTACCTCATCAGGCGTCGCTTCCGATGGTTGTATGCCTGCTGTTACTCCCTCGTCGAAAACGTTGTGTTTTCAAATCATTACTTCGAATCATCGTCATGTTCCGGTATAATTCTTCTTTTGATCTTCGCTCCAATCTTTCACTTCCTCATTTTGGATCTATTATCATCTTGAGGACTCCTCTCTCTTCTTTATTTCTGTTGCTCTGCCCCGTGTCGTCTCTGCACTGAGCGTGGTGAGTGAGCATTTAACGCTCTGGCCTCGCATTCTGGAGGACGCCGGTTCGAATTCCAGTCCGAGCAACCAGATTGGGTTTTCCAGGGATTCCCCAAATCATTCCAGGCGAATGCCGGGATGTTTCCTTCAAAAATGTCATGGCCGAATTCGTTCCTTGTCCCCAGTCACATCCTGCCTTAATGACGTCGACGTCGACGAGGCGTAAAGCCATAATTAAAAAAAAAAAAAATCCCTCCAGTCTTTGCGACGTACTCGTAAATAGGTTGGCGGAAGAAGTATTTCATTTCACTCGTAAGTTAAATATTTTCGCATATTCTCCAACAAATTCAAACGAAAAACGACGTCGTCTGTCCGCCAAACAATCCCAGCCCAACCCGCGTATCAGCTCTGTGACACTTACATAAGGACTGTAACTAGCGGTCACGAATCGAGCGGCTCTCCTCTGTACTTTCTCTAACGTATCAACCAATCCCTTGCGATACGGATCCCAAACTGCACAACAGTAATCCAGGTGCGGACGCACTAGTGTTTTGTACGCTATTTCCTTTGTATGAGCATTACAATTTCTCAAAATACGACCTATGAATCGTAATTTAGAATTAGCTTTGCCTACGACGGAAGTTATGTGCAAGTCCCATTTCATGTTGCTTTGTACTGTTGCGCCGTGTAAACAACTGAATTGTTAACTTTGTACTCGTGAGCAAACAGGACCTTTCTTATTACTTATCTGCATTGCCTTGCACTTTTAGCAGTTAAGTGTAAGCTGCCATTTAGGGCACCATTCCTAAATAACATCCAGATCGCAACTGAATTTCCAAGCAATCGTCAGAGCACCTCACTTCCGTATAGATAAGTGCATCATCAGCAAAAATTCACATCCTGCAATTGTCACCGAGATTGTTTATAACAAATTAGGAAAAGAAGTGGTCCTATTACAGTTCCTTGAGGAACGCCCGAAGTAACATCTAGCTTAGAAGAGGCTGGGGTGCCTTCATAGACCACGTAGCTCCATTTTGGCCTCCTGTGAACCCCACTCCCTCCTATGTAGCCCCACGTGGCTTTTGCCTCTACCCCCCCCCCCCCCCCCCACGTAGCACGTAGATTTTGATTCTAGAAGATATTTTGTACTGTTTTCTCCTGTCAGACTATTGTAAATTACATACGGAGATAATTAACTGAGGGAAAGAAATACTCACATGCTGTTGTGTGTTCTGTTTCTCATTTTAACTGTGAAAAATGTTATGAAAAGAACGCTACGTGGCCTGGCTCGGAAACCCCCCCTCCTCCAGCGTAGCCTTCCAGCCAACCCCCTCCCCCCTGGACCGAGCCACGTAGTTTGTGCACACTCCCCTGTGACCGATCAGTTAGAAAATCGCGTATCCACTCGCAAATCTGATCCGATATGCTCGAATCTTCGCTAAAAGTCTGTTGTGTGGTTCAGAATCAAGAGCTCACCAAATCTCACCAGGATGGTGGTTGAAATTTAAGAAAAAATACCTCACGTAATTAATGTACGCCCCACTAGGCGGACGCCGGGATGGTTCCTTCAGAAGGTCACTGCGCTATTCCTCTCCTGGCTGTTACGAGGCGTAATGTCCTGCACGCGGTCGCCAGTTAGCACGTATCGTGGCGGTGGGACGGCATTCCTGCCGAGCGAGCGGACGGATGGTTCCTTCAGAAGGCCACTGCGCTATTCCTCTCCTAGCTGTTACGAGGCGTAATGTCCTGCACGCGGTCGCCAGTTAGCGCGTACCGTGGCGGTGGGACGGCATTCCTGCCGAGCGAGCGGATGGATGGCCGATTCGAGCCGCGTCGTAAAAGCGGCCGACGCCAAATTAAAAGCGGTACTCTGCCGCCTGGCGGGCCAACGGCGAACCCACCGCCCAGGTCGGAACAACCGCACCCGTGACCAAATACGACACTCCCAGACCTGCAAGCAAGAGACATACCACTCGCAGTAGTACTCTAACGATATCGTCTGTATCCTTTAGCACGTTTTAGGTTATTGATCTAATTTTTTCAAAACGTCTTTGAAATCAAGTCTAACTTCTTGTTTTCTGTAATCCATACACATAAAACGCTAATCTTGGTCCCTGTGTCTGTCACACAATGACGTCAGGCAGCCAGCCTTCGTTGCTCGATTAACAATGGCCACAGATATTACTGCATAGTAGATGATGTGAGGTTTATTTAAACATCATCATCATCATCATTAGATGTTTCTGCTTTTGCGGGTCACCCTGCACATCCTCTTCCAAGTCTGGCGGTCTTCCCAAGGTTTTTCCTCCACCACTTTCCTCCAAGCGACTCTCTTAGGCTCTACACCTTTCTCCATTTAGTCCATCCATCTTGCTCGAGGTCTTCCAACTGGTCTCCTTCCCTTCCCGTTGTTCAGCAGTGCTACTTTCGGCATCCTCTCCTCCTCCATCCCCATAACATGTCCCAACCACTGCAGTCTTTTCCTGTTTAACATCTCGTCTAATGCTCCCACTTGTAGTCTCTCCCCGATGTTTTCACTTCTGATTTTGTCTTTCCTCGTGACATTATCTGTCCCTCTGAGAAACCTCATCTCTGCCGCCTGCAATCTGCTAATATCTCTTTTTGTCCAAGTCCAGGTTTGAGAAGCATAAGTCAGTATCCATGGTAATATACTTTATAGAGCAGAATTTTGGCATCCTTCTCTATGTTCACCATTCAAATTACATCCTTTATCTGCTGATACAAATGTCCGCTCTTCCTTACCCTCTGACTTATTTCTTCCTCCATCTTCCCATTGGTAGTTACCTTGCTTCCCAGATACACGAATGATTCTACCCATTCCAATTTCTCACCGTCGAGTAACACATCCTTCGAAGGGCCAGTGTTTGTTGTTATCTTCGTAATTTTGGTCTTTTCCGCGCTAATCTCTCTTATTTAATAATAATTCTATTTAGTTGAGCACCGGCTAAGAAATGCTGAAAGAAGTATGTATTGCCTTTAAATTAACATAGTTGCTTTTTTATATTCATTCAGTGTAGTTTCTTTCGATAAATTCTTAACCCACAGATAGGTTAAAATAATTTTCGGGCAACATATGTTTTGATTAGATTGAAATTTAGTCTTGGGTCAGAATGAAAACTGACATTTGACGTCACAGTAGAGGAAATAAGCAATTTAAGTTTTTTTTAATAATTTGTTTTCATGCGCGCCACATTACTTTGTATGAAAGAAATGAAAGTTGTTCCACACCGAACACGGTTAAAACCTACACTATGCGGCATATCGTAAGCTGTTAAGATTTATCTTTAATTTCCTGAGGCCGTATTTCAGCCGCATGTAACTATGTGAGGCCTTAAACCATCGATCTCAATCGCGAAAGAGAAAGATGTAGCAACTCGTGAGGATTTTGGGACAAGTTGATATCGGGATGCGATACAGTGAATGTATCAATTCGCGTGTGTTAGAAACTTTGATTTTCTAGCGGCAATATTAGAGAAGTTTGTGGTTAGGTCGAAATGCAACCTGGAGCAAGATTAAACTTAAACTTTCTGCTACAGCATTAGGCACGAGAAAATGCATTGCGTGTTCGTTATAAAAATGAAACAACTGGGAATTAATGATTGCAAGCACACTCCGTTCAACACGTCATTTTTAATGGGCTTTGAAGCGAGTAGATAAATAAGACAGAAGCCAACTTCATCATCATCCTCAACAGTTTCCAGCCTCTGGCCGGGTCTGCTTCATGCACAAGCCTCTCCATTTCCTTCTTTCTTCCCACCACCTCTCTGTCACCACTTTGTTCCAGTCCTCTCCCCTCTTCCGTACACACTCCTCCACTCCTTTCAGCCATCCATCTCTTGGTCTTCCTCTGGGTCGTTTACCATGCACCTTAATTTCGTGGATTTTCTTGGGATTCTCTGAGCCTCCATTCTCTTGACATGTCCATACCAACTCAGTCTGGTCCTCTCTACCCTTTCCTGTAGGGGTTCCTCTTTTATGGTTCGTCTAATCACTTCATTTCGTATTCTGTCCATTTTAATGACTCCCATTCTAGCTCTTAAAAAATTCATTTCGCTTGCTTGTACTCTGCTGATGTCCCGCTTTTTCATTGTCACGTTTCAGCAGCATAAGTCAAGATAGGCACATAGTATGTATGATAGATTACTCTCTTGCTTCTCTGTGGCACATCTTCATTCCATATCAGGCTTCTAATGCTCCTTAGAAACACCTCTGCTTGTCTTCCTCTTTCTCTTATCTCGCTTTCATTTCCTCCACATTCCTCTAATACACTCCCCAAGTACTTGAACCTGTTTACCTTATTTAGTTGTTCCCCTGCCATCACAATTCCCTGGGTTATCCTTTTTTTCTTTCTGGTTGTTACCACATTTCTTCACATTAAATTTCAGGCCATATTCCTCCACACTGTCTGTCCATACATCCAACCGCCGCTGTACTTCCTCTTCATCACCTCTCCAGATCATCAGGTCGTCCGCAAAAGCCATCACCTTCATGTTTTCCTTTCCCATCCTTACTGCCACCTTCTATATTATTTCATCCATGATTACAATGAAGAGTAGTGGTGATAGGGCACTTCCTTGTTTTAGTCCATTCCTTTGTTCCAGCGAATCTGATCTTCCTACAGAAGCCAACTTAATGAAAGGTAACCTCCCGCCAGAGTGACTGCACCACCATATTGGATGGAGTCCTGGTCCGCGCGTACAGGCCACCCTGACTGCGATTTTCAGGCAGTTTTTCACAATCGCCGAGGCGAACACACTACGGTCAGTGTATTTTTGTTTGTGAAATGTGTAGTATGAGGCGGAGGTTGGGGATTGTCGCGGCATTCTCCCACGTTACTGCGGAAACCTGTCTAAACGGCCGCTAGCACAGCCGTACTGGCGGGTAGTCAACTGTAATCTCTACTGAATTTACGTCAAGTTGCTAATGACCTACACTAATATTAGACATACGAACGTAACTATCTCTCTGACTGTTTCTTACATTTCCACGACTAAACGGCTAAACCAATTCTGTTGAAGTTCGACAAGCAAATACTATGTATCATTAATAAAGACATAGTATATTTCTTTCGGGATGAATAGCATATTTTGTCATGAAATTCTGAAAAATAACAGAATGGAGACCAACAGACTGATAGCGTGTGTAGTGTTATATCGGTCACTCAGGCTTTGTTTCTCTCGCAGTCAGTTTGGGTATCAACAGTTCATAAATTTCATGTACAGACACAAGTTACTAGATAGTACAAATATGTATTTACGTTGCATGCGATGACCATCAATAAAGCCCAAAGACAGACACTGAAAGCAGCAGGGGTACACTTAGAAACGCTTCCCCGTTATATTATACCGACTCCGTAATTTTGGGGCACCTATGAGAAAACTTAGGCCTGCTGCTTTCCATACCAAATTATAGCAATAAAATTATAAGTCCAGGCGTACGAAGTCGTACGTAACAGCTAGTCCAGGTTATAATAGTTTAGACCTACCGAGCGTGGTGGTGTAACGGATAGCGTTCTGGCCTCGCATTCGGGAGGACGGTGGTTCGAATCCCCGTCCGGGCATCCAGATTTGGGTTTTCCATGGTTTCCCCAAATCACTCCAGGTGAATGCCGGGATGCTTCCTTCAAAAGGCCATGGCCGAATTCCTTCCCATTCCTTGCCCCCATCCTTTCCCGTCTCTAAAGACCACGTTGTTAAAAAGGGACGTTAAACTGTTAAAAAAATAATAATAAAAAAAAAGTTTAGACCTGCAGCCCGTCGGACTGCATAGTGGTGGTGCTGCTGTCTGACGGATTGCAGCCGCTCTTACCAACAACGCAACGGACCAGTGGGAAAGGCGGTGTCGTTTAACAGCGGGAAGTCGCAGTATCGACGCCAGTGTTGTCGTGTTTACATCGTAAATCCGCAGCGAAGTTGTCAACCGGGGCGCCGCGCCATCGCCGTCTCTTAAATCGACCAAGTTGGAGCGAGGCGACACGCAAACAGCGGGGACGGAGCGCACGCAGTGACGAGCAAACAACTACAAGAGCACCTGTCAGCTGGAGCGCACTGGCTGATGCCAACTGCTTGTTTACTCCCGCGCAGGAGTCTAAAAGTGTGCAGCACTGTTTTTCAAACCTTTTGAATACTTTTTATTTATTTATTGCTTTACGCCTCGTCGACGACTTAGTTCATTAGAGGCGGGATGGGACTGGGGACAAGGAACGGAAAGGAATTCGGTCTGGAGTGATTTGGGGAAACCATGGAAAACCCAAATCTGGATGCCCGGACGGGGATTCGAATCCGCGTCCTCCCGAATGCGAGGCCAGAACGTTAACCGTTCACCCACCACGCTCGGTTTTTTTGAATACGCGACCCCTTTACAAGTACACCTGGCGTGGTGGGTGAGCGGTTAATGCTCTGGGCTCGCATTCGGGAGGACGCGGATTCGAATCCCCGTCCGGGCATCAGGATTTCGGTTTTCCATGGTTTCCCCAAATCAGTCAAGGTGAATGCTTCCTTCAAAAAGGCCATGGCCGAATTCCTTCCTATTCCTTGTCGCATTCGGGAGAACGGCGGTTCGAATCACCGTCCGGGCATCCAGATTTGGGTTTTCCATAGTTTCCCAAATTACTCCAGGGAAATGCCGGGATGCTTCCTTGAAAAGGCCATGGCCGAATTCCTTCCAATTCGTTGCCCCCCATCCTTTCCCGCCTCTAAATACCTCGCTGTTAACAGACGTTAAGCAGATTAAAAAAAAAATAAGTTCCTTGTCCCATCCCGCCTCTAATGACCTTAGCCGTCGAGGCGTAAAGCCATAAGTAAAAAAAAAAAAATACTGGTAACAAAACTTTGGCGAACCCCACGGTCCGCTATAAAACTATGCCAGTGATTTCAAAAAAAGGTGTCTTTAATTTTCTTTGTATTGAGACTATGCCTACTGATAGAGAAATCGAATGCTGTCGCGGCACTCTGTGGGCAATGAAATATTCTTTGTCGTGGTGGCGGCGCGGGAGGCGGGAAGGTGGTGTCAGTGGCCACATAGGAACAGTTTGTTTTCGCTCACTACAATCAGTTGTCAGAGTACGGACTAGCTTCGATGCGAGTCAGGATAAAATGGAGAAGTTTATCAAAAGATCTCCGCAGCCTCCACGTCTGCTACAAGTGTCAGCAGCGGAAGCAAATCAAAACAGGAAAAAAAAATAGAATTAGGACAATAATTACATGAAATATGGTTTTACTATCATGAATAATAAACCAATTAGAAAATCATTTGGTTAATTGGGTCTCAATAATACAACCACGATTAGACAGTTCTCACTGAAAAGGCTGTATTTTTATTGCAGTGTAGGACTTAAGACCCTTGCCTTTGACATTTACCTGGCTTTCGACCGCGTCCCCCCTCCCCCTAAAACCGCGTTCACTTAACACAGGCGGCTCAAGGTCAGTCTATCCCCACTACACTGACCTTACCACTCCATGTGGAGGGGAAATTTGCTACTCGTCCGCCTGAACACAGCGTAACATTCATCTCGCGGAGGTAACAACTGGCGGGGGGGGGGGGAGATGATAGGGAGGAGGGGGAGGCAAGGAGAACATCACCTCGAGCGTGAACAGAGTATAGCAAGACTTGGCCACCCACGGGTTGTATTGAACATTATCTTATAAGTCTTTCTGCTCAAATCTAAAACTTCGGCATCTTTGATTCTCGGGAGACACTGCTTCTTAAGGGAGCATCCATAAACCACGTAGCTCCCCCAGCCCCCCTCCCTCCCGCGGGGTGCGAGTAGCTTCGCCACCGTGTCGACGATACGATAGTCACCTTTCAAGTGACATTTATACTGTAGTAAAATTTGACCTTCGTTATTGTTTGATTATACGAGGGTCGTCTCAAAAGTAAGTTACACTTAAAAAAAAAAAAATAATAACGCCCAGAATTTGTTTAAAAGGTTATATTTGTGAAACTACATATATTAGTTATTTTTCTACATAATCTCCTTGAATTTCGATACATTTTTGGTATCTTGGTAAAAGTTTTTTTAATCCAGCGTCATACCATTCTGCCGCCAAACTGGTTAGCCACGTCTGAACTTCTTCTTTGAGAGTTTCTTCGTTTGCGAAGCGTCTTCCCCCAAGGTGTTCTTTCAGCTGTGGAAACAGATGAAAGTCGCTTGGAGCGAGATCAGGGGAGTATGGTGGGTGTCCGAAAACATCCCATCGAAACTCTTCAAGCAGGTCTTGAGTTTGACGAGCAGAGTGTGGACGAGCGTTGTCGTGGAAAAAAAAAAAACACTGTTTTCATCAACTTTCCCCTCCTTCGGTTCTGGATCGCCCTCCTGAGTTTCTTTAACACCTCACAATAGCGTTCAGCTGTTATCGGTGTCCCACGTGGCAGATAGTCGATCAGCAATACCCCCTTCGAATCCCAGAAGACCCAGCTGATTCCACAATTTTCGCCTTTTTTGGAGTTTGCTCGTCCTTCCCTTTCCACACCATGCTTTGTCTTTTGGTTTCAGGCGTCCAGTGATGGATCAAATTTTCATCCCCGGTCACAATTCGGTCGAATAGGCCATCTCCTTCATCCTCAAAAAACTGCAGAAATTGAAGAGCAGCGTCAACTCTGCTCTTTGTGGTGGTCTGAAAGGAGCCGCGGAACCCACCTTGCACACACTTTGGACAGATGCAGATCATCAGAAATGATTCTGTGAAGCGATGCACGGCTAATTTCAACATTAGGCGGGAGTTGTGAATGAATGTCGTCGAGCGTAAGGCGACGATTGGCGTCGACGACTCTTCGGACTTCTTCGACAATGTTCGGGGCCCGTGAAGTGGATGGGCGGCCGATTCGTTGTTCGTCGTGTGTTGTTGTCCTGCCTTCAATAAATGATTGGCGCCAACGAGAAACCATTGGCCTCGACATAACGTTTTCATCTTACACTGCGTACTTCGCAATGGGCGGTAGGAGTAAGTGGTAGCTCCATAGTGGCTTGATCGCAACTTACAAATGAGTCATGGCGGCCTCTTAGGAATTTTACAGTGCTGCCACCACACCCGGACGAAAGTTCCCTGCGAATCCCAGACGTCTCTTGCCAACTGCGCGGATATAAAAAAATAGTGTAACTTACTTTTGAGACGACCCTCGTAGGTTCAAATTCAATCTTAAAAGACGGTAGCACAGAACTATGGGCGCAGTCTTTATGCACGGCGACAAACTCGGTCTGGAGGGGGAGAAGTTGGGCTACGTGGAGGGTGGAGGCCACGTAGCTTTTCATTCATATTATTTGTCACAGTTAAAATGAGGTTTAGAACACTGTGATATCACAAGACGTTTGGAGCAATAATTAGGAACTTTAAGAAGTAGTATTTAATTAGGATAAGAATAGGATTAAATAATTTCAATTAATTAGCAAGAGTGAGGCGAAGAGTTTTTTTTATTATTATTATTCTAAGATTTTCAAGTAGCTACAGATTACTGTCATGGCGGTTAAGCCTTGCTGGAGGAGTTCGGGCACCCTCTTTCCGCCCAGAGTTTGGCGGGGATAGGATGGTATTGTAGCCACCCCACAAACACAAAAGTTACCTCTTTCGGAGGGTACTATCGGTGGAACTCTGTGTTCCCTCCCATTTGGCAGAGATGATCCTCTCGCCAACGGGGAAGTAAGAATCCAATGTTGGTAGTACTCCCCCAGAAGAAGATCAGCCCACCCGAATTCTGTTAGGTGGGTATTATATAAGGCCTCACAATGGGACTAGAGGCCCTCAGTCCTGACCAATTTTGTCCAGTGCTACGCGGTGGTAGCTCGTGATGTCGCTCCACGAGGGTTCATGATGTAAGCCCATATTATGTTCTGTTTCTCTCTCTCTGTGTATCTGTCATACATCACTCTCGCTCACAATTTGTAAACTAAGTATATGAAGAAGGAAGTTGTAATTGTCTTATCAAGACGTTGATTAGTGGATTCAAAATTTGTGTTTGAACAGAAAACCTATAGTGTGTCAGAGTGTACAATTTATCAGAACATAACTAAAATCATTGTGGTGCATCTAACTAAATTTTATTTTTCTTTGTAATTGTTCCACCTCCTTTACCTGGATTAAATGATGGAATGAACGCAGTCAATCTTCGGCAAAGAGGTCCGATAATAAATAATCAATAAATTAGCTGGAAACTAATTAGAAAGAGGAGTGGGAACGTTACAACATTAATCAGCATGTGAATATGTATTTCCGTTATTTAATTATCTCTGACAAGAGATAACAGTACAAAATATCTTGTGGAATCAACAGAGGAAAAAAGCTACCTGCTACGTGGGAGGAGAGGGGTAGGCGCAAAAGCCACGTCGGGCTACGTGGGGAGGGGGAGGAGGGGGGTTCACAAGAAGCCAAAATGGAGCTACGTGGTTTATGGATGCTCCCTTACAAAGAAGTGCCTTCGGAGAATCAAAGCCGTAGTTTAACATTTGAGCAGCAGGACTTATAAGATAATGTTCAATAAATCAATACATTGTTACAATTTTGCTGTTACAGAAGATATGCTAAATTTAATGTCAGCAAAGAAAATGTGTCATCCTAAAAAACAAATTAAAAACCCGTGTAGGCATAGCAGTGTTGAAAGTGACGCTATATGAAACATGTTCAGAGATATTTCATACTTTCAAAGTAGAATATCATCTCGTATTTGTAATTTTAAATACCTGGAAATAGAGTATTTTTAATTTTGAATCCCTCCTCAAAAATTATTGTTTCAATCTTTCAGTTGGCGAGTTTCCGGATTTTTATACCCGATCTACGGAAATTTTAACTGCCATCTGCGGAGATTCAAAGTCACAATGTTGGCAGCACTGTCGTTGTACGAAGGTAGCCGCTTTATTACGAAAGCAACATTCCTCAATGGCTCAATACTGGCGCTCCCTTTTGAAGTAAATCAAGAACAATTTGCATACAATGGGCGGCGAGCAATTTATTAACGTACTGTTTGGTTCGTCAGAAAGCGCTGCGCCGATTCGTGTGGCCAAGTCTGGTACTACAAGGCCACTCGGCAAACCGAATAGGGAGCGTGTAAAAACTACGTGGCCCCATTTGGACATGTTTTGAAAAAAACCCATCCACCACGTAGCCTAACGTGGCTTTTGCCTTGACACCACTCGTGTTGAATGTAGCTTTTCCCCTATTAATACCAAAATACTACCGAGCGTGGTGGGTGAGCGGTTAACGTCCTCGCCTCGCATTCGGGAGGACGCGGGTTCGAATACCCGTCCGGGCATCCAGATTTGGGTTTTCCATAGTTTCCCGAAATCACTCCAGGCGAATGCCGGGATGCTTCCTTTAAAAGGCCATGGCCGTATTCCTTCCCGTCCCCAGTCCCATCCTGTCTCTAATGACCTCGACGTCGACGAGGCGTAAAGCCACAAATAAAAGTAATAATAATACTTTTTGTACTGTTTTCTCTCAACACAGTATCGTTAAAACTATTGTGTGTGTATATTGATCAAACTATAGTAACTTCAGTGAACATTATAATTAAAGTTGCATTGAAATTCACTTGACAGAATAAAATTAGAATTATTTTATAAACGATCGGTGTGGTCACACGCGGTCGATCCTGATCAAAACAATACGTAACGTCACTGGCTCGGAAAAACCCGGGTGACATCTGTAAGCGAATTTGAATCTAGGTACAGCTGTCTAATGTTTATCCCAACGCTATGACTACAAGTCAGACGCATGCGCGGCACTGTCAGTATATGGGATACCTAAACTACGAAATGAGCGTGTTTTGGAAATGATGGGTGAGACGAGAGGTTTCTGGAAGAGACAGGCTGGTAGGTCATATTTTGAGAGATGTGGGATTGGTTAATTTGTTAGTGGAGGGTACAGTCGAATGTGAGAACAGTAAAGGAAGACAGAGATTAGAATATATGAAGCAGATAATTGAGGACGTGGGTTGTAAGGGGTATGTAGAGCTGAAGAGGTTAGCGCAAGATAGGAAGGTACGGAGGATTGCATCAAACCAGTCGAAAGGCTGATGACACCAAAAAAGTCTGAATTATACACGGAGATAGTTAAAAGACGTAAATAAATATCCACATGCTGCTGTATGTTTAGGACCTTGTTTTAACTGCTAAAAATAATATGAATGAAAAGCTACGTGGCTTTTGCTTGGACCCCCTCTGTCCCCCCTCTTCGCAGCTCAGCGTAGCTTAATACCCAACCCCTCAACCCTCTAGACCAGTGTTTCCCAACCTTTTTTGGGTCATGTCCCACTTTTAATATTTTTTTGCCCCCCCATACCCTATTTTTAATTAAAAAAATATTTTGCTAACATCAAACGAAACTATACCTAATAATTATTTACAGCACTGTTTTAAGAATTTGCTTTTTTGCTATATTTTGTATCTATATCTAGCATTGCATTTAAATAAACCGAAGAGAAAGCGGTAAAGTCGTATCAAGTCAATTTCTAAATTGCCCCCCTAAAAAAACCAAATTGCCCCCCTGTGGGGCGTGGGCCCCACGTTGGTAAACACTGCTCTAGACCAAGCCACGTAGTTTATGGATCCTCCGGCAGATTTTTGAAGTTGTGTCCGTACAAGAAATCTATGAACAGATCACAGACAAATTGACTGCGAGAGAAACAAAGCCTGAGTGACCGATATAACATTACAGAGACTCACACACGCTATCCATCTGTCTGACACCGTTCGGACAGTTTTTAAAATTTCTTTACAAAATATGTTTGTTATCTATCCCGAAAAAAATACCCTAATGATGCATAGTACTCCGTTATCGTTGTTGTTGTTGATGATGTTGTTGGGGTCTAAGGGCGCGTCGACGACGGGGTCATTAGCACCCTATTTCTTTATCAAATTTTGTCAAGATTAGTTTAGCCGTTTAGTCGTGAAAACGTAACAAACAGACATAGATACAGAGAGTTACTTTCACATTTATAATATCGGTGTAGATTTTTTTTTCCTTTTTTTTTCGCTGTTGATATGTTAACTGTGATTGGTTTAATCCGTACATTGACTGTCCACGTAAACCAAGTTGCCAACAAAGCTAACATATGTGTGTGAATCTGGTATTGCTGTTTTCACTTTGTTCTTTCTTCGGACACAGTCTTCATCCACCGTGCTCGGTGCTGGCAGTGGTATACGGAGGAGTCCACGAATAGCCCGCACAGATTTTCCCAATATTTTTACATCGGTCGTCGTGAAGGTGGGATGTTATTTTAGAGGTGTGACATCAAAGGCAGCTGTTCGTCACGCGGCTCACCTTTGGCTCGGACGGAGAGGCATAAATCGGCCGAGCGGCATCAGGCATCTGGTGCCGAGCGCGCCGTATATCACAGACTCCGCCGCTACCGGCCAGCTCTCGAATACCACCGTCAGTCTGTCCAACACCACAAATCCCCAATCACCTCCCAGCTATTCGCTGAAAAAAGTCTCTGCGACTCTAGACCAAACTACCTCCTGGGCTTCACGTGGGAATAGGCTTGGGCAAAATATATCGATGTATCGAAATATCGATATTTTTCATAAAATAATAGATATTTTTATATCGATGCGTCAAAAATCGATATTTTGTTTGCAGTGTCAATTTTAAGTACCAATTCGATATTTTTGTACGAACGCAATTCAGTAACCAATTTGATACGCTACATATGCATTAGATAAATATTCATACACATCCAATCTTCTGAAAGCATCTTAAAAATGGATTCGTCGTAATTTAACAGCTTTTGATGAACGGTTAAGAGGTTAAAAAAAGCTGTTAAATTTTAACAGGTTTATGTTAATGTCATATTTGCATGTTCAACAGTTAGGTTATTTTTATAGTTGAATAATACTGATGAAACATCTGTTTTCAATTGGTTTCTTCATTGATGACTAACAGTTGATGCGTTGACGAAATACCTGATGTGCCAAAACTCTTCTGTAGGCTATAGTCCGAAAGAGCAGCTTCTGCAGTTAATTTGGCAGTTAATTTGACGTCACAATAGAGGGAATAAGCAATTTAAGTTCTTTTGTTTTGTTTTTCAAGGTTTTTTTTATAGTTGAATAATACTGATGAAACATCTATTTACAATTAGTTTCTTCATTGATGAATAACAATTAATGCGTTGGCGAAATACCTGATGTGCCAAAACTCTTCTGTATAGAGCGGCTTCTGCAGTTAATTTGGCAGCACCGGACTACAGGAGTAGTAGACTGGGAACACGTAAAAAAAGAGAAAGAGAGAAAGAGTTCTCTCGAAGTCTAAATCAGACGAATACTGGTTTTATAGATTGTAAAAATAGATAGATTAATAAAATTTTCCGTATTTTCTGCAGGTGTTTAATTTACTTAAAGATTTTGATATATTTTGGAAATATTTTTAGATAATTAGTGAGTTTAGGCAAAAATATCTATATATCGACATATGGATATTTTTCTTCGATATACATCGATACTGTTTGTAAACATCGATACTATATTTATCGATATATATTTTTTCATTTGTTTATCCCTTCATGTGAGAGTGAAAAGTAGGGAAAAAATTCCAACTTAACATTTCTATAGATAAGGGTGCGTCCACAAACTACGTCGCTCGGTCTGCGGATGGGGCTGGGTAAAAAGCTACTCTGGGCTACGTGCGGGGGAGGGGGGCGAGTCTGACTCAAACCACGTAGCTTTTCATTGACATTATTTTTCACAGTTACACAACACCATGAAACAGCAGATATATATTTACTTCCGTCATTTAATTATCTACCCATGTAATTTAGATACCCTATATACTGACAGAGCTGCACATGCGTGTGACTTGTAGTCATAGCGTTGGGCTGCGCGCGGCCGGCGCATTTGAACTAACCGACACGCGACGGCGCATTACGATTCGAAAAACATTAGACAAGCTGTACCTAGACTCAAATTCGCTTACAGATGTCACCCGGAATTTTCCAAGGCAGTAACAGTTCGTTTTGTTTTGATGGTTTGAAATTAAGCTGTTTTTATTGGATTCGCCAGCGCGTTACCACACTGTTCGTTAATAAAATAATTCTAATTATGTTCTGTAAAGTGAATTTGAAGTTCAACGTATATTGTGAAATGGCACTGTAAAATAAACTTCCAAGGCATACCGAAAGTGTTTTTCCTACGAGTTTACATTGCCCCGTGAGTTATGTAGATCAGCAATCAAAGAATCATTCCCCGGTAATGCAAAAAGGTGACAGAACTGCAGCAAAAGAAAAAACAAAAAAATGCAGCTCTTCTTAGGTGTTTTTTTTTCCCGCGGCAGGTATAATTTTTTCTATTTTATTGATCAATGAACAGTATTGAATGAGATAAGCAGAATGATTTTACTAACACATCAAGAAGAAAGGAAAGCACACTATAACCGAGAACCACAACAAATGTGAAATCTCACACAATTTTTTCCGTTTTACTATTTTTAATGATCTTATTTAATAAATTACAACATCACTGCAATAGACACCAACAGTATTAATTTATTATTTAGCATTCACGATGCAGGTAAACCTACCACAAACATCTATGCTCAAAACAGCGAGTTCAGTTAACCACTCGGCAGGATATCTCTGGTACAGAGACCGTAACTGTTATCATATAACTACCGCTTTCGAAAACGTTTCTTTTAGATTCTGGTCCTCAGATATACTTCCTTTGGTAATTAAAAATTCTCATTTTCTCACGTCAAGGAACAAAATAATTCCACACATTTTTTCAACTTAACAATATAAATTCGAATCAAAGATATTCAAAATTTTTATCTTTTCTTCTATGTTCCTTGTCTTTGCTTGTTAGTCGCGGTCAGCATAACGTAATTTATTGTAAATAGGTATTATACTTCGGTGTCACCAATCGGAATGAATTATATATTTTGTCAGGCTCAAAGACAGAAATCAATCACTGAGTGAAAAAACGATGCGTTGTTGTTTCTTAAAAATGGCCACAATACGTTGTGGTTTGCCAGTATCCAACTCTTTGTGCTCACGAGGAATCGGACCAGGCTGCATTTAATATATATGATCCTTCTTACCCGTCGCGTTACAAGGCTCTAACAATAATAATAATGAATCGTCATGTGTGGAGAACGTGACCTGGACCAGACTAGAATTTCGCGCCCTGGCTGTTTTTTGTAAGTGACATAACGCGAATAACGTGTTTTCGAGAAACCAGACCGTGCTCTGATAGTTTTTTTCGCTCAATGGTCTGAATTGGTCCAGTGATTTGTCCTTGATAATGCGGTTGAAGCACGCCCAAGATTTTATATACAAAGATATAAAAGTACAAAGTATAAATATAACCGTAAAGCATGTTAAGAGTATCACCGGCGATTCAACGCTTCTTTCTGTACGTGAAAGCTGATTGGTTGGTACAGTCGTGGAATGTTACCAGAGACCTCGTTCGCGCGGAGTATTTTTACTGCGTCTGTTTGGGTTTGAGGACTAGACGTCGCGTCCACCTTCTCACGGACAATTTACTGCCAGGTGTCACGCCCGAGCATTCTGCGTATTTCACTGGCGGCGTCGCGAAACTTATAAATAAACGAAAGCGCTGTTAACTTCTCAGACACTGCAAGGTCCCAATAAATTTCACCGCGGAACGCCTTAATTAATTCCAGACGCGCGCTAACTGCAACAACAAAGCCGAGAGTGGTGGGAGAGCGGTGAGGCTCTGGCCCCGCATTCGGGAGGACGTATGTTCACATCTCCGTACGGGCATCCTGGTTTCAGCTTTTCATGGATACGACCAATTCCTTCCCAATTGTCGGCCCATCCACCCACGCCTTTTAACCGAGAATGGGGAGGGAGAAGGAGCGTGTTTACAACATGTAATAAGGGCGGAAAGAAGCTCCGCGACCTCCCGTTGGAAGCACTGTTTTAACCAACTTCTAAATTTCAAACCGCAAAATGTTTATGGTTTTACGCTTTTTCGACGTCGAGGTTCAGCCTTCATAGTGTAACTAAAATGTTTCACGAGACATACGCTATAACTATTATACTCTCAAATTCTTCTGACAACAGTCTCGAATCTTCTTCGTACTGAGCAAGAAATTATGTCACAGAAGATATCCCTCAAGAATGGTCGAAACGTAGATGAAGGTGGGACTATATATATGTTGAGCGTTTGCTCATGCAATGAGTTCTTTCTCCCGCTACTTCAACATAATTCACACTTCCGTAACTCTATTTATCGTGTACTAGTGATCGCCCAGGGGTCGAAATTCGACCGTAATTCATTAAGTAATTTAGTTTCCTTCGAGGAAGAGTAATAATCATTATTTGAATTAGTTCTATTGCCTTTGCTGCGATATTATATACTGCATACATTGACGTCATTGGCTGCGAGGGTGTATCAATACGTTATTAGCTTGTGTTGTTTTGCTCAATTCCCTGCAATACCTATAAAATTAAAATGATACACTCCACACGTGACTGTATCCCAAATTTTAGCTTCTGAACTAACCATATCAAATGGTGAAATGTATTTATGAATGTTTTCCAAATAATTTTTTACTTTCTATTTATCGATAGTTCATTTGAATTTATTCCATCATACAATGATTTAAAATATTCGTTTTGACTTAAGGCCGGTAAAACTGCTTTAAGCTTATGACAACTAACCCACCGCAATTCCTCCGACAGATTTTTATTTGTGGTTTAAAATTATATAACTTTCTCGGGACTTCTTATATCAATACCGTTCTGTACACGTTTTTGGTTTTGCTGCCCTACTGGGTAAACACAAAATGGTAGTCTGGTGCATCTGCACTATATAATAATTTGTGTCAATGCATGAAATTTATGAACAGATCACACACAAACTGACTGCGAGAAAAACAAAGCCTGAGTGACCAATATAACTGTACAGAGACTTACACACGCTACACATCTGTCTGTCACCTTACTGAGAGTTTTCAAACTTTCATGACAAATTATGCTATGTATCCCGAAAGAAGTACCCTATGTCATTCCTAATGATACATAGTATATACTTGTAAAATTTTATCAATATCGGTTTAGAGGAGAGAACGCAAGAAACAGACAGAGAGACAGAGTTACTTTGGTATTTATAGTATTACCGTAGATTATGTGTCGCAAATCTTGTCTCTGCTTGAGAAATGTGTGGCCCCTCAGATTTCATAATGTCGCTGTAAGGTTAGAATCACTTTGCACCATTGAACGGGCGACGATGACACAGTTGTAGATTCCTCGCGAAGTGCTGTAAGATGTATTTACAGAGTCGCTCCCTGCTCCGCTGTTAACACCCGGCGCACACACACCCAGCCTCTCAAACGACCTGCGTGACGTCACACGCAATTAACACCTGTCGCGTCGTAAAGGGCCACCGTGACAGGAATGGCGCGAGATTTATCGTCTTCCAGCAGACAGGCGCGACCAAAGCAGGAAGCGTGACCATCATACAGAGGTGAGGGCTAGGCGGTGCCGTGCACCGGGGCCCCGAAGCTCAGGGGGCCCCAAGCACAGCTCAGGGGGTCTCCAAGCACAGCTCAGGGGATCCCAAGCACAGCTCAGGGGGTCTCCAAGCACAGCTCAGGGGGTCTCCAAGCACAGCTCAGGGGATCCCAAGTACAGCTCAGGGGACCCCAAGTACAGCTCAGGGAGCCCCAGCACAGCTCAGGGGGTCTCCAAGCACAGCTCAGGGGGTCTCCAAGCACAGCCCAGGGGGTCTCCAAGCACAGCTCAGGGGGCCCCAAGCAAAGCTCAGGAGGCCCAAGCACAACTCAGGAGGCCCAAGCACAGCTCAGGGGGTCTCCAAGCACAGCGCAGGGGGGCCCAAGTTCAGCTCAGGGGGTCCTCAAGGTCAGCTCAAGGTCCCCAAAGTCAGCTCAAGGGCCCCAAGCACAGCACAGCGGGCCCCTAAGCACAGCTCAAGGAGCCCTTGCCAGCAAACCTCATAAGGCTTGGTAGAGCTTAAAAAAAGGGTTGCCCATCTGGCCTGAGAGCCGAAAATATTTTTTTTGCACCGGGGCCCTTCTTAACCTAGCTACGCCACTGCCATCACACATCAAAGCATGCACAATTTTATGATAATAAAATGTTTTGTTAATGTTAAAATAATGTTATCAAAATTTTGTATAAAAAAACTGTGAATGTATGTTACTATAGGCGTAGTCAGGGAAACTGCCAGGTGAATGAGAGCGCGCTGTTGCCGCACTTGGGAACATTCTCGCGTAGCGCTAGCTTCCTCTCTCTAACACTGGAAAATGGCAACTCTGAGCGTCCTGTGTCGCCTACTACGAGCGTCAAGGTACAAACTACATCTATTCTCTGCAATTCACAAATATTGTGGGTGGCAGAGGGTGCTAAGCACCAATCCTAATTCTGTGTATTCCAATCCCGAACAGAACGAATACATAAAAGCATCATTACGGGTTCTTATTCCTCTAATCTTATCCCTGCGTCATTGCTACGTAAATAGGTTGGCGGGAGAGGAATTTCACTGCACTCGTAAATTAGAGATTTTCGCATATTCTCCCATAAATTTAAACGAAAACGACGTCGTCTGTCCGCCAAACAATCCCAGCCCAACCCACGTATCAGCTCTGTGACACTTACGTAAGGACTGTAACTAGGAGTCACGAATCGAGCGGCTCTTCTCTGTACTTTCTCTAACGTGTCAATCAATCCCTTCCGATACGGATCCCAAATTCCAAAACAGTATTCCAAATGCGGGCGCACTAGTATTTTGTACGTTATTTCCTTTGTATGAGCATTACAACTTCTCAGAATACGACGTATGAATCGTAATCTAGGATTAGCATTGCCTACCACGGAAATTACGTGCAAGTCCCATTTCATGTTGCTTTGTACTGTTACACCCAAATACTTCAGGGAATCAACTGTGTCAACAACTGAATTGTTAACTTTGTGCCCGTGAACAAACGGAGCGTTTTTGTTACTATAAGCAAATACATGAATTTAAGTACTAAATGCATTCGAAGCCACATACCTCTGGCCTCGTATTCGAGGAGACGCCGGTTCAAATCCCCGTCTGGGCATCCATACCGGGACGCTTCCTTCAAAACACTATGGCGGAAAAATCAGTCGTGATCGTTTTACACACACACACCAGTTGCAATTAAGAAAATGTTTTGGCCGCCACTCTACCGAAATAGAGAATATTTTGGGTCATGAAGGGGTACACTACAGGTTATATTACCATATTGAAACACAAGTTGATGGTTTCCTAGTTACAATGTTTAATTACGTTCAAAATCAACCATGAAGGTGACCCCGATACCATGCCATACGTTTAACCGTGTCGAACATCAGACAACTTTTTCCGTGCTGTTGCAGGTAAGGACCATCCACGTGGGAACTATTCACAAGTCTCTCCGCACACCTTACAACCACACTACAGTCAAGATCACGTTGCGCTGCCGTACCTTTTTTTCACAGTTATTCTTCTTCAGCCTGCGCTATCGATGGTCGATATATCGATGGTCGATATATCGATGGTCGATATATCGATAGTCGAAATATCGATATGAGAGGCTTTCTACGTTACATCACCATGGCCCAATTTCTTTCCGTTCCTAGTTCCAAGTCCTTTCGTACCTCTAATAAATTTGATGTCGTTGGGACGTAAAGCCAAAAGCAAAAAACAACAAACAAACAATAAATAAACAAACAACCACAAACAACAACAACAAAACACAGTATGAATCGAATCTGGATTTTACTACTGGCTGCCTACCCCTTGTAAGGGGGCGTCCATTAATTACGTGAGGTGAAATGGGGGGGGGGGTACCCGGCGAAATCTCACCAAAAGGGAGCGTGGGAGGGGGTCATCGGGAATCTCACGTGAGGTTTTGAAATTTTTGTAGAAAAGTACAGCTGAAAAAAAGGTCTACAAATGACGCGAAAGTCGATTTCAGGGGGGTAAAAACCGAGTATAGGGGGGGGGGTACAATCGCCCTTGGGAGCATGAGAGCTAAAAAAAATAATAATAATTTTTAAAAAAATTTCAAAAAGTTGCGAAGTTGATTTGTAGGGAGGGGGGGGGGGGGGGGGGTTGGTCGGGTAAAACCAAATCTCACCAGAGGGGGACGTTCCGACCAAATCTGACGAAGTGTCACCAGGGGGGGGGGGTCCGGAATTCAGGAAAAACACCTCACGTAAGTAATGGACGTTCCATAATGTCGATTCACCAGGCTTGGGGTTCGAACCCGGATATGTTTTACCTCCCCAATGTAGGGTGGAGAACGGTTAGGATCTCATTTCACATAGAGAAAAGATACCAAAACTGATGATCAGCGCGGCAGGTAAGTGAATTCAGCCGCGTTTGCACCTGACCGAGATCACTATCAGAACGGTGTATTTAAAGCGCGGGGATGCACCGCAGGTAAGCCATCGCGAGTTAATACGGGAAGGGCAGCAGTTAGACAGAGATCCGTCGTGTGTCGCCAGGTTAATAGCTGCTAATTAGTCTTATCGCGCGCATTTGTCTGCGCCACGCACGCACTAACTTTTAATGTCGGATGGGAACGAGCTGGTAACTGGCAATTGCGGCGGTAAATTACGGTGCGGTACAACTGCCGTAATCAGAACTGCAGAGAACTCCGTGAAAGGCCGGCAGGAAAGAAGACTGCTAAAAACTATTATTCTACCTGGAACAATAAATTACGTTTACTGACAAGACAGATAAGGAAGGGGGCATTCATAAGTGACGTGAGGTGTTTTCCCGGAATTCCGCCCCCCCTCTCTAGTGATATCTGATTGAACCCCCTCCCCTAAAATGACGTGAGATTTTTCCAGGGACCCTCCCCCTGCCAATCGACCTCGTAGCGTTTTGTTTAAGCTCTCATGCTTCCGAAAGTCCGTTTTTGCGTTCATATACCCCCCCCCCTACCCAAAGTCGATTTCCGCGTAATTTGTAGACCTTTTTTTTTAACTCTACTGTCCTGCAGGAATTTCAAAACCTCACGTGAGCTTCCCGTTAATTTCCCCTCCCTCTTGGTGAGATCTCGCCGGACTCCTCCCCCCCCCCCCCCGGTATTTCACCTCACGTAATTAATGGACGGCCCGCTAAGAATACCTCTTGGATAGTGAGAAATATCATTGAACTTTTTTTAACATATTTTTATTTAACTTATAGCTTTACGCTTTGTCGACGTCGAGGTCATTAGAGGCGAGATGGGACTGGGGAAAAGGTGCGGGTAGGGATTCGACCATAGCGTATTTGAATCAAGCATCCCGGCATTAGACTGGAGTGATTTGAGGAAACCATGGACAATCCGAATCTGGACGCCCGAACGGGGATTCGAACCCACGTCCTCACGAATGCGAGGACAGAACGAAATATCACTGAAGTGCCGGTCGCAGGCTGTTCGCGGAATGCTGAGCAACGACGTAAAACAATTACTCTGGCCACAGAGTGATAGCAGGAAATTGCGGGAATTACTGTAAGCGGCCGTCGGGTATCTGGAAACACAGTGAAATGCGAAAACCGTAATTACGGGCCGACACCTCGGAGCGCCTAATTAGCGGCGGTAACCTTTTGGTCTGATCCGCCGGCCGATAAGTCGTAGGAGTCACTCACTCTCTTCCCACGAGGCGAGACGGCAATTACCTGTAAACCTCGGGATCCGCCCCGCGGCCTCAACAACGCGTTCCGCACTCTGCGCACGACACGGCTCCGAGAACCGCTAGGCCCGTGCCTCTCAACCTGTGGTCCGCTGACGGAATGTTAAGAGTTTAAATACCGTAACCGTACTCTATCCACTTTAATAAAAAGCGTTGTGCCTGGAGACTGTCCTCACCTCAACAGATCGGCAATCTTCGGCGAGTCTCGATAGTGCCCGAAGTGTTAGTTACACTACCTGCCACCACAGCGCTGCTTGGCTCATCATCATCCTCA
>CM061914.1:182951578-182991454 GCA_031002005.1 Vandiemenella viatica | reverse complement strand
GAGAATTCAGTTTTCCCGGCGTATAAATGAAACAAAAATCTTCACGGGTTATCTGCCGGAAAATATCTTTATTAAACATAATTCCTTTAACACACAACGTTTCGGCAGTAACCTCCGCTGCCTTCGTCAGGTAAGCTGTCATAATGAATCCGTGAAGATTTTGTTTCACCAACCTCACTATTCTCCGTATTCGCGAAATTTTGGCATGGGTCATCTAATATTACATTGGTTAATTAGTATGGGTACAGGACGAGCATTGCGGTAAATCGAGCAATTATTATTTCTGTGTAAATCAACCGCCAGAAACGCTGAACGCCCGGACGGCCAAACACCCGGCTTCCAAGAAAGGGACTCCACTTGGCACTGGGCCACTAAAGGACGGCTCAAGAGTGGTTGAACCTCGACACCTGTTAGACAGTGATACCTTCAGCAGAGTCGTTTCCCTAAAGTGGAATATTTATGTGTCTCCAACATCCACCGTGGATAATTTCGGCTTCGTGACATTTTCAACGTTACGCGGATTTACGGGAACAAGACTCGGTAGACAAGCGAATAGACCCGTGCTTAAACAGGTATGCACCAGCAATTAATTGGTTATTGGCCAGTCTTCCGCAGGTTGTTAAAGATCTGTAAATAAAAATAGTCTCTTAACAACTACCGAGCGTGGTGGGTGAGTGGTTAACGCTCTGGTCTCGCATTCGGGAGGACGACGGTTCGAATCCCCGTCCGGGCATCCGGACTTGGGTTTTCCATGGTTTCCCCAAATCACTCCAGGCGAATGCCAGGATGCTTCCTACAAAAGGCCATGGCCGAATTCCTTCCCGTTCCTTGTCCCTAGTTCCATCCCGCCTCTAATGACCTTAGCCGTCCAGCTCTTTTATCATATCTGTTACTGACTGTATTCTGCGGTAATTTCCAGAAACAAATCTAGCAGCCCTTTTTTGAACTCCCATACTACACCACCATATTCAAGCAAAGAATGGTCTGTCCATCCCCTCATCACTCTCTCCAACAAGTGCAGAATTTTGAAACCTGTCAAATGTGTCCTGCGCAGTTAAGCTTTTTATCAAATGTGCTGCACTCCAGTTTTCCTCTTGCTCGCACTCTCTCTCGGCGGATCTGTCGTAGGAACGCACAGTGGCAGAGAGCTAGACGGCGGTGTTGTCGAGGTCTGGTCGGCCGCCACAAAGGCAACACAATGAGCCGCGCGGCACAATGGCCGCCGACACCTCGTCTCTCTCTCGAGTGCCGCTTAGCTCGTAATTACTGAACAGGGGGACCGGCACCTCCTAACGACTATAATAACGGCAGCCACTACGTCCTGTCACCGGTCGCCATGCGCTACGCACAGTGTTCAATTACAGGGGGCGAAACTAAGGAGAAATTACTAGTGACATGCGGTCACCAACCGCCACCTACAGCGGTAGTTGTAGATAAACATCAATGGCAACTCGTTTGAAAAAAAAAAGCTGATCTTGAGAAGAAATTCGATCAGTTAATTGATATTTGTGGGCGAAACATATAACCGCGGCTGATATTCATAGGCAGCTGATAGAGGTTTACGGAAAGACTGTAATGTCTCATCAGCATGTCGCAGAATGGGGTCGAAAGTTTGCGGCCGGTAGAGAAAACGTCACCGACGAGGATCATCGACCACCCTCGCTACAGGCTGGACCTCGCCCCTTGCGACTTTAACTTTTTTCCTTACTTGAAGGAGCACCTAGGAGGCCGACGATTCACGACACCGTGGCTGGCACGCAAGGCACGAAGGAGGAAATAATCAAATTCATTCCAAAAAGTGACTAAGCCGATGTGGAGACTATGTCGAAAAGTAGCCTAATGTATGTACTATCAGTTGGCTGTATTGGTTGTATAAAATGAAATGTACAAGTTTCATTGCAGGCTTTGTAACCTTCGTTTCTGATCACCCCTCGTACGACGTTCTGTAACAAACTATGACTGTAAAACAGCACATGGTTTTCGGTCGTTGAATCCAGTGTTGAGCTCAGCGTCGAGATGGAACGCACTACACTGCACTGTCCTGTCACCGGTAGCCATGTAAAGGTCACTACCAACTGTATTCAATTAACTATGTATTGGTGATCTCCGTGGACGAGATAACTAACACATTATAATTATAAAATTTTTGATCGTTCCGTGCATTGAGTCGGGTGCCGAGCTGCGTACAACTTGCTTGTGGCGACGTTTCCCCCGAAACCTACTGATATCTTCAAGGCCAAGTGATTCATAGGTCAACTTCTTGTTGCGACTAAAACGTTTCGCATCTTCCACACCGAGTGGTTCAAAGGTCAACTTTTGTCTGCAACATGAAACGTTTTGTCAAAAGCCTACTGGCATCTTCCAGGCCGAGTCATGGAAAGGGTCACGTACGAACTTTTTTTTTCGATGTGTATGTCTCTGTTGACAGATCTGACTATTACTCAAGGAAGGAAATTAGTACACCTATTTTTATTTTTTGTAGTTGTTAACTATTCTTTTCCCTTTAAATTAAAATCAAGGTTATGATCCTTATTTAATAACTGTATCAAGTTAAGAAACTGAAAAGTAATGAATTGTTAGAATACTGTGTTCAATCTGTCGTATTTGATGGACTTCGAAATTCATTTGATATTGCTGCTATCTACTCAAATATTATTAATCCAAAAGTAACTATGTCTCTCTGTCTGTTTGATACGTATTCGGTACCATAAGGCTAAGACGATCTTCATGAAATTTTTACAACGAAATACTATGTGCCATTAGGAAAGAAATGCGATACTTTTGTCGGGATAAATATATTTTTTAAAGGAAATATTGAATCTAACTGAACGGTGACAGACAGACGGATAGCGTGTGTGAGTCTGTGTAATGTTATATCGGTCACTCAGGCTTTGTTTCTCTCGCAGTCAGGTTGTGTATGACCAGTTGATAAATTCCATGTACAGATACAACTTATTACACAGTACAGATGCACCAGAATATTAATTTGCGCCGGTTGCTATTTTCAAACATGTTGCTAATTGGTTCTCTTCATGAGACAGGTTCAGTGGTGGAATGGTGTGGTGACGGCTTCCCCGTCATGTTATCCAGACTCCGTGCTTTTTTGGACACCTTTTACGTATCTCAACTCTTTCTATGTCCAGTTCCACCATTAAAATTCTGATTCCTCGCGTACGAAGTAGGGTGTAACAGCTCGTTATAACCCAAAAAAATATGTACCATATTCTAATATTGAGGTAATGAGCTTTACTTAATAACGATTCTATTTAGTTAAGAATCTGCGAAGAACTTGACTGCCAGAACATTTGGCTGAACCAGTCATTTCTGACGTACTTGGAAACTGGTAGATAATAATAAGCATGTCTTGTGGCGAGATATTGACACTTAAGTACGTCGAGTACTTTGGTCGAGAGGAACAGGTGGAACTATAGCCGACGCCGGTGGTACGACACGAGAGTAAACTGCCGACAGTTGCGAAAAGCGAAGTTATCTGGATTTGCGATAAAAGCGAAATGCTGACGCCAACAAAGCAGAAAAACGCTATTTGTGATCCGCGCTCGGTCATTATGTAAATGGATTCATTTGAAATTCCAGAGAAGACACACTGGGCGAACCTCGACCGGAATAATAACACGTATTAATAATAATAATAAAAAAAGAAACACAAAACAGAATGCACAGACCCGTCGGTTAATGATTCGAAATTGCCACAAAATTCGAGCGCATTTTCTTTCAATTTTAGAACTGATCCAATCACAGATCTAAGAGGAAAAAAATGAAACAAGATAATGAAACTTAATAAACAGGGCGATTACCAGTACAGGAAGTATATTTCGTTGTGCACAAAGGAACGGTTGCCATTGACTTAATTTTCAGTTCGGGAATTTCACCGCATGGCGAGAATCAGAGATACCTTGCGGCGATTTAGTTTGCGTAGTTTGCTGGTGTGCCATTATCAGCTCGGCGGCTTGTTACACTCCTGCCATCTACTGGGAATAAAGGCTAAACACACACCAATCCACACTATCAACAAAGGACCATCTCCTCGTGCCGAAGGTCGCCGGTTCGAGTCCTGCCGCGGGCTTGGGTGTTTAAGTGTTGTGTCTGTGAACGTCATGTCCGTTCTTTTTTTTACTTATTTACTTATTGCTTTACGCCTCGTCGACGGCTAAGGTCATTAGAGGCGGGATGGGACAGGGGACAAGGAACGGGAAGGAATTCGGCCATGGCCTTTTCGAAGGAAGCATTCCGGAATTTGCCTGGAGTGATTTGGGACAACCATGGAAATCCCAAATCTGGATGCCCGGATCGGGATTCGAACCGGCGTCCTCCCGAATGCGAGGCCAGGACGTTAACCGTTCACCCACCACGCTAGGTAAATGGTTTGGGCATGTTAAGAGAACGAAGAGTACAAGCCTACTAAAAGCTTATTTGGAAGAAAGGATAACGGGCAAAAGACTAGTGGGAAGACCAAGAAGAAAGCGGACAGACCAACTGAAGGAGAACGTAGAGAGAAGAGGCTGGAACCGGGAATCTATTATGGGCAGGGAAACTTTCCACGACAGGAGACAGCGGAAGACGATGGTATATAACCACCACATGGAAACAGAGGAAGGCTCGTAAACCTCACCCGGTAAAGTGATGATGACGACGGCACACCAGTGCGGCTGAGTGCCTTGGATCGGAGAGGTACTACGGGACGAGGTTCGAGTCCTGCTCCCCGCGTACCGGCCGTCCAGATTGTGGTTTTCCGCAATCATCAGCGCGAATACTGGGACGGTGCCCAACCTTCACCTCTTAAACTACGCACTACACAAAATTATACTTGTGAAAATTCAGCCTTTCCCGGCGCACAGCTGATAAAAATTCTTCCCGGGTACTCTGCCGGATAAGTTCTGTCATACACGACGTTTCGACCAAACTCCGCTGTCATCATCAGGTGAAATGGTAGGTCGAGATGCCGGAGCAGACAACTAAGGCTCACTACATACATAGAGATGGACAGACGTGCATCCGGATGCAGCTGAGACCCCAACGCGTCGACGGTCACGACCAGCCGTGGGTCGACCACGGACGAGCGCCTGAGTGACCGAGTAATCGATTAGCTCTGGTCCCTGGAGCCGACTAGTTCCCGCGCCGGCCACAATTTTCATAATAAACACGATCGGCGGGCACCGCTACGGTATGACGCCCGCTGCGAGGGTTGTACAAAGAAAGCGAGTAGACTTTATGCCTGCCACAGCTCTTGCCACATAACTGATTCCTGACAGGCAGCCTGCTGAATTATATGCTTTGATCCTGAATTCAGTTAATCGCACGGGCGAGCCGAAATACAGAATGGAACCAATCACAGATGCCGCAGCAGAATGACTGACATATTCCACGATTCAATCCTTTGTTTAATCAACTTCTCTCCCCACTTTCCTCAAGGATCAAACTTCTTCCCACTCTTCCTAACAAACCAGTCCTTGTCAAGGCATTTTCTAAGAATCCATTGCCTTTCCCAGCATTCTCAATAATTCACATTTGTCCACTGCTCTTCCTAACCGGCCACTGCCCAAGAATCCACTTGCGTTTCTCGGTCTTCCCAACAATATGCTTCCTTCACCAGCACCCCTCAACAATTCACTGCTTTTTTCAGCAATCCCCAATAATATACTGACTTCTACAGCACTCATACCTCATCACCAATACTGCCTTCCTCAGCACTCCTCAACAATCCCTTATCTATACCAGAACTCCTTAACAATGTACTGCCATTCCTAGCACGCTCCGATAATCCGCTTCCTTCACCAGCACTCCCAAACATCTCACTGCCTTCAATATCACTCCCCAATAATACATTAAAATCTACAACACCCATCAACAATACTGTCTTCCTCAGCACTCCCCAACAATTCCCTGCCCATATCAGAACTCCTCAACAATGTACTGTCGCTCCCAGAAAATGCACGTCATCACCCAGAACATGCCATCAATCCATTGTCTTCCCCAACACTAACCAAGAATTCAATGTCTTCCCAATCAACAAATCTCTAACTGCCACGTCATTCCGCTACAATCCATTGCCTCCCCAGGATACTCCCAGCAACCAACCTCCATACGCAGAATCTTCCCACCATACAACGTGCAATCTAAACTCACACAGTCGCCCAGAAATGTCCTCCTTCAATCTGTACTATGACAGATGATCCTAAGCTTTTCCTCTTTCTTACATCCGCAATATCCTATAATCCAGTAATTTCTTTTTCATAAAAGAACAGGGAAGAGTCTGCGAGATAAAGGAGCGAATTTGACAAAGACAGAAAGACAAGAGATGCTGGAAAATGCTAAAAAAATCTTTTAAAGCTTGTGACACGTAAGGCAATGTTCAACGATACAAAACGAAAGGAAAAAAATAGGTGTCAGTAACAATAAACAAAAACTGCACATTTCACCAAGCCAATAGAAGTGGCCCTACTTTTTTCTCTTATGCTGTCATCAGTTTTTCTACTCGTTTGATGCAATCCTACATCCCTTCCTCTCCTGTGCTAACCTCTGCATCTCTACATACCCGTTACGACCCACGTCCTCAATTATCTGCTTCATATATTCTAATCTCTGTCTTCCTCTACAGTTCTTACCTTCCACTGTTCCCTCCACTAACAAATTAACCAATCCAGCATGTCTCAAAATATGACCTACCAGCCTGTCTCTTCTTTCTCTAAGCTTCTTCCACAAACTTCTTTTCTCACCCATCTTTTCCAAAACTCGTTCATTTCTTACTTTGTCTGTCCACTTAATTTTCAGCATTCTTCGGTAGCACCACATTTCAAATGCTTCAATTTTCTTTATTTCCGGTATTCCTAAAGTCCATGTTTCACTACCGTAAAGTGCTGTGTTCCACACAAAGAGTTTTAAAAAGTTCTTTCTAATTCCTAGATCAATATTTGAAACTAAAAGATTTATCTTTTTCATGAAGGCTCTTTTTACTAGTGCTATTCTGCTTTTAACATCATTCCTGCTTCGGCCACTGGCTGTAATTTTGCTTCCCAAGTAATAGAATTCACTTACTTCTTCAGTTGCGTCCGATCCTATTTTTATATTTAATCTACTAGTATTGAAATCATTTCTTCTACATTTCATCACTTTAGTCTTGCTTTGATTTATATTCAGTCCAAAATCTTCCTTCAGTATTTTGTTCATGCCATTCCATCGGTTAGCATTGTCTCTGTAAGCGTCACTAATCGAGACTGTGGATCTTCCTTTTGTACAGGAAACTGCAGGGCACACTGCTGTCATTCAGAGGTGTGACGTGTGTTTTGGACGCTTACACGTGGCGTAGTGGGAGCGATATCACGCGACTGTTTTTTGCTGCTGGACGAGGCCGCGCGCCAGCAGAGCCTTTCCACTTGTCACAACACTCGGTTGTAATTAATGACGCAGCACCCCGCGGCCGCTTCTTGTCGTCTCTTCCTCCGCGCCATTCAGGAACTCAGCAGCACACGACGCACCAAATACAACCACCAGTACAATGCACGGCTAGCGCAGCGTCCATAAACCACGTGGCACCATTTTGGCCTCCTGTGAATCCCCCTCCCCCACGAAGTCCGACGTGGCTTTTGCCATACCCCCCTCCACCACGTAGATTTTTTCCCCTTTTGATTCCAGAAGACATTTTGTAATGTTTTCTTTTGCAGACTATTGTTAATTACTTACAGAACTAATTAAATGAAGGAAATAAATACTCACATAGTGGTGTGTGTTCTGTGGCTCATTTTAATTGTGAAAATTTTTATGAATGGATAGCTACGTGCCCTGGCTCGGAAACACCCCCCTCCCCCCACGTAGCGCAAAGTAACCTTCCAGGTAACCCGTTCCTCATCCCCCACCTAGACCGAGCCACGTAGTTTAAGGACGCTCCCTAAATGTCACGCCTCTATCGTTTGGGGGCGTCCATTTCTTGGTGTTTTTCCGGAATACCGGACCCTCCTAAGATGAGATTTCGACAGGACCCCCCCCCTTTTTTGCTGACCGACCTCGAAGTTTTTTGACACATTTTTAGTTCTCATGCTTCCGAGGGCACCCCACCCCTCACTCTGTAAAGTTGGTTTCTGCGTCATTTGTAGACCTTATACCCCCGTAAAGTCAATGTCCGCGTAGTTTGTGTACTTTTTTTTTAAGCTCTACTGTCCATCAAGAATTTAAAAAGATAACGTGAGATTTCCATCGACCCCCCCCCCCACTGGTGATAATTCCCTGGACATCCCCCTATTTCAATATTACTTAGTATGACGTGACCGCATTCTGGGCATAGTATGCACTGCACAGAGTCTAAAGGTCACAAATAAACAAGTCCTTAGGCCCAAAGGTTATGACCGGGTGTACTCATCTGCCTGAAATACGAACTTGATCTGAATGGTTCGCTCTAAAACAAATTTGAAGAATTCCGGATGAATGTGAAGGGAAGAAAATTGTTACTCCGCGATCTACACTAATATTATAAATGCATAAGTAACTCTGTCTCTCTGTCTGTTTGTTACGTTTTCACGACTAAACAGCTAAACCCATCTTGATGAAATTTGACAAGGAAATACTATATACCAATAGGAAGGACATATGATACTTCCTCCGGCATAAACAGCACATTTTATCGTAAAATTTTGAAAACTATGATACACAGAAGATAGCGTGTGTGAGTCTCTGTAATGTTATATCGCTCGCTCAGGCTTTGTTTCTCTCGCACTCAGGTTGTATATCAGCTGTTCATAAATTTCACGTATACGTAGCTAGCTTGAGGGCTTCGAACCCCCAAGGCTGTGTATCTTAGCAGAGGACAGCAAAACCAAATACGTCGTGTACAAAACGGTATTGAAATAAGACGTCGCAACAAAGTGTTATACTTTTAAAACACAAAGTAATATCTGCCGGAGGAACTGCCGTAGGTAATCCCGCACAGATAATTCCCCCCCCCCCCAGCTGCTGTTTTTAAACAAGTTGCAAATTGGTCCTCTTCATGAGATGGGTGTGGTGATGGCTTCCCTTCATATTATCCCGACTCTGTGCATTTTTGGACACCTTTTACATACTTACAGCTTTCTATATCCAATGATCCAATCCCAGCGATAAAATTCTAAGTCGTGGATATCATCTTGTTCACTACAAGGTGGGTGGCCGACGGTGCATTAGGTCGGTTTCCACCCCTGTACCATACCTCACACTGGCAGGTATTTTTTTTTTTTTTTTTTTTTTTTTTTTGCAGAATTCCGGACCCCCCTCCCCCTCCCTCCCGCCTTACTGGTGAGACTTCATGAGATCTGGTCGGACCCCTCCCCTCTAAAATGAGATTTTGACGGAACCCCCCGCCCCCCCCCCGTACTAATCGACCTCGCAACTTTTTGAGGCCTTTTTTTTAGAACTCATGCTTTAAGGGCGGCTACACCCCCACCCCCTCTAAGGTCGGTTTTTGGACCATTTACCCCCATAAAGTCGACTTTCGCATCATTTTTAGAACTTTTTTTTTAGCTCTACCATCCTACAAGAATTTCAAAACCTCACCAGTGATTTACATTCACCCCCCCCTCCCAAATGGTGAGATTTCGCCGGACCCCCCCCCCCCCTATTTCACCTAACGTAATTAATAGACGCCCCCTAAGTGGATTGAGGGGGGAGGTGATTTCGTGGACTTTATAATGGAAGTCTGACAAATCTTCAGGATCTTCGCTAAGCTCTCCTAACCTCTCGCGATCTCCTCTCTCTTGAAGATGTTTTCTGATACTGAGCCATTCTGAAAATCTTGCGAATCTAGAACAGTAACTTGTGGTCTTCTTTCTCCTTCTGCTTTACACCTCGTCGACGTCGAGGTAATTATAGACGAGAAAGGACTCGAGGTAAGGAACAGGAAGATATTCGGCCATGGTATTTTATAAGAACCATTCCGGCAATCGGCTGGAGTTATTTCCGGAAACAATATAAAACGGACGGGGAATCGAACCCACATACTCCAGAATGCGAGGCCAGAGCTTTACCGATCACCCACCACGCTCGGTCGTTTGGCTGTGGAATGATGTTATTCGAACTGTGTATATGCACTTTCGTGGGAAGGGACATAGAGTATAAGATAGGAGACCGCAATGGAGTATTTTAAGAAACCATTCCACTATTTGCCTGGGTAAACGATTGATGGCCAAATCAAGATGGCCGGAGTGGTTTCTGGTGACCGTGGTGGGTGTGAGGTTAGCGTTCTGGCCTCGCATTCGGGAGGACGCCGATTCCAATCCCCGTCCGAGCATCCAGGTTTGGATTTTCCATGGTTTCCCCAAATCACTCCAGGCGAATGCCGGGAGGCTTTAAAAAGGCTATGACCGAATTCCTTCCCGATCCTTGTCCCCAGTCCCATCTTGCTTCTAATGACATCGACGAGACGTAAAGCCAAAAGTTTAAAAAAAAAAAGTTTTCTTGTTCGACAGACCCGTCATGTTCCATTCCATAAGAAGAAATAAGTATAGAAAAGAATCGGTTCTAACCCTGATTTCTCGTATCTCGCCCATTCCTAGATGTCAATGTTGCTGGTAGTAAAATGTGTTTGCTGTCGTCCTGAAATAAATCAGTCATGAACTTTCCAGTTAGCTTCCGAAGAGAACAACGCCTTCCGTGTTCCACGTCTTCCAACCGAACTCCTTCAACATCGCACTTAACTCTTCCCCTCCAGCTATATATACCTGTCACGAATCGGGCGGCTCGTCTTTGGACCTTCTCCAAAGTCTCTATTAACCCCACACAGGATAACAATATTCCCAGAGGTGTCGCTCTAGTGAATCCTGCTGGTAATGAAGCAGAAATATCTGATCAAATCAGTGTAAAAGATATCAGACACTATTCCAAAGTCATCTATCGGTGCAAGTCTCGTATTAAGCCTCAAACCAGATGGTTAGCTGAAATTTCACAAGGTCGCCTACTTAAGACTGATTACGAATTTTGCGATTCTCAAAGGAGATGTAAAATGACGAGAACTGTAAAGCTGCGCTTACTCGAGCTCTGCGCCACTGTTAATGCTGCTGGAAAGGTTTCGGTCCCAATCTGGGCCCTTCTTCAGGACTGCTTCAAGTTTACAGATGAAAAACTAAAGGTTGATTTTTATTGTAAGGTGGGCAAAGAATTGCTTGTTGACGACTTGATATGTAAGTACTTGGCATAACACACTCGAAAGGTAGTGGGAAAACGTTTTAAGCCTTCACTTGTTGGAAAGAGTGATTAGGAGGTGTACTACAGAAGTAATGGAATTGGGTTACAACACTTTGGTCAGACCATAGCTTGGTTAGTATGGAACACACATTTTGGGAATCAAATACAGGAGTTGGAGGGAGTACAAAAAAGGAGTCATTTTTATCTCTGGAAATTACCGCAAAATACAATCAGTAACCGTTATGATAAAGGAACTGGAATGGGATTCACTGGAAAACAGGAAATTATAGCAGAACACAATCAGTAATAAAGGAGCTGGAATGGGACTCATTGCAAGACAGAAGGAGGGTGAAGAGGGCCATGGGAGTGTACAAGGCGTGTAAATGTGATGAGGCGTGGAAAGATATTGGTGTAAGATTTAAAAGTAATCCATGGAAGGGAAAAGATGACCATGACCACAAGCTGACACTAGATTTCAGGCACAAGGGTGTTGGGAAGAATCTCTTATTTAGGTAAGGGTGTCAGAGATTGGAATAAGTTACGAAGGGAAATGATGAATAAGTTACCAAAAACGTTGAATTAATTTAAAGTTAAAATTTGCAGATGGCAAATGTAGGTGGGTGCAGAAAAGGGGGAAGATGGGTGCGTAGGGAAATTGCCACTGGAGCGTGTGCTCAATTGCAATTATATATATATCTATTATGGTAAGAATTACAATTTTTTGTTAAATGTAATATTTCGTGAAGTTAGTGACGCCAGTTTTCCAGTCGCAATCGTCTGCAGGAGCTGTCTATCGATATAATACTTAAAAGTCGACATAAAGGTCATTTGACGCCTGCGTTCAAGGCCTTTAGAAGGAACCATCTAGGCATTCACGTGGAGTGACTTCGAAAAACAAGGAAAACAGAAATCTGGACTACTGGTCTCGATAAGGAGTCCTCTTATTAGCGCCAAACAGCAGCATCACATATAGAAATTTTCGCACTGGGTATGATCGCGTTACCGCTGGGTATTTCAGATGACAAATAAAAGATTGTTGCTACAAAATGAGATGAGCAGTTAGGCTCCGTTGGCATCGAAAACGAGTGATCGCATTTCCGCTAGATAGCAACACACCGCTAGATAGAAGCACCACATATAACAGAGATACGGATAATTCTATGTATTTTCTAAAATAAGGAGCTTTTCCGATATTTTTGTTTTTGTTCGAGAAACATTTCATCGTTTTAATTGTTCCGTAAGATGTAAGCGTTTTACCGCGTTCCTGACGCAGTTGACAAATAAAAAATTGCCACAAATGTGCCGGTTTTTCTTTCGCCCTGCTACCAACCAGCAAACTCTCTATTCATCGTATACGCCAGCTAGTTGTTAACATAAGCGCAATCCGGACTTAGGCGTCTCCGTGCGAGTGTGGGGTAGTAAGAGATTGGTGTTGGCTGGCGCAGCAGATGCCGGGGAGACGGACTAAATGCGGCCGTAGCGATGCAGGCGGGGCCTCGCAGCGCCCAAAGCACACAATAAGAGCGTCGGCTCACGCACCCCGGCCACGACTAGGCGGGCGGCATCCCTTATGAGGGGAGACAGCGGCGCGAGCAAGCCCTCGCGACAGTCCACGCTGGTATCCTAAATGTAAAACTAACAGACGGATAGCGTGTGTAACTCTCTATAATGTTATATCGGTCACTCAGGCTTTGTTTCTCTCGCAGTCGGTTTGTGTATCGCACAAAAACAATTCTTGTAAAAAAGAGGGCCAAGTCTCGCGCTTGCTAAGTGATAAAAATGTATGAGATCTTGTCTACACTTTAAGGTATGTATTCACTTCTCTTTCAGAAACAGGATGGTTTTCTCTCGGTGTTACGGATGGTTTATTTAGAATTAAAAAAAAAAAAATTGTGGTGACTTGGCCATTATGCATGCCATGTTTTAGCAAACCTATTTAAGGAACTGAAATGTATTGCTTTATCAACTTACAAATACACAATGATTAATGCGCACGTATTTGGAGCCCGACAAGTTTTAGAATAAATCATATATATTATGTCTTTCAATTCTGTAAATATTTTGACATGCGTAATGGCCAAGTCACCAGAATTTTTTTAGTTCTAAATAAACGATCTATTAACACGGAGAGAAACCATTCGGTTTCGGAAAGAGAAGTTAATACATACTATAGTTTTGGCTCAGGACAAGATAATAATAATATTTAATTAAACTGCAATGGAGCGCACGCTCCGATTAAAATTTGCCTACACACCCGTCTTCCCCCTTTCCTGCACCCACCTACATTTGCCCTCTACAAATTTTAACTTTAAATTCTTTCAACGTTTTCGGTGAATTATTCATCATTTTCCTTGGTAAATTATTCCAATCCCTGACACCATTACCTAACAAACAATCTTCCTACACCCTTGTGCCTTCCATGTTTCTCGTCGTTTTGAGGTCGGAATTTTCAACTGCATCATTTTTCTTTTACACTGTGATACGCCAGTAACTCCAAAGAAAGTAAAATTGAAGAAACGTAAACAATTACCAAAGCACAAAGATTTGTGGGAGACAACTTATAATTGTATTACAAGGGATCCTCAAAATAAATTCTTCACGAATTCTAAGCGCTGCGAGTTTTTTTCCGTCAGCTGGGGCTAGTCAGGTAAGAGAGACAATATCGATTTTCAATCATTTTCAGAATACTGTGAGAATGATAATTTGTGTTATAAGTTATTTTTGATCTGTATACTTTATGCTAACAATAAGGCACGCGGATAAACTTTTTTTCAGGTAAACTATACAATTCAAGGAACTTCATTAATTTTCAAATGACATTTTAGTGCTTATCACGAAATGAAACAAATGAAAAACGGTGGTAAGGGTGAAAGAGAGCGTCTTTATATTTAATTAAAATGAGTTCCTCATTTATTTTATAACTCTAGATTTATAATCTGGTACCAGCTATAACAGTTTGAAATGAAACAAAAAATTAATAGTAATTCCCCCAAGCGCGAAAATATATGTATTTAAGGCAATAAATACCTAAATTTAAAAATGCTTTCTTTTCAAGTTTTTTTTTTATTTTAACCTAAATAAGTTGGTAACCCTACTATCAGAGCCAACGCTAGGATTTTCGGCCCCGAGTAAGCGATCTTGGCCCCCCACCTCGACAAAAGTTTTTCCTTCAAACATTTATTTATTTATTTATTTTCTGATAAATTCAGAAAATATTAATGCAAAAGAATCAAATAGCACAGTTTATAAGTAAGTTTTTAATGTTTGATTTCTAGTTAGCTAGGCAAATTGGCCGGCGGGCTCCCTGGGGTACCTTTGACCCGCTTAGCCCCCACTCCCCTAACGCCAGGGCTGGTTACTATTATAAAATAAGTTACCAGGCGGCATCAAAAGATCGGCGTTCCCTTGAGGATCAATGTAGTGACCGTTTTATGAGGGCCTTATCGTAGTTGTAGGACTTAAAGGACCGCTGTAAGTGCCGATAACTGTTGATAAAGTTTGTTAGTAATATACACATGACCAATAAATTAGGCGCATATAAATTAGGGGTCTGTAAAGCTATTTTTCACATTTTATTGGTCCGCTGGTTGAAAAAGGTTGAGAAACGCTGAAATAGAGTATTTAGTACGTTAGGAGGCATCTAAAATGTTAGTCAAACGAGCACATCAAAGATTAACACCCAAATAAGCGTGTTGAGATTGCGGAATTTAACTTACGCTAAAAATTACAAACATACTGCATTACAGACGTTTATGCACTACTGCTAGAAAAGAAAAAAAAGACAAACGCATTACTACCCAGATCAATGTCGCGGGAAAATGTGTCGGGTCGTCTGGAAACATTTACACAACGTCAGTTTGTCTTGCAATGTGTCTCACATGTGGTTGAGTGTAAACTGAATGAAACAGCGACAAACTTGACTCGTGAATCATCCGTCTACATCACTACGTACTGCAATTCACAATTATTGTATGTGGCAGAGATGCTTTGCACCAAAACTATGTCTATGCATCCTAATCCCAAATAGCACGAGGGAGGTAAGAATACGTACAAGGGAGTGTCCACAAACCACGTGGCTCCATTTAGCCTCCACGTAGCCCAATGCGGTAGCTTTTGTCTCTACCCCTCCCCCCCCTCCCACGTAGGACGTAGATTTTTTTACCTTTTGATTCCAGAAGACATTTTGTACTGTTTTCTGTTGTCAGACTATTGCAAATTACATACGGAGATAATTAAGTGAAGGAAATAAATATTAACATGCTGTTCTGAACCTAATTTTAACTTCCTCCCACGTAGCGCATTGTAGCCTTCTAGCCAACCCCTCTCCCCCCCTTAGACCGAGTCACGTAGTTTATGGACGCTCCCTAAGCGCCAGTACGGCATCTTATTCCTCTAATTTAATACTCCTGCCTTTACGAGTTGGTGGACGAAGTATTATATGGCCCTCGTGAATGAAAGATGGTTCTCGCATGTTTGGCAATAAATTCAAAGAAAACCGTCTTCTGTGTGCCAGACAATACCACGTCGGAGGTTTGCACAGCAGTATAGGGGGTGATCTGTGGCAGATCTGACAGCAGAGTGTGCTCCGAAACACTTGTGCCTGCACCAGCATTGTACTCTGCTGTTAGATCTGCCACAGATCACCGTCTATCCCGCTTTACAGAGCGGGCAAGCCTCCGACCTCCACGTTCTGTGATGAGGCGTGGACGTCCACCACCTTGTCGCCCAGTCGTGGTTTCACCGTCCTTCAACCACTCTGCATAGATGCTCACTACAGTAGCACGCGAACAGCCGACCAGCCTCTCCGTTTCTGAGATGCTCGTTCCTAGAGTTCGCACCCACAAACCACCGGCCCTGTAAGAGTCTTCCACAAACTTCTTTCCTCGCCCATCATTTCCAAAACTCGTTCGTTTCGACCCACTTAATTTTCAGCATCTTCTATAGCACCACATTTCAAATGCTTCAATTTTCACTTGCTTTCTGGTATTCTAAAGTCCATGGTTCGCTGTCATAAAGTGCTGTGCTCCACACAGATAGAGTTTTAAAAAGTTCTTTCTGAGTCATAGATCAATATTTGAAAGTAAAAGATTTCTCTTTTTCATTAAGGCTTTTTTTCGCTAGTGCTATTCTGCTTTTCAACATCATTCCTGCTTCGGCCATCGGTTGTAATTTTACTTCGGAAGTAGCAAAATGTACTAACTTTTTCTATCGCTTCTGACCCTATTTTTATATTTAATATTCTATTACTGGTATCATTTCTGCTACATTTCATCATTTTGTCTTGCTTTGAGTTTATATCTACTCCCAGAATCTTCCTTTAGTATTTTGTTTATGATATTCAGTAACTTCTCAATACATTCAACCTGTTCTGTTAAAAAGACAATGTCATCAGCAAAACATAGCTTATTGATTTTTTCTCCTTGGACACTTATGCCAGTTGAACATCTTCATTAAATATGTGTGCTCAAATGGAAAGGAGGAGGGGGGAGGAGAAGATGTGACAGCCCTCAAATCTAGACTTCAAATGGAACTGTGTTTTATGAAGCATTTGTAGCAAGCTAGAGTTTGATTGAATTTGATTTTGTATATTTGTCTTGCTATTTACTGTAAATCGGAGTAAATGGATTTTGTTCTATGAAAAGAAATTATGTAAATACTATTTAATGCGTTTAAGGGCAGAAAATTGCTTAAATGCGTGTAATTCCAAGTATTAAAGTAAGCTACGATGTTTAAAGGACGATTTACTACAGTTTAAAATGATTTACGTGGATAATTTTGTGTTTACCTATCTTTAATTTTAATCTCTGAACATTTCGTAATGATTGTAAATGATAATGTATCAATTTTGATTGGTTTTAATATGTTTTAATTGTTTAAGTATTGTTGAAATATCTGTCGGAAGGCTTTGTAATGTTCCACAACTTTCGATGAAACTTATATAAAGCGAGCGGCAGAGACAGTTCATGTCGCCAAAGACAGTTTTGAGCGAACAGTTTAAGTGTGTGGCAGTATTATCTTTGGAAGAAGTGTCGAATATAATCGCTGGACTCTGTGTACATGTGACCAGTATCTTTGAAGTTATGTATGTCTTCGAGAAATAAATACAGTTAAAATTTAAAACTATATCGTGAACTAATTATTTTATAATAATTAACCGCGAGACACCTAAATATTAACGAACTTCACCAGGAGAGGGGGACGTCCCATCAGATCTCACCAAGGAGGGTGGGGGGGACGCGGATTTAAAAAAAAAAAACACCTCACGTAATTAATGGGCGCCCCCTTGCTTCGTACTCGTGTGGCGGTAGGAGCGCGGGAGGAGTGACGTCATGACGGGAACAAGTAGCTCGGCTGTCTGGATTTGTGCGTGCGTTGGCAGCACTGCGGCCTTCACACCTCGCCTCCAAATGTCAGCAGACGCGGCAGCTGTCGCGCCCACTGCGGCGGGGAGGCTGTTTTCTTTTTTAACCGTCCCGTCCCGCCGGCCGCGGCTACTGTGCGCCTGTTAACGAGGTGTCCAAACCCTCCTAGGTAAACACCGCGCACAAAAACCCGCCTGTCTGCGCCTGCATCGGCACCACTTAAAATCCGCACCTCGCTCAAACTCGTTAACAGCAGCCATGGACTAGACAAGTCGGAGGTATCTGGTGCCAGATGGTATATTTTCACGACCGGAGGGCTTAACCGATCTTCATGAAATCTGACAACGGGACGTCCAAATGACAAAAATCTCACGCAATCTTTTTAGTTCCTTGAGGAACAGTAGAGCTTAAAAAAAGTCTACAAACGACGTCAATCTCAAAATTAAAGGGGGTCTCACCACCCTTGAAAACAGAAGAGCTAAAAAAATATTCTGAAAAAACATCCCATGTAATTAATGGAAATACTATTTACCATTAGCAAAAACTCAAAATACTTTTTTCAGGATAAATTACACATTTTGTCGCAAAATTTTGAAAACTAACCGAATGGTGACAGACAGATGGATAGCGTGTGTAATTCTGTGTAATGTCATATCGGTCACTCAGTCCTTGTTTCTCTCGCAGTCAGTTTTTGGAACATCTTTATGTAACTGGAAGATTTTTATATCTAATTCCACGCGTCCGAAGTCGCGGCTTACAGCCAGTACCACAGTAACGATTCTGCGTGACATGAGTTCGACAAGTCATTTGTAATCTTCCGGAGGTATCTGGTACCAGTTGTTAAGTTTTCACGACATTAGAGCTAAACCGATCTTGATGAAATTTGACAAGGAAATACTACGTTTCATTAGAAAAAACACAGAACATTTTCTTTTTTTTGGTAATAAGTCACATGTTTTATTACGATGGCAGAACGATGACAGACAGACGGATAGCGTGTGTGTGTCTCTGTAATGTTGCATCGGTCGCTCAGACTTTGTATCTCTCGCAGTCAGTGTGTGGGACTCCCTTTTACGTAACTTACAGATTTTTATATCCAATTCAAGCGATAAGTACGCGCGTCAGAAGTCGTGACAAAGGTAATACTTGAACATGTTTAAATGAGTACTGTAACATAAAAGAAGAATTTAAGTAACTCTGGGTTGCGGAATGAAACACTAGCAGCAGCGCAGATGTCTGCGTAATTATGCAAACGATGCGCGAGACACTTTACTGCGTTTAGTGGACACCTGATGCACTGCAGTAAAGCGTTTAACGGGTGAGGTCTTACTCCGCTCCGAGCTGCGAAACAGACCGTAAAAAGCGGTACGGCCCATTTCAATGCAGAATAACCCATTCTCGATAAATCTGTTACTGGCAATTCTACCACAGTTGATTATTAAAGATTTGCAGATGAAAATACCGTATCTTAACAACCGGTTTTTAATTTATATAAGCTCAGAAGCGTCGATATATAAGCTACGAAATATGAATATTATTACATCATTCTTAAGGTTATGAAAGTTAATTAACGATAATTCTATTTAGCTAACGAACTGCAAAGAAATGAATTCCAGTGCACTGTTTTGAATCCGCCATCTTCGATGGGCTTAGAAGTTATTTACTTAATAATTTTTGAATTTTCAGATTCTGGAAGTCTTGGGTTTTGATTACAACCGAAGTTAAATACAGTACTTTGCTACTTTAAATTACACGGTGACACGGTCTTTACAAAGATGAACTCCGCGATTAAATGGAGTACGGATTTATTTAAAGACGACGATACAATTCACGCAGTGATTGCAAAGTTAATAGACGCACACACTAGCGAAACTGTTTTCTAGACTGCTGTTCCGCTTGAAGCGTTCTCGAAAATCTTAGTAAGACGAAATTCCTGGAAACTGATAAAGGAAGGCCGACATATGTTCATGGAATAGCTATGAATGTTCCAGAGATGTAACAGATGCTGAAGGCCAAAGGAAGCAAGCAGCTATTGTCAAAATTAATTTATCTATCTACATTAAATTTAAATGCGCCAGTGACTCCGTCTCTCTGTCTGTTTTCCCGACTAAACGGCTACACCGATCTCGATAAAATTTTATGTAAAATTAGGAAGGACATAAGAAACATTTTTCTGGATAAGTAATACAATTTGTCACGAAATTTTGAAAAACTGACTGAACGGTGACAGACAGATGGATATCGTGTGTGAGTCTCTGTAATGTTATATCGGTCACTCAGGCTTCGTTTCTCTCGCAGTCAGCTTGTGTATGATTTGTTCATAAATTTCGTGAACAGACACAACTTATTAAATAATACATATGTGGATTTGCGCTGTACTAGATTATTGTTACCGAGAGTGGTAAACTGCTATACTAGTAACCATCTCCTGCAAGATGGCCAGGAGACGGGATGAGTGGGTACTGTACTCACATGTAGGAGGTCGATGTCCCCGCCCCATCCAGAGGCAGCCATCGGCCTAGCAGCAGCGGCCGCCGGTCCACCGCATCCTGCAACAACAACAACCACACAACACACGTAAGCAACAACCCACAGTCACATACTAGTACATCTACACTACAATTATAAACGAGAAAGTCTCTCTCTTTCTGTTACGTTTTAACGAATAACGGCTAAACTATTCTTGATTAAATTTGACAAGGAAGTACTGTGAATCATTAAGAAGGACGTAGGATTCTGTTTTCGGGATAAACAAAATATTTTATCATGCAATTTTGAAAACTAGGCAAAGGGTAATAGACAGACAGATAGCGTGTGTAAGTCGTTGTAATGTTATATCGGTCACTCAGGCTTTATTTATCTCGCAGTCAGTTTGTGTGTGATCTCTTCATAAATTTCATGTGCATACACAAATTACCATATAACATATAAGGCAACAGAAAACTCGACGTCCTTTTTGAACGAATGTATGAGTAGTAACTGACACACTAAAATTCAGCCCAGTCTCGAATGATCAGCAATATACCACCTCCAGATATAAGACGAGAAGAAGCAGCGGCACGTGAATGGATAAAACTACTTCGTCCTGACCATCCACAGGATCTCCCAGTCCATGAAGTCCTAAATGACCCCTCCACTCGTCTTACTTCCAGAAATCCAGTGTGGCATAATGTATGTGAATTCGATATCAATGAAAGTGGGGTCCACACGACAAAGGGGTGCCAGCACCACAAAGGGGGGCCCGCACCACCACAACCTGGAGGAGCACTCGCCTAGGCTCCTAGTACGATTAGAGCTAAAAATAATTACTCCACTGCCGACAGGGCCCTCATCACATGTATAGCCTAGGGGCCCACAGAGCCTAAATGCGGCAGTGAAGAGACCCGAGGAGAGCAGTGTTGGTGCACTGGGCTGTGGCGAGTCAGAGGTCAGCTGGCACCTTGCCACCTCGACCCGCCCTCGGCCGTCAACACTCCCGTCCAAGACATCGCACAATACTCGTGATTTCAGTCACCGCGCTCGGCTGTATTCGGCTTGCCGATGATGCCCGATGATGTTTTCGCTCTACTCTCTGTCCATAGGTGTTGTTGCTATAAATAACCAGAGAAATTTTACATACCAACAAGTATGCGATAAAGCGTTATTTTTTATTTATTTTTTGATGATAGCAGTATGCATCAAAACAAAATACCTAATAGCCATTCGTTTTTGAAACTATACTGTCCTTAGAAAATTTGAAATAACAATATTTTTTCTATTACCAACTTAACACATTCATTTTCCTGCTCCCTTTTAACCTCTATCCCCCCCCCCTCCCCTCTTCGCCATTCACTAACAACCCGGCCCCGTAATTTAATTTAGTTTAATTGTGAAGGAGAGCTAACTCCGGTGGCAATTTCCTTAGCACTCATTATTCCTTTTTAATCTTCCCCTACTTTTACCCTCCACTAATTTCTACTTTTTGCCCTCCACTAATTCCAACTTATATTCTTTTAGTGTTTTGGTAAATAATTCATCTTTTTCTTTGTAATTTATTAAAATTCCTGGCCACCTTACCTACTAAAGAAAATCTTCCCACACCATTGTGCCTGAAATCGAGTGCCAGCCTGTGGTCATGGTCATCTTTACCTTTTCATGCATCTCTCCTAATTCTTCCACCAATATCTTTACACGCCTCATCACCAGTATACGCCTTGTACACTCCCATGACTCTTCGGTTTCCTCCTGCCTTCAAATGAATCCCATTCCAGCTCTTTACCGTACCGATTACTGATTGTGCTCTGTTTCCAGAGACAAATCTAGCAGCCCTTCTTTGCACTCCTGGTATGGTATGATATGTAAAGTATGGGTCTCATACTACACCACCCACATTCAACAATGGTCTGACAAATGTTTCTTGCTTCCCTGGTATATTCCCTGATCAATCTATCCAACAAGTGCAGTAATTTTGAAACCTTTTTCTACTACCTGTCCAATGTGTCCTGCCCAGTTAAGCTTGTTATCAAATGTAATGCCAAGATATTTACATTTCAAGTCTTCAACAAGCAATTCTTTCCCCACCTTATAACCATAATGAACCTTTAGTTTTTTTACCTGTGTACCTAATAACAAGACTCTTATTTGCATTTATCTTCATCTCATTGCTGATCAACCAAGCTAGATATCTTGTCCAGATCATCCTGCAGCTGTTCAGAGTTCTACTGAGTTGATCCTTTTATACAGAATTATATCATCCACAAACAACCTAACTTCTGGTCGTAAGCCATTAGCACAATCATTCATTAGAATAATGAATAGCAATGGGTCCCAAAACGTTACCCTGTGGCACTCCCGTGTTTACTTCCACTTCTTTTGACACTGCATTTCTTACCCAACTTTTTTTTTTTCTATTTCTACCATTTAAGAATTCTTCTACACAGTAAATAACTTTTTTAATTCAATCCAATAGTTTTTACGTTATTTACTACCATTTTATGGCTCACTCTGTCAATAGGCTTTAAAGATCTAGGTGCTACACTATCAATTTGGCCTCCCTTGTCCATTTCATCCGAAATATCTCGCATATATCCCACCAGCTGAGATTTGCATGAATATCCTTGCCTAAAGACATGTTGCCGACTTGAAAACCACTTACGCTCCTCACATTTATTTCTGATGTGGTTGCATATCAATCTCTCCATTAATTTACCTGCCACTGATGTCAAACTGATTGGCCTGTAATTCTCAACTCTGTTTCTGTTGTCTGAAATGCAGCGACCAGTGGTCAGCGCCCTGTTCACGTAGTTGGTGCGGCTGAATGTACTGGGTGATAATACTTAAAGTTTAAGTTTCAAAACGCTCTAAAAAATGAGCCACTGATTAGAACGACGGCTAAATTGAACGGCGTAATATTGAAGAAAGGGGAAAGAACATGAACAGTGATTCTGCCACCAGTAGCTCTGGAACCTCAGGAACCTCAAGGCTATGAAAACAAGGCGTCAAGGGGTCTGGTGGAAATGATGAAAAATTCGAAAATTCAGGTTCGTTTGATGTGCAGTCCTGGTAGAGTGAAGAACAAAGATGTGATTCGGCGGTAGTTGAAGAAGTGGCCACAGCAGTTTTTGGAGGTGTCCGAAACGGCGATGTGCAACTATGCAGTGCACGGAGAATCGCCCGAACATTGGACAGGCCTCTGAGCACGGTGCATAACATCCTCAATGCTATCCATTAAACAAAATTTGCCATGTGCAGGAGTTGTTTTTCCTTCTGACCTGCCAGCAAGAGAGGATTTTGCTACTTGCTCGCATGGGAAATGCACAATGATTGGGCGTGGAAAATTCTGTGGACAGGCAAAGACCATTTCAATCTGACGGGATATGTTTTACGATTTGTCATTAGTAGACGAAATTCTGATGCTTACAGCGCAATCTGTCGCTAAAATTTGCGACTATTTTTTTTTTCGTGTTCTTTTCTCCTTCTTCAATAATACGTCGTTCAATTTTGACGTCATTCTAATCAGTGGTTCGTTTATTTTAGAGAGTTTTGAAACTTAAACTTTAATTATAATCACCCTGTACATTCGAGGAACTTAAAATCACCAGTCCTACATTCACCCACTGAAAAACTGGGAAAACGAGCAAAAGTACAAACAAAACATGACTGGTGTGAGTAATTACAAATTTACCCCAGGAGGTCGATCCACCCACAGGGAGATTCCCGTGCCAACCAAGCCTTTAAATTATTATTAATTGTAAAAATAAATAATTTCTTGCGACTCATTACCAAGGATTTTTCTTGCTCAGTATCGATGAGAGAGCGCGTGTGGATTCGGAGCGCTACGCCGTGGAGTCCATTTTGACGACCGCCTCGCAGGACGAGGAATGCGACGCTAGCGCCGGCGCGTGTGGGTGGGTGTTAATTAATCGGCCGGCGGCGCGTGCCCAAGCAGCGATTACGTTGGAGGACGCCCTCGATATCGCTAATCGATAGTCGCAGCCGCTAACAAGGCAGCGGACAAATCACAAGGAGACGCCGCTCTCGACTATCGACAAACGAGGGAGCGAATAATCGACTTAACAACACTGAAAATACCGACGCTGCTCGCCTTTCTAATTTACGTCCGGCTTTACAGGCTTTGGATTTCGTCGAATGACTGCAGTCGAACGCAGTTATAGGTCGTTAAGACACGACATTGCTACTTTTCTTCACATTATTCTAGAGCAGTTTTTTTTTTTTTTTATCAACCAGTAAGATGCTAAGTCTTGCTTGTGGTGTCACGGTGCAAGAAAGATAACTGTAAAAAGAAAGGGTGAAGATACAAAATTTTCAGTGAGATGATTTTATTTTTTAATAAAATGTCAAATCGTGTTTGTATTTTTTGGGAGACAAAATACCGAATTTATTTCTAATTGGAACCTATTTCTCTTCGTTCTGCCCACCGAGCGTGTTGGGTGAACGGTTAACGTTCTGGCCTCTGTATTCGGGAGGACGCGGGTTCGAATCCCCGTCCGGGCATCCAGATTTGGGTTTTCCATGGTTTCCCCAAATCACTCCAGGCGAATGCCGGGATGCTTCCTTCAAAAGGCCATGGTCGAATTCCTTCCCGTTCCTTGTCCCAATCTCATCCCGCCTCTAATGACCTCCACGTCAACGAGACTAAAGACCAAGCAAAATTTCTGCAATTTTTTCCAGAAATTGTTGTTATGAAGGGTTTTTTTTATTATTATTATTTGCTTCCGCAACTGCCACTTGTAGCTGACGTGGAGGGCTGCGCAGATCTTTTGAGAAACTTCTCCATTTTATCCTTCCTCGCAGCGAAGCTAGTCCGTACTCCCTGGCGAGCTCGGACAACTGACTGCAGTGAACGGAAACTAACTGTTCCTATGTGGCCGCTGACACCAACTTCTCGCTTCCCGCGCCGCCACCACGGCAAAGAATACGTCACTGCCCACAGAGTGCCCGAGACTACCTTGCACAACATTTGATTTCTCGATCAGTAGATATAGTCTCAATAGAAACAAAATTAAATACGTAGTTTTTGAAATCCTTGACATAGTTTTATTACCAACATGGGGGGTAGCCATTTTTTTTTTAATTACAAAGGCGTCGCGTTTTCTGAAAGGTTGAAAAACACTGTTCTAGTGTACAAGTTCCCAAACTATTTCTCACTATGCCAAATCTCTACCAAAAGAATAATTCCCATCCCTTTCCTGCTGAAATTTTATAATTAAAAAAAGAAGTTATTATGCCTACTTCTCAGTACTAACAAGGGAGCGTACATTAATTATGTGAGCTCAAAATAGGGGGGGAGGCCGGCAAAATCTCACCAAATCTCATTTTAAGGGAGGAGTGCCGATAAAAAAAATTGTGTCAACTTTTTATTTCAGATTGCCACCCTTCAAAAAGCAGTAGAGCGAAAAAAAAAAACAATGGTTTCCAAAGTTACCAGATCAATATTACGTTGGGGGAGGGGGATCCCACAAGATCTCACGTAATTAGTGGACAACCCTCAATGAGATCTCAGAGCAAACTAAGTATGTGATGTCAGAATAAAGGTTCTTCAACTCTGCTTAACTGATCTGGGCACAAACTCGTATTTCATTTGCTGCTAATTTGATGTTAAAAAAAGTGGCATAAAAATTAGCTGTCAATTGAATTCGTCGCATGCGAGAAGTCAAACAACAGGGAAAATGCATGTAGGCTTGAATATGGCCTTCTGATTAAGTAAACTTTTTTAAAAAACCACACACACACACACCAGTATGTATTTTCGAAAGAAACTCTCATAAAAGAGGCGCTGGAATTGCTAAACGCCTTAATAACAAGGACAGAGGCCTAGAGCTACGTGGCTGACAGTACGACCCTCACGAAACCAGCCAACCACGCGACAGCTGCGCTTTCCTGATTGGTTGGAACGACCGAACCTTCCGAAACGCCGAACGTCCGAAACAGGGAGTTTGCTTTGTTTAGTAGAACGCGTGAAACACATTACACCACAGTTTCACCCGCAAAGAAGTCCCAAGCGGTTCGGCCGAAACGTCTGCATTTAATACCTGGATGCAGCACCACCCGGGAAACGTGGAAACTATTTATTCCGGCCGCGTGCATGTATGCATGCAGAGACATATTAATTGGTAAAGATTGTATATGCTCGTAACTGGTGGCAGGTTATTCCAATCTACTATTAATATGATAAACACAGAAGTAACTCTGTCTGCCTGTTACTTTTTCACGACTAACCGGCTAAACCAATCTTGGTGAATATTTCGCAAGGAAATACTACATTACATTAGGAATGACGTGGGGTACTTTTTTCTCGGAATAAATAACATATTTTGAAAACCGAACGGTGACAGACAGATGGATAGCATGTGTAAGTCTCTGTAATGTGATAACGGTCACTCAATCTTTGTTGCTCTCGCAGTCAGTTGATCTGTTCTTAAATTTCATGTACAGACTATATCAGACATATGTCTTAGCAAACAACAGCAAAACCAAAAACGTTGTGTATGAAGCAGCATTGACATAAGATCTCTGCAGAAAGTGACATAATTTTAAACCACAAACAAAAAATCTGCTGAAGGAACCGTGGTAGGTTCCCATTATCCTCTTCGCTTAGTTTGCTGCTATTTTTAAAAACGTTTCAATTGGTTCTCTTCATTGGACAGGTTCAGCGGTAGAATGGTATGGTGATGGCTTCCACGTCAGTTTATTCGACTCCGTGCTTTTCAGGGACCCCTTTTACATACTTTACATCTTTCTACACCCAATTCTAGCTATAAAATTCTAAGCTGATGCGTAGGAATGCAAAGGGTTACAGCTAGTTACTAATACAGAAATCTAACATTCGAGATCATTGCTAATTTAGATATGTAACCAACATTCATGAGACTCGCTAAGTTTACAAACATCGATTTAGCCTTATATCCTAAACAAAAGTCAACAGGTAATTGGAAACCAGAATTTTAATCATATGTGTATCTTATAATGAGTTGGAAATATATGACCAGATTAGAGACTAGGTACTTGGGTATTGTGTAAAAAGACATACATATAATTTTAAAAAATGGGGAACAATAAGCGAATACTACTAATTCCTCCAAAAATTTACATATTCGTGTCAACGTAGATGCGTTAAGAGGAAGGATGGACGCCAGGTGAACGGAGAATACGCAAGCGATCTTTTGCGGGAACAACACGCGAGCATACGTGAGCTTTGTGGAGCGCAGGGGTTGCATGTGGAAGAGAGACTATCAGCGGATAACATCGATTAGGTTTCAGGGCGCCGGGCGGCAGATACGATGGCGATAGAAGCCGCTGGCAAAGCAGCTGTACGGTCAAGGTGAAACGGGGAACCTACCATAGCTATCGCGACACGACTAGGTACTAGTTGATAGGATCTTTTTACCTACATTGAAACACATTGTTTGTTTAAAATTTAAATTAAATGTGGTCCAGGGACGGCGGAGAGACAGCTTACCTCTCCGCAGCGCCTCCGTGGGTGAGATGCAACCAGCGGTACACGTAAGTCGGTTTGGTAGCGGCAGCTTGAGGGGTTAGCAGGAGATCTGACAAGGCGACCTTACGGCGTAGGGAATTCAGTTCGGGATGGCACTTTACGCGTTAGTAGTATACCTTAAGGGTGTCCACCCAGTAAAGTAGTAAAGCGCACTAGCCAGAAGATTCCGAGAAAAAGGGCTCTGAAGTTTTAAGCGCGTCTCATACAGTTGTTTTTACGCCGGGCCACCACAGCGAAGTGGCCGAGTCTGTAGTGAGCTCGCTTGCCACTCTGGCGGTCCGGGTTCGATGCTGCCTCGAGTAACTTTTTTTAAATGATAATATTAATCAACGTTTTAATTTACCCCCATTAAAAATGCATTTGAAATTATTAACATCTTTAAAAATAAAATTAATTCATATTTTAAGTCATTTCATGAATAAAAAATTATTTATGATTTAATTGATAGTATTTTTAAGACATTATCTTTATTTAAAAGTTGTTACAATTTTTTTAAAAAAATTTAAAAGTTATTCGAGGAAGCATCGCACCCAGATCTTCCGCGTGGTAAGAGAGTTCGCTACATACTCAGCAACTTCGCTGTGCTGGTATAGCGCGCAAAACTTCAGAGCCCTTTTTCTCGGAATCTTCAGGCTACGGCGCTTTACAACTTTATAGGGTGCACACCCTTAAGATATCACTACCCTGCAAACTGAATTACCGAGACCTTAAAGACCCCTTTTTAACTAATTAATTATTATTAATAATATTTTTTACCTATTGCTTTACGCCTCGTCGACGTCGAGGTCATTAGAGGCGGGATGGGACTGGGGACAAGGAACGGGAACGAATTCGGACATGGCTTTATGAAGGAAGCATCTAGGCATTCGCCTAAGCCCAAATCCGGATGCCCGACAAAAATTCGAACCGGCGTCCTCCCGAATGCGATGCCAGAGCATTAACCGCTCAACCACGACGCTCGGTTCCCAGCAAAAATTATCTTTGCAACGACTATCAATAAGTCTCAGGGATAAACACTTCAATAGCGGGAACAGACCATGGGGCAAAGAAAAGAGAGGACACGACAGAAGTGAAGCCGGGAGGAGAGAAGTGGGGAGCGCAGGTCGCCATATTGGATTGCCCAAGAAACACGGGGAATGCATACGGAATATAGTGGAACCAGGGGCGGATCCAGGGGGGGGGGGGCTAGGGGGCTCAAGCCCCCCCTAAACGTATCTAGGTCCACCCCTGACATTGTAGTTTTGAAACTTTTTTTTTTTTTTAGTTCTACGGATTTGAGGCCCGAGGAGGCTATAAATACTACTTTTTCCCGACTCAAGCCCCCCCCCCCCCCAAAACCAAAATTCACTGAACGCAAGCCCTCTGAACCCAAATTCACTCAAGCCAAGCCCCCCCCAAAACAAAATCCTGGATCCGCCCCTGAGTGGAACGGAAAATTTCTTCCAGTTTTTAATTTTCACATTCCTAATAATGGAATGTTATGTGGTCGCATATATAAATACCTTAATTCGTATTGTCCAGAAACATTACAATTTAAGGGGGAAAAAAAGCTGCTAAATACTTTTAGAAAGGAATTTCGTTATTTCCGTATAATCACGAAAGAACTAAGGGTCACATTGTTATTTTGAAAACAATGGATAAATCCCAAGTAGTTTCGTGGATTCAATAAAAAATTATATGTTCTAGACATTTTATTCTACACGTATATTCTGATGGCAACTTATCTTGTGTGCTACATACTACCATCAATAGTCAATAACTGTTGCATTAATTCTTTAGAACTCATCAAATAAGCAGCGTCAACGCATTTATCTTGCTGCCATACATAAAAAGTCGGAAGTTTGAATTACACTTTCAACACTCGTTCAGAATAATACTACGCAAAAAAAAAAGAGGTTGTCTACACTACACCAACAAATATTTGAGAACAACATTATCCTAATGAGAGCAAGGATTTGATTTTTTAACAGTTATTGTAAATCTATAATGTCAGACCCTGCTCTTGCAGATGCCGCGTTCATTACTTCAAGAACAGTAATTACAATGTCATTTACTTATGAAATGATATTCCAGGGGTTTTCTTATTTAATCTCTTTGTGCAACCGTATGAACACAAACTGGCATTATTAAAAACTTCCAAATATCAGAAAATGAAATATTGAGATCAGAAAACACAACGCACACAGCCGCAATATTTTGGGGCAAGTAATATGTCCGCCACGCATGCGCAGTAGGATCCAAGGCTTCATGGTTTAACGGTATGTCGTCTCCTCTTTTTTTCCTTTCTCCAAACGAAGTACAGCAGAACGTCGATAATCGGAACGTCAATTTAGAAAAAAAAAAAAAGAAAAAAAAAGTGCACTATCTTGCGGAATCGTCAACTTTGTTTCAATTTACAGGTTTCCAATACACCTGTCGCGTTCGGTAATTCCAGTAATAAAGAACGTGGAACAAAGATTTTAATCCTTATACGTTGCATCTGTTATTTGTATCAGCGCCGCAATATCCTCGTGATTAATTAGCTTAGTTGTTTCTAACTGTTCTAGAACAATTGTGATTATCTTTGCTATCAGGCCCAACATCGCTGCCCGTGTCCACAGATAATGTTTCCCGACACCTACCCGCGTAGTTAGGTTACCGTACGCTAGAGGGACCAATACTCGATACAACTCTGTTCATAATGGGCGCCGAGGGCATTAATCAAACATTAACAAGTATCGACTTTTACTTAGTCAACTTGAGAGCCCCCTGATGTCGATAATGACCGCTAAATGCCCCTCATTATGCGGCTGCCTCCACTGCCGAGGAGCGGAGCGGCCCATGTGTTATAAAAAAAATAGGTTGATACTCTCAGAGAGAAAGATTATCAGAGATACTATCTGACCAGCGATAATGCATTTCATCCGACCAGCGTTGTCGCCAACATAGCGTTGTGCGATCAGTGTAACGTTAAAATTTCTTCGGTTAATAAAAGGCCAGGTTTGGTCACAATGCCTGTCACTCTGTGACGTCACACGCCCGGCTTTAGCTGTCGGATTAACAACAATCAGAAATGTTACAGCAACATCGAGGTTATAGGCGTTATTTAGTAACAAATCTATTTAGTTTTAAGAAACTGTTGGGAACTGAACCACCAGGTCACTGAAAGATAACTATGTGTTTCATTTAAACAATTCAGCTGTTGACACGGTAGATTCCCTGAAGTATCTGAGGGTGATAGTACAAAGCAACATGAAATGGGACATGCACATAACTTCCGTGGTAGGCAAGGCAAATACTAAGCTGCGATTCATAGGTCGTATTTTGAGGAATTGTAATGCTCCTACAAAGGAGATAGCGTATTAAACACTAGTGCGTCCGCATCTGGATTACTGTTGTGGAGTTTGGGATCCGTATCGCAAGGTTCTGATTGACTCAGTGGAGAGGGTGCAGAGGAGAGCCGCTAGATTGGTGACTTGTTGTTACAGCCCTTATGAAAGCGTCACAGAATTGATACATAGATTGGGCTGGGATAGTTTGGAAGACAGACGACGTAGCTTGCGTTTGAATTTATTGGAGAATATGCGAAAATCTTTAAATTACGAGTGCAATGAAACACTTCTTCCGCCAACCTATTTAGGTCGTAATGACCGGAGGGATAAGATTAGAGAAATAAGATGCCGTACTGATGCTTATATGTATTCCTTCTTTCCTCGCGCTATTCGGGATTGGAATGGGCGGGTTTAAGATTGGTGCTTAGCACCCTCTGCCACCCACAATGTTTGTGATTTGCAGAGTATAGTAGTAGATGTAGATGTAGAGCTCTTGGCGGATGATGTAGATTGACGTATTAATTATTAGTTTTTTTTGTTTATTTATATTCCTTCGATGTAGATGTTGTCTTTTATTCTATGTTCAGAGATGTCGCTGTTACAAGGTTACATAATTATTAATATTATGGGCATTATTTAATATGAATTATACTATAGTAACCGTGAAAAAATTAAATGCCAAAATATTACGTTCAGCACGACATTTTTAAAGAGGTTAGAAGAAGCTAGGAAAATTATATTTCACAACTATAATGACTCAAACCACAAACCTTGCCATAGTACAACTGGTGAAACATACTTAAGTGGCTACATTAAGTTGTTCTTCCAGCAACTAGAGTTCCTACTTGTAGCTAGTTGTCACAAACGTTTTCTAGCTTTAGCATCTCACTCTAGACAGGTTACTGTCGACCCGTCCTCCTGATAACATTGTAGTACTTACCCTTGTGAGTTCCAGAACGCCGTAAACGTCACTTTTCATACTGTTGGTTAAGTTTTGAACTTTTTGTTCAGCGACAGTTGTGTGCGTTTCTATCTGATACCCTGGCGTCGCTTTTCGGCTCACCGAGCGTGGTGGGTGAGCGGCAACGCTCTGTCCTCAAATTCAATAGGACGCGGGTTCGAATCTGTCTCCAGCGCCAGATTTCGGTTTACAATGTTTTCCCCAAACCGGTCAAGGAGAATGGGCGGTATGCTTCCTTCAAAACACCATGGCCAAATTTCTTCCCGTTCCTTGTCCCCACTCTAATGCATCGTTGTCGACAGAGCGTACATTGGTGCCTGCAGAATATGGGGTAAGGAATCCACGGTGGACGAAAAAAAGAAGGTTTATTTTAAAAAAAAAAAAAAAATTAAAGGTTCTTGTGGTTGTAATGACCTGGAGACAGGGTTTCTATTGGCTGCGCATTCCATACCTGTCGTAGCCGCCCAAACGTAAACCGGCAATCCTACCGGCCACAGGGGACCTACAGTTTAACGTGGAATCCGAACCACGGAAGCGTTCTGGCGTACTACACATTACATAGCAAGCTGTACCAGAGGTTAAGGTTGGGTGAAGGGCCTGTGAAGGTCCCCGTGGAGACAAGTATTTAGATCTCCACTCAGACAACTTAGGTACCGAACAACCACACCCCTAAAATAAAAAGCGGTATGGACTATTTGCCCGAGATATCCCGTAGGAGGTATACGTCCGCCTGGTAGCAGAGTTTTGACTGTCTGCGTCTTGCGCAGTGCCCTGCTTAAGTGTCGCCATCTATACGTCTCAGCAACGTCAATGTTATTAGAGGCGGAAAGGACTAGTGCGAAGGAATTCGGCCAGGGTCTTTCTGAAGGAACCATTCCGGCATTCGCCTGCAGTGATTTGGGGATCCATGAAAAATTTAAATCTGGATGGCCGGACGGGGATTCGAACCGGCGCCTTCCCCAATGCGAGTCCGGAGCGTTACCGCTCACCCAACAGACACGGTGTGTAATTGTGATCCGTATAATAAGCGCATAATCTGCTTGTGAAAAGACGGAGAATTGGAACTGTACCAAAGTTTTCAGTATCACGTCCCCCCTCCATTAAAAGAAAAGTTCCCACGTTGCCTTTCCCAGTCCCCCGCCAGGCTTTTATTATTAAAAATGGAAATGCCTACTTCTTCAGTACTAACAATGACATCTCGCGGGTCTAAGTATGTGATGTTGGAATAAAGGTATTCAGCTCAAAGAGGGCGTGAAGGAGACATTGTTTCCGACAGTGTAGAGCTAGGGTGGAGAAGCTACACCGCACCCCTGCTCCCGCCCCATGCGGCCATCCACCAATTACGTCGCACGAATTACAGGTTTTTTGGACGCGCCCGCCCCCCACCCTTTTCCTTGTCACATGTGGTCACATTTGTGACTCCCCCCTCCCTTGGTGTGACCAAGGAAGCACGATACTGTTCAGTGCTTCCGGTGCCAGTCCTTTGGTCATTACTCTGCGTAATGCACCAATGATGAGAGGTGTGTCCGCTGTGGAGGTGGCCACAAGTTTGCTGACTGCACTCGACAACGTCAAGATCCCATCTGTTACAACTGCGGCGATCCTCACGCCGCCTCTTACGTTAGCTGCCGCACACGCAAACAGCTACTACGAAAAACCAAACCAAGGCAAAAGCTCCATATGCAGCCCGCATTAAGTCAAGAAATAAGTAGACAGGGCAGCTTCCTCCTGCTGACAGAAAGCAGCACAACAACAAGAACTCTCCACGACGAAATCCACGGCCTTCTGCAGCTGACATCAGCCGTGACGTCTACGACAGCGGAGGAAGCCGTCGAGACTGTCAGCCCTGCAGCCGACACGACATAATCGTCGAGCTTCTCGCGCAACTGATCAACCTGCTGACAACGCTACGAAACAAGACAAGAAGACGCTACCTGCGGCGGTGACCAATTCTACAACTCCACCAGTTGTCGCTATAGACTACAATGAAGACACTCTACAGTACGTAGGCAGGTCCAACAAAGACGCACCACATCATGTCAACCAAAACGGTGAACTGGAAGGAGATACGGCCAACGTTGTAAGAACTTCCCCACACTCTGGGCGTAATGTGTCTCAGATGAATCACCCAAAAATTATGTCAAGACGTCGTAATACATATTTTTCTTCGAAAAGTTAAACAACGTACTATGTAACAAGTAAATTAACCTGATGCAATAAATCGAAGACTAGCCATATGTCTTTCATCTACTGATTTAGATTTTCTCATTTTAGTGTCCTGTTTGAAAATTATGGGTCCCACAGATTCTCTGATAAAGTCAACTTCACAACCCATCAACCTACAGAAGTTCCTAAACTGTTGCGCATCTTCGGTCTGTAATTCCGGTGTCTGCTTAGGTATGGTTCCAAAAACACTTCTCCTTTTAATCCACGGCTTACCGCAGCAGCATTTCCTACTCAGTTTTTCTCTTTTTAGTAATAGCAGCTAGTATGATCACAGCTGACGCGGTGTAAAGGTCGTTTTGGGCTTTATTATTAATTAAGAATGGATTTATAAATGTTGCAGACATTGGCTATGTTAGCGTGGAAAGTTGCGGTCACGAGGCACAAACGCAAGCAAAGTCGTTGCCCCGTTCAGGAATGCTGAATAGCACGTCAGCGATACCTCCCTGTGACGCAAACCAGAGCAGAAGTGGGCCCTGTACAGCCAATAAATCATTCTATTCACTACCAGCCAGCTTAGGAACAGCATCGGGTAGCGAACCGCTAGCTTAAAGCTTAGCCGCCATGCCTCGGACGTCGTAACGATCTTAAGTTACATCCAGTTTAGTAGACTGATTTCCACTTAATATCTTCTACGATCAGACTAGCGATCCAGTAGAACAAGTGTGGACTCTACTTCTTGGTATCATCGTCAAATGATTGATTCCTTTCAACCGTTCATCCACACTTCGTGTTGTTCATTTGAGTATATAGTATTCCTATAGTAAAAGGATCGTGACCTACACATGGTGGCAGACAATCCTGATTGAATTAATTAGTTAACTTCCAAAAAGTCAAGACGGTATCCGGAAGAACATAAGAAGAGGAGATAAACGCTAAGGTCAGACACACGTAAAGCCACATTCCCAATTAATGATCAAAACGATGTGTGGATAAACGGTTTAATGGAATCAAGCTGCCGATAGTACATTTGACGATGATATTAAGAAGTAAAGTCCACACTTGTTCTACTGGATCGCTAGTCTGAGCGTAGAAGATATTAAGTGAAAGTCAGTCCACTAATACTGGATGGAACTAAGATCGTTACAGGCCCGAGGCAGGGCGGCTAAGCTTTAAGCTAGCGAATCGCTACCCGATGTTGCTCCTAAAGGCGCGTTCCCACGATCCCTTGTAACGAAGGCGAGACGGGACGGGACCTCATTAGCCGAAGTGTAGGGACGACCGCGGGCCGCAGGTTAGTCCTAGCTTACCTCGCCGCAACCTCCGCACCACGTTGCCTAGTGTCGTTTGGCACAGAGCACTTTACAGCAACAGAAGGGGTGCGCACCGCTGCTGCAAACCGATGGCAACAGCGCTCCACTACGCACGACTGTGAAGTTTACCGACTCAGAGTAGGAAGCTGCGTCTCGTCTCCGCTAGCAGAGGCGGCCCCGTTCCCATGGCGTGTGCTTGAGTATTCGTCCCGTCCCGTCCCGTCTCGTCTCGCCTTCGTTACAAGGGATCGTGGGAACGGGCCTCAAGATGGCTGGTAGTTAATAGAATGATTTATTGGTTGTACAGGGCTCGCTCGGCTCTGTTTTGCGTCACAGCGACCTTTCTACTGTGCGCCGCCATCTTGACTACTCTGGGTCCTGAGAGTTGTCACGAGAGTTGTCTTGGTGAGCAGCTCACCGAGAGTCAAGCTAGCCAGAATCCACTCTCAAGTGGACGCCTTCCCGAGAGTAACTCGCGGCTACTCTCAACGCACTGGCTGCGGTGCAGACAGGAAACATTTTGCGGCCGGTTCCAGCGTGCGCCTGGGGCGGCGCTGTTAATATTCACGACGTGTGAATGTTATTACACGGCCGCTTACAGATCCCGGCTGTCCGAGTGTTCCCAGCGAGCATAATTCAGCTTCACGGCGGAGGCGGCCTGCCCGCGGCGGACACAGTGGATACGGCCCACCGCCGGGATCAACACCTCGCCACTGCCGGGGGTGCGTCCATGAACTACGCAGACACCCTCCCCCCCAAGTAGCCGGACGTGGCTTTTGCCTCTAACCCCTCGGGGACGTCCATTAATGACGTGAGGTGAAATAGAAAAGGGGGGGGGGCGTCCGGCGAAATCTCACGAAACCTCAACAAGGGGGAGGGGTCAACGGAAATCTCACGTGAGGTTTTGAAATTCTTGTACAATAGCAGAGCTAAAAAAAGGGGGGCTAAAAGTGACGCGAAAGTCGATTTTAGGGGGTATTTTGGTCCAAAAACCGACCTTGTTGGGGGGGGGGGGGTTTCTTCGGACCATGAGACCTAAAAAAAAAGTTTTCAAAAGTTTCGAGGTCGATTGGTAGGGGTGGGGGAATCTCCGTCATTCTAGAGGGGAGGGGGGGCATCCGACCAAATCCCACGAAGTCTCACCAGACGGGGGTGGGGGGGGGGGAGAGTCCGGAATTCCGGAAAATCCCCTCACCACGTCGCTTTTTCCGTATTGATTCCAGAAGACATTTTGTACTGTTTTCTCTTGTCATACTGTGATGCCACAAGTTTAAAATTATAATTAGGAACATTAAGAAGTAGTATTTAATTAGAGTAAGTATAGCATTAAGGATTTTGAATTATGGTAGCGAGAGTGAGACAGGGAGATTTTAAGGTTTTCAGGTGTTGGCTACAGACTACTGTCATGGCGGCTAGGTCACGCTGAAGGGGTCAACCACCCAGTTCCCGCCCTCAGTCTTAACGGGGAGCAGGATGGTACCGCAGCCAACCCACGGACGCAAAAAGTTGTCTTCTGGGAGGGGTGGTATCTTTGTAACTCTGGGCTTTATCCCATTAGGCAACGGGGAGACCAGAAGTCAATGTCCACCCGAATACCGTTAATAACTTGAGGTATTTTTCCGGAATTCCGGAACCCCCCCCCCCCCCACCTACCAACCGACCTAGTAACTTTTTGAGACCTTTTTTTTAGGTCTCATGCTCCCCGCCCCGCTAAAGGACGGTTTTTGGACCAAAATAACCCCTAACATCAACTTCCGCCTGATTTGTAGACTTTTTTTTTAGCTCTACAATTCTACAAGAATTTTAAAACCTCACGTGAGATTTACGTTGACCCCCCCCCCTTTCCCCTTGGGGAGGTTGAGGTTTCGAGAGATTTCGCCGGACCCCCTAAGGCCCCACAACGAGGCCGTAGCTCCTCAGTTCCGGTCAGTTTTTGCTCAGTGTTGCGGAACTGAAGTTCCGCGGTTTCGCTCCGTGTGGTGGCGACCGTGAGTGATGTAAGTCCATTTTATGTTTTACTCCCCTCTCTCTGTCTCTGCCATACCTCACTCTCGTTCACAGTTTGTAAAGTGAAGTTGATTAAGTACATAAAGAAGGAAGTGATAATTGTCTTATCTAGATGATGATTTGCGGATTCAATGTACGTGTTGGAATAGAGAACCCATAGTGTACACAGTGATACACTTTATCAGAATACAATTTTTTTCGTGTGGTTCAAAATCCACGTATTTTATTTCTTTTATAACTGTTTCGACCTTTCACGTTGGGATCTGATTATAATCTGAACGCAGTCAATCTCCGGCAACGAAATCCGGTAGCAAAATAATTAAATGAACAATTAGCCGGAAAATATTAAAAGGTGGGTGTGCGAACGTTACAATACGGAGATAATTAAATGACGGAAATAAATATTCACATGCTCTTGTGCGTTCTGTACCTCATTTTAACTGTGAAAAATAATATGAATGGAAAGTTACGTGGCATAGCTCGGAAACCCGTCCTCCCCCCCCCACACACGTAGCCCAGCATAGCTTTCCAGCCAACCCCTCCTCCTCCTAGACCGAGCCACGTAGTTTAGGGAGGGTCCCTAAAGCCAATGAGCAGGATACTAAATCATAAGTGATGTAGCATTGTGGAAAAAGCAGAGATGTTATAACGGTCGTACATCATTCGGAGAGTCCATGAACTACGTGACTCGGTCTAGGGGGGGAGGGGTTGGCAGGAAAGCTACGTTGGGCTACGTGGGGAGGGGGGGATTCCCGAGCCAGGTCATATAGCTTTCCAATCGTATTATTTTTCACCGTGGGTTAGAATCCCCGTCCGGGCATCCAGATTTGTGTTTTCCATGGTTTCCCCAAATCACTCCAGGCGAATGCGGGGATGCTTCCTCTAAAAAGGTCATGGCAGAATTTCTTCCCGTTCCTTATCCCCACTTCCATCCCGCCTCTAATGACTTTAGCCGTCGACGAGGCGTAAAGCAGTAAGAAAAAAAAATTTATTTTTCACAGTTAAAATACGGTACAGAACTCACAACAGCATGTCAATATTTATTTCCCTCGGTTAATTATCTCCGTAAGTAATTTACAATAGTCTGACAGGAGAAAACCGTAAAAATGTCTTTTGAAATCAATAGGGAAAAAGCTATGTGCTACGCGGAGGGGGGAGGGGGGGGGGGGATTCACAGGGGGCCAAAATGGAGCTACCTGGATTATGGACGCTCCCATAGCAGATGGAAAATGACTCGCGGTAAGTGTAGTTGGCTGTTTAGTTTCGGAAAAGCGGTTAATGTTCAATTTGCAACTCACTTTTTATCCCTTTCATGAATGTGGTTTGCACACGCATTCTTTTTACACCCCCCGACCCGTCTTTATCAAAGCGGTATGGAGGGACATGCCATGCGGTGACGGGAGGCAGGCAGGATGAAGAAAGGGGGGGGGGGGGAGCTGAAAGCAGAGTACCTTCACACTCAAAACACAAAATATCTAAAAAAAATGGCGGGTCGTTTTGGTGTTTCACCTGACGATGACTGCAGAGCGAACTGTCGAACCGTTATGTTTCTACGACACCATCCAGCGGAACACCCGAGAAGGTTATATTTTACGCGAAAAAGTCTGGTACTAAGTCAAATTACGTTTCGGAAACCTTGGTTGATTTAATGGCACGATAAAACATTGTCAGGTTGAAAACACTGCAGGATGGAATTGTGCAATCAAAGTGTTTGATGATAAACAATGCACTACAATTTACTACCGTCATAAATGAAAGGGTTAACTGGGAACTTGATCAAAACAGTAACAAAGAAATGTGACGATACGTAACGCCTCTATGAGTTCTCACCAACATAGCAAATCCATGCGGAACAGGTCACTTTCTTTTTTTTTTTTTTACTTATGGAAAGGACGGGGAACAAGAAACTGGGAGGAATTCGGCCATGGCCATTTTGAAGGAAGCATCCATGCATTCGACTGGAATGATTTGGGGAAACCATGGAAAACTCAAATCTGAACGTCCGGACGGGGATTCGAACACACGTCCTCCCGAATGCGAGGCCACAACGTTACCGCTCACCCACCACGCACGTTGTAACCACCAACGCCCGGAAACATGAAGTTAAAATATGTAGAGCAGGGGTGACCAATCCAAACAATCTTTGGAAGTGCATCATAACTCCGCGGACCGCATATAAAATTATATATCCCAATATTAGATTTAGACCCACTATAGACATTTTTTTGGAGCGAATAGTTCAAACATGATGAGTTATTATTAATTTTTTTACTATTATTCTTACATGTAAATACAGATAATATAATAATAATGACACTAAACGCACATTTTAAACAAATATATAACACTAAAAATTATATATAAAAATATACAAATATAAATGAAATAAATTTGGAAAAATATGAATGTATAAATCACGTATTTTTTAATACATTCGTTTTCACTACTTTTGGCGTTATAAAGTAAATATATTTTGTAAAAGTGTGATGAATATCGCGGGCCAGAAAAATGTTCAAGGCGGGCCGCGGTTTGGCCACCCCTGATGTAGAGCGTCGTAACATCTGGCGACCGTACATACTGAAGGAGAGAACACAGTATG
>CM061914.1:182915456-182950578 GCA_031002005.1 Vandiemenella viatica | reverse complement strand
TTTGCTTCGTGTGCCTACTGACAGAGAAATCAAATTCTGTGCCAGGTAGTCGTGGGCACTCTGCGGACAGTGATATATTCTTCTTACCGAGCGTGGTGGTATAACGGTTAGCGTTATGGCCTCGGATTCGGGAGGACGGCGTTTCGAATCCCCGTCCGGGCATCCAGATTTGGATTTTCCATGGTTTCACAAATCACTCCAGGCAAATGCCGGGATGCTTCCTTCAAAAGGCCATGGCCGAATTCCTTTCCATTCCTTGCCCCCCATCCTTTCCTGTCTCTAAAGACCTCGCTGTTAGAGAGGAGGGAGTGGGGAAGGGAGGGGAGGGAGTTCCGAGCCAGGCCACGTAGCTTTTCATTCATATTATTTGTCACAGTTAAATTGAAGTAAAGAATACACAACAGCATGTGAATATTTATTTCCGTCATTTAATTATCTCCGTATGTAATTTACGATTGTCTGACAAGAGAAAACAGTACAGAATGTCTTCTGGAATCAATAGGGGAAAGAACTACGTGCTAGGCGGGGGAGGGTGGGGGTAGAGCAAAAGCCACGTTAGTCTACAGGGGGGGAGGTCGGGGGGAGGAGAGGCGGAGTTCACAAGAGTCCGAATTGGAGCTACGTGGTTTATGGACGCTCCCTTACAAAGCAGTGCCTTCCGAGAATCAAAGAGGACGAAGTTTAACATTTGGAGCAGCAGGACTTATAAGATAATGTTCAATAAATCAACACATTGTTACAATTTTCCTGTTACAGAAGATATGATAAGTTTAATGTCAAAAAGAAAATGTATCATCCTTAAAAAAAAAAAAAAAAAAAAAAAAAAAAAAAAAAAAAAAAAAAACTGTGTAGGCACAGCAGTGTTGAAAGTGACGCTATATGAAATATGTTCAGAGAGATATTTTATACTTCAATGTAGAATAAGATCTTGTATTTGAAATTTAAAAGACCTGGAAATAGAGTATTCTTAATTTTGAATCTCTCCTCAAAAATTATTGTTTCATTCTTTCAGTTGGCGAGTCTCCGGATTTTTATACCCAATCTACGAAAATTTTAACTGCCATCTGCGGAGATTCAAAGCCACAATGTTGGCAGCACTGTCGTTGTACGAAGGTAGCCGCTTTATTACGAAAGCAACATTCCTCAATGGCTCAATACTGGCGCTCCCTTTTGAAGTAAATCAAGAACAATTTGCATACAATGGGCGGCGAGCAAATTTATTAACGTACTGTTTGGTTTCGTCAGAATGCGCTGCGCCGATTCGTGTGGCCAAGTCTGGTACTACAAGGCCACACGGCAAACCGAATAGGGAGCGTGAAAAAACTACGTGGCCCCATTTGGACATGTTTTGAAAAAAACCCATCCACCACGTAGCCTAACGTGGCTTTTGCCTTGACACCACTCGTGTTGAATGTAGCTTTTCCCCTATTAATACCAAAATACTACCGAGCGTGGTGGGTGAGCGGTTAACGTTCTGGCCTCGCATGCGGGAGAACGCGCGTTCGAATACCCGTCCGGGCATGCAGATTTGGGTTTTCCATGGTTTCCCGAAATCACTCCAGCCGAATGCCGGGATGCTTCCTTTAAAAGGCCATGGCCGTATTCCTTCCCGTTCCTTGTCCCCAGTCCCATCCTGTCTCTAATGACCTCGACGTCGACGAGGCGTAAAGCCACAAATAAAAGTAATAATAATACTTTTTGTACTGTTTTCTCTCAACACAGTATCGTTAAAACTATTGTGTGTATATTGAGCACAACTGATATTTGCGTTATGTATTTTTCTAAAATTATAAATATTCTGAAGGAAATGTTGACAGTACCCACTCCTGCATGAATTATTGGGTAAAACCTCTTTCTCAGATACAGTTCCCTCTTGAGGTGTTACTAAAAACATTCTCCTTATCGCATTCATCATTGTTGATTAATTGATAAAATAGAACAAACTATAGTAACTTCAGTGAACATTATAATTAAAGTTGCATTGAAACTCACTTGACAGAATAAATTATTTTATAAACGATCGGTGTGGTCACACGCGGTCGATTCTGATCAAAACAATACGTACCGTCACTGGCTCCGAAAAACCCGGGTGACATCTGTAAGCGAATTTGAATCTAGGTACAGCATGTCTAATGTTTTTCGAATCGTATTGCGCCGTCGCGTGTCGGTTAGTTCAAATGCGCCGGCCGCGTGCAGCCCAACGCTATGACTACAAGTCACACGCATTCGCAGCGCTGTCAGTGTATGGGATACCTAAACTACGAAATGAGCGTGTTTTGGAAATGATGGGTGAGACGAGAGGTTTCTGGAAGAGACAGGCAGGTGGGTCATATTTTGAGAGATACGGGATTGATTAATTTGTTAGTGGAGGGAACAATCGAAGGTAAGGACTATTAAGGAAGACAGAGATTAGAATATATGAAGCAGATAATTGAGGACGTGGGTTGTAAGGGGTATGTAGAGATGAAGAGGTTAGCGCAAGATAGGAAGGGATGGAGGATTGCATCAAACCAATCGAAAGTCTCAAAACAGCAAAGTCTAAATTACACACGGAGATAATTAAATGACGGAAATAAATATCCAGATGCTGCTGTATGTTTTGGACCTTGTTTTAACTATTAAAAATAATATGAATGAAAAGCTGCGTGGCTTTTACTTGGATCCCCTGTACCACCATCCCCCCCCGCCCCCTCCCCCCTCGCAAGTAGCTTAATACCCAACCCCTCTACCCTCTAGACCAGTGGTGGACAACCCGCGGCCCGCCTTGAACATTTTTCCGGCCCCGAGATTCATCAAACTTTTACAAAATAATTTTTATATTCATTTTAGTGTTATATATTTGTTTACAATGTGCATTTAGTATCATTATTATTATATTATCTATGTTTACATGTAAGAATAATAGTAAACACAGTAATAACTCATGTTTTAATTTTTCACTCCAAAAAAATGTTTCTAGTGAGGATATATAATTTTATATGCGGCCCGCGGAGTTATGATGCACTTCAAAGGTGGCCCGCAAGATCATTTGGGTTGGCCACCCTTGCTCTAGACCAAGCCACTTAGTTTTAGGGATCATCCGGCAGATTTTTGAAGTTGTGTCTGTAGAAGAAATTTATGAACAAATCATAGACAAATTGACTGTGAGAGAAACAAAGCCTAAGTGACCGATATAACATTACAGAGACTCACACACGCTATCCATCTGTCTGTCACCATTCGGTTGATTTATAAATTTCGTTACAAAATATTTTCGTTATCTACCCCGAAAAAGTATCCTAATGATGCATAGTATTTCGTTATCGTTGTCGTTGTTGTTGTTGAGGTCTAAGGACACGTCGACGAGGCGGTCAGTAGCACCCTATTTCGTTATCAAATTTTGTCAAGATTAGTTTAGCCGTTTAGTCGTGAAAACGTAACAAACAGACATAGATACAGAGAGTTACTTTCACATTTATAATATCGGTGTAGATTTTTTTCCTTTTTTCGCTGTTGATATGTTAAGTGTAATTGGTTTAATCCGTACATTGACTGTCCACGTAAACCAAGTTGCCAACAAAGCTAATATATATGTGTGAATCTGGTGTCGCTGTTTTCACTTTGTTCTGTCTTCGGACACCAGACTCGGTGCTGGCAGTGGTATACGGAGGAGTCCACGAATAGCCCGCACAGATTTTCCCAATATTTTTACATCGGTCGTCGTGAAGGTGGGTTGTTATTTTAGAGGTGTGACATCAAAGGCAGCTGTTCGTCACGCGGCTCACCTTTGGCTCGGCCGGAGAGGCATAAATCGGCCGAGCGGCATGAGGCATCTGGTGGCAAGCGCGCCGTATATCACCGACTCCGCCGCTGCCGGCCAGCTCTCGAATACCACATCCAAGAAGAAGCCACGCACCACCACATATCCCCAATCACCTCCCAGCTATTCGCTGAAAAAAAGTCTCTGCGACTCTAGACCAGACTACCTCCTGGGCTTCACATGGGAATAGGCTTGGGCAAAATATATCGATGTATCGAAATATCGATATTTTTCATAAAATAATCGATATTTTTATATCGATACGTCAAAAAACGATATTTTGTTTGCAGCATCAATTTTGAGTACAGCCGGCCTCGGTAGCGTAGGGGCTAGAGTGCTAGCTCCACGTGCCGAGGCCGCCGGTTCGAATCCGGCCGCGGGCATGGATGTTAAGTGTTGTGTGTCTGTGTGAATGTCCTGTCCGTCCTGTGGCGTCCATACATTGGAAAAAAATACACATTGAGCTGGCTGTATGGCCTCCGTTGCCGAATGCCATTAAAAAAAAAAAAAAAAAAAAAAAAAAAAAAAAAAAAAAATTTGAGTACCAATTCGATATTTTTGTACTAAAGCAATTCAGTAACCAATTTGATACGCTACATATGTATTAGATAAATATACATACACATCCAATCTTCTGAAAGCATCTTAAAAATGAATTCGTCGTAATTTAACAGCTTTTCATCAACTGTTAGCTGTTAAATTTTAACAGGTTTACGTGTTTAATGTGAACATATTTGAATGTTTTAACAGTTAGGTTATTTTTATAGTTGAATAATACTGATGGACATCTTTTTCAATTGGTTTCTTCATTTATGAATAACAGTTAATAAAAGAGAGTTCTTTCGAAGTCTAAATCAGACGAATACTGGTTTTATAGATTGTAAAAACTGATAAATTAATATTTTCTGCAGGTGTCCTTAATTTCCTTAAAGGTTTTGATATATTTTGAAAATATTTTTAGATAATTACTGACTTTTGGTAAAAATATCGTTATATCAACATATCGATAACTTTTTCTTCGATATACATCGGTACCGTTTGTAAATATCGATACTATATTTATCGATATATTTTTTCATTTGTCTATCTCTTCATGGGAGAGTGAAAGGTAGGGAAAAAATTCCAACTTAACAATTCTATAGATAAGGGTGCGTCCACAAACTACGTGGCTCGGTCTGCGGATGGGGCTGGGTAAAAAGCTACTCTGGGCTACGTGCGTTACAGAACACCATAAAACAGCAGATAGATATTTATTTCCGTCATTTAATTATCTCCGCATGTAATTTAGATATCCTATATACTAACAGAGCTGCACAGGCGTGTGACTTGTAGTCATAGCGTTCGGCTGCTCGCGGCTGACGCATTTGAACTAACCGACACGCGACGGCGCATTACGATTCGAAAAACATTAGACAATGCTGTACCCAGACTCGAATTCGCTTACAGATGACACCCGGGATTTTCCAAGGCAGTAACAGTTCGTTTTGTTTTGATGGTTTGAAATTAAGCTGTTTTTTCTGGGTTCGGCAGAATGTTACCACACTGTTCGTTGATAAAACCATTATAATTTTGTTCTGTAAAGCTAATTTGAAGTTCATAGTATAGTGTGAAATGGCACTGTAAAATAAACATCCAGGGTTTACCGAAAATGTTTTTCCTACAAGTTTGCATTGCCCCGTGAGTTGTATAGATAACCAATCAAAGAATCATTCCCTGGTAATGCAAAAAGGTGACACAATTGCAGCATAAGAAAACAAAAATGCAGCTTTTCTTAGATTTTTATTATTATTTTTTTTACGCGGCAGGAACAGTTTTTTTCTATTTTATCGATCAATGAACAGTATTGAATGAGATAAGCAGAATGATTTTAATAACACATCAAGAAAAAAGGAAAGCACACTATAACCGAGAACCACAACAAATGTGAAATCTCACCCAATTTTTTCCGTTTTACTATTTTTAATGATCTTATTTAATAAATTACAGCATCACTGCAATAGACACCAACAGTATTAATTTATTATTTAGCATTCACGATGCAGGAAAACCTACCACAAATATCACATGTTCAAAACAGCGAGTTCAGTTAACCAAACGCCAGGATATCTCTGGTCCAAAGACAATAAACTGTTATCATATAACTACCGATTTCGAAAACGTTTCTTTTAGATTCTTGTCCTCAGATATACTTCCTTTGGTAATTAAAAACATTCATTTTCTCACGTCAAGGAACAAAATAAAATTCCAGACAATTTTTCAACTTAACAATATAAATTCGAACCAAAGATATTCAACATTATTATCTTTGCTTCCGTGTTCATTGTCTTTGCTTGTTAGTCGCGGTCAGAATAACTTAATTGTAAATATAGGTGTTATACTTCGGTGTCACCAATCGGAATGAATTATATATTTTGTCAGGCTCAAAGACAGAAATCACTCACTGAGCGAAAAAACGATGCGTTGTTGTTTCTTAAAAACGGCCGCAATACTTTGTGGCGTATCAGTATCTAACTCTTTTGTGTTCACGACGAATTGGACCAGGCTGAATTTAATATATATAATCTTTCTTACCCGTCGCGTTACAGGGCTCTAACAATAATAATAATGAATCGTCATGTGTGGAGAACGTGACCTGAACCAGACTCGAATTTCGCGCCCTGGCTGTTTTTTGTAAGTGACATAACGCGAATTACGTGTTTTCGAGAAACCAGACCGCGCTTTGATAGTTTTTTCGCTCAATGGTCTGAATTGGTCCAGTGATTTGTCCTTGATAATGCGGTTGAAACACGCCCAGGATTTTATATACAAAGATATAAAAGTATAAAGATAACCGTAAAGCATGTTAAGAGTACCACCAGCGATTCAATGCTTCTTTCTGTACGTGAAAGCTGAATAGTTGGTACAGTCGTGGAACGTTACCAGAGACCTCGTTCGCGCGGAGTATTTTTACTGCGTCTGTTTGGGGTTGAGGACTAGACGTCGCGTCCACCTTCTCACGGACAATTTACTGCCAGGTGTCACGCCTGAGCACTCTACGTATTTCACTGGCGGCGTCGCGAAACTTATAAATAAACGAAAGCGCTGTTAGCTTTTCAGACACTGCAAGGCCCCAATAAATTTCATCGCGGAACGCCTTAATTAATTCCAGACGCGCGTTAACTGCAACAACAAAACCGAGAGTGGTGGGAGAGCAGCTTTCCATGGTTACGACGAATTCCTTCCCAATTGGCCCATCCACCCATGCCTTTTAACCGAGAATGGGGAGGGAGAAGGAGCGTGTTTACAACACGTAATAGGGGCGGAAAGAAGCTTCGCGACCTCCCGTTGGAAGCACTGTTTTAACCAACTTCTAAATTTCAAACCCCAAAATGTTTATGGTTTTACGCTTTGTCGACGTCGAGGTTCAGCCTTCTTGGTGCAACTAAAATGTTTCACGAGACATACGCTATGACTAATATACAGTACTCTCACTTTCTTCTGACAACAATCTCGAAGTCTTCTTCGTACTGAGCAAGAAGTTATGTCACAGAAAATATCCCTAAAGAATGGTCGAAACGTAGATGAAGGTGGGGCTATATATATGTTGAGCGTTTGCTCATGCAATGTGTTCTTTCTCCCGCTACTTCAACATAATTCACACTTCCGTAACTCTATTTATCGTGTACTAGTGATCGCCCAGGGGTCGAAATTCCACCGTAATTCCTTAAGTAATTTAGTTTCCTTCGTGGAAGAGTAATAATCATTATTTGAATTAGTTCTATTGCCTTTGCTGTGATATTATATACTGCATACATTGACGTCGTGTACCAATACGTTATTAGCTTGTGTTGTATGCCTATATTCCCTGCAATACCTATAAAATTAAAATGATACACTCCACACGTGACTGTATCCCAAATTTTAGCTTCTGAACTAACCATAGCAAATAATGATATGTATTTAGACCAATGAATGTTTTCCAAATAATTTTTGACTTTCTATTTATCGATAGTTCATTTGAATGTCATTCAATCACACAATGATTTAAAATATTCATTTTGACTTAAGGCCGGTAAAACTGCTTTAACCTTATGACAACATGAAGTAAATGCAGTCCTTTCACCTGAAGTGACTTCTGATTCGAAATGTTTTGCCTTCCGAAACCTGCATTGTAAATTCGAAACTATCAAAATTTCTTGGGATAACATTTAGTGCGCATTTAAACGTATCCATCAAAATAATTTCATCATTTTGTGTGTTCATTATTTAAATTTGGTCTTTTATCATTTTGAATTTCACGTAAATAAGTATTCCTTCTTTTTTTGTCTCTCCGACGTGTGAGTGCGAAGCGTAATGGAAGTAGGTGCAAATATCTGAATGAAAAAAAAAAACCGTAATGAAATTACTGAAATTCAAAAATTATTAGACCCTTAACCAAAATTTAAACTTTTAAATACAAAAAGACCATACAGCATCTGGCAGAATCGCTACATTCCTTTTCGAAATGTTCTGTTTATGACTTCAAAGATTAATCTCTGGTTCATGCGATTCTTTTGTTTCACCAAAGACCACAGAGTATCTCAATGCTGGGAATACACGTCAGATAGTTGGCTCCGATCAGATTTCACGCACACACAAGATCGCGAATTTTTTATTTGTTAATGTATTTGTAGCATGTATTAACTATGATTATCTTTTTTTTTCTGTTAACCAAAGACATTGGCAGAATCTCTAAGTGTCGTTTTGCCACTAAAAAAAAACACACACACACACTCTTGAATGTAAACAACGATTTTTTTTAATTTAATGTATTTTTAACACATTAACACATATTATATAAAATTTTAGCTTTTTGCACTTCTTCCCCATGTAAACTTTAAATTTCCAAATCTTACATTCCTCCGTTTGCGCAATATTCTTAAAAAGGGATCCGAAGTTTTCGCTTAGCGTATTCATATATAGATTCTGGACCTCTTAAACATAGCTGTGTTCACACTATCACAGCCTCTTTCGCAATCCAGGGTGGAAACCAGCAACCCCTCGTGCTTACAGCGTTTCTTGTGCCTTACAGCAAATATGTGTTCTAAAACCTGTTAACCGGGACTTCATACGCGTGGACTTAGAATTTTATCGCTGCTATCAGATAGAGAACGCTGTAAGTTACGTAAAACGTGTCCCAAACAGACCGGAGTCTGGATAATGTTACGGAAAAGCCATCACCATACTATTCTACCAGTGAACATGTCTCATGAAGGGAACCAATTTGCAATACGTTTAAAAACAGCAAAAAACTAAGAAGGGGGGAGGGGGGTTTAACTGAGGCTGACTAACCCACCGCAATTCCTCCGACAGATTTTTATTTGTGGTTTAATATTATATAACTTTCTCGGTACTTCTTATATCAATACCGTTTTGTACACGTTTTTGGTTTTGCTGCCCTACTAGGTAAACACAAAATGGTAGTCTGGTGCAGCGCAAATCCCCATCTGCACTACTTTGTGTCAATGCATGAAATTTATGAACAGATCATACACAAACTGACTGCGAGAAAAACAAAGCCTGAGTGGCCGATATAACTACAGAGACTCACACACGCTACACATCTGTCTGCCACCTTACTGATAGTTTTCAAACTTTCATGACAAATTATGCTATGTATCCCGAAAGAAGTACCCTATGTCATTCCTAATGATGCATAGTATATACTTGTAAAATTTTATTAACATCGGTTTAGCCGAGAGAACGCAAGAAACAGACAGAGAGACAGAGTTACTTTGGTATCTATAGTATTACCGTCGATTATGTGTCGCAAATCTTGTCTCTGCTTGAGAAATGTGTGGCCCCTCAGATTTCTTAGTGTTGCTGTAGGGTTAGAATCACTTTGCACCATTGAACGGGCGACGATGGCACAGTTGTAGATTCCTCGCGAAGTGCTGTAAGATGTATTTACAGAGTCGCTCCCTGCTCCGTTGTTAACACCCAGCGCACACACCCAGCCTCTCAAACGACCTGCGTGACGTCACAAGCAATTAACACCTGTCGCGTCGTAAAGGGCCACCGTGACAGGAATGGCGCGAGATTTATCGTCTTCCAGCAGACAGGCGCGACCAAAGCAGGAAGCGTGGGGCGAGGGCTAGGCGGTGCACCGGGGCCCCGAAGCTCAGGGGACCTCCAACCACATCTCAGGGGGCCCCAAGCAAAGCTCAAGGACCCACAAGAACAGCTGAGGAGGGCCTAAGCTCAGCTCAGGGGGTCCCCAAGCTCAGCTCAGGGGGTCCCCAAGCTCAGCTCAGGGGTACCCAAGCTCAGCTCAGGGGGTCCCCAAGCTCATCTCAGGGGGTACCAAAGCTCAGCTCAGGGGTACCCAAGCTCAGCTCAGTGGGTCCCCAAGCTCAGCTCAGGGGGTCCCCAAGCTCAGCTCAGGGGGTCCCCAAGCTCAGGTCAGGGGGTCGCCAAGCTCAGCTCAGGGGGTACCCAAGCTCAGCTCAGGGAGTCCCCAAGCTCAGCTCAGGGGGTCCCCAAGCTCGGCTCAGGGGGTCCCCAAGCTCGGCTCAGGGGGTCCCCAAGCTCGGCTCAGGGGGTCCCCAAGCTCGGCTCAGGGGGTCCCCAAGCTCAGCTCAGGGGGTCCCCAAGCTCAGCTCAGGGGGTACCCAAGCTGAGCTCAGGGGGTTCCCAAGCTCAGATCAGGGGGTCGCCAAGCACAAGGGCCTCAAGCTCACCTCACGGGGTCCCCAAGCTCAGCTCAGGGGCTCCCAAGCTCTGCACAGGGAGCCCCCAAGCTCAGCTCAGGGGGCCCAAGCTCAGGGAGCCCTTGCCAGCAAACCTCACAAGGCTTGGTAGAGCTTAAAAGAAAAAAGGGTTGCCCATCTGGCCTGAGAGCCCAAAATATTTTTTTGCACCGGGACCCTTGTTAACCTAGCTACGCCACTGCCATTACACGTTAAAGCCTGCACAATTTTATGATAATAAAATGTTTTGTTAATGTTAAAATAATGTTATCAAAACTTTGTATAAAAAAACTGAAATTTATGTTACTATTGCCGTGGTCAGGGAAACTGGCGGGTGGATGCGAGCGTGCTGTTATTTTATTATTATTATTATTACTCCGCGATTCACTAAAAGTGTGTGGCGGAGGGTGCATAGCACCTATCGAGAAGGGTTATGGTTTGGAAGGGTTATAAGGGATATGGCAGGAGGCGTCCATGGGCTATTGTGAGGAACCATCCCCGCATTCGCGTGGAGCGATCTGGGAAAACCATGGAAAACCCAGATCAGGATGGCTGGAGTGCTTTATCGAAAGCTACTCCTGTCGGATTTTAAGTTTACTCGCCCGGTAAATCCTTTCTATTCCATTCCCTAATCGCTCGTGGGAAAAATGAGTACAGAAATGAATCGGTTCTGGCCCTGATTTCTCTTATCTTGTTTTCATGGTCATTTCGAGATATGAATGTTGCTGGTAGCAATATTTGCTGACTGTCATTCCGAAATACATCTGTCGTGAATTTTTCAATTAGCTTCCGTCGAGAGCAACGCCTTCGGTGTTCCAGGTCTTCCCAACCTAACTCCTTCAACATCGCACTTACGCTTTCCCTCCAACTATATATACCTGTCACGAATCGGGCGGCTCTTCTTTGGACCTTCTCTAAAGCCTCCATTAACCCCTTTTGATGGGGACCCCATACAGAACAACAATACTCTAAGTGAGGACGTACTAGTGACTTGTATACAATCGATTTAACTTCCTGAGTGCATTGATTTAAATTACGACCTAGAAATCGGAGTATACGATTTGCTTTCCCCATTACATTCTCAATATGCTCATTCCACGACAAATTATTACGAGTTGTTACCCCTAGGTATTTAGCGGAATCTACCGTTCTAAGGACAGTGTCATTAATCGTATATTCATAGTTAAATGGTGTCACCTTTTTACTCACACGCATGACTTGGCACTTTTTAGCGTTTAACTCCAACTGCCAATCTTTACACCACGCAATTATTTTCGTAATATCGTCTTGTAACAAAGCGCAGTCGTCCAGGGTTTTGATTTCGCGATAAATTATAGCATCATCGGCAAATAATCTTTTCATTCCCCCTATTATGTCGCACTTGGGAACATTCTCGCGTAGCTCTCGCTCTCTCTCTTTCTAAAACACTTGAAAATGGCAACGCTGAGCGTCCTGTGTTGCCTAGTACGAGCATTAAGGTAGAAGCTATTACTATCTACATCTATACTCTGCAATTCACAAATATTGTAGGTGGCAGAGTGTGGTAAGAACCAATCCTAATTCTGCGCATTCTAATCCTGAACAGAACGAGTAAGGAAGGAATACATAAACGCATCAGTACGGCATCTATTTCTCTAATCTTATCCCTCCTGTCATTGCGACCTAAAGGCGGAAGAAGAATTTCATTGCACTCGTAAATTAAAAATTTTCGCATTTTCTCCAATAAATTCAAACTAAAATGACGTCATCTGTCTGCCAAACAATCCGAGCCCAATCTATGTATCAGCTCTGTGACACTTGCGTAAGGACTGTAACTAGTAGTCACGAATCGAGTGGCTCTCCTCTGTACTTTCTCTAACGTGTCAATCAACCCCTTGTGATACGGATCCCCAACTCCACAACAATATTCCAAGCGGCGCACTAGTGTTTTATACGCTATTTCCTTTGTATGAGCATTACAACTTCTCAAATTACGACATATGAATCGTAATCTAGAATTAGCTTTGCCTACGACGGAAGTTATGTGCAAGTCCCATTTCATGTTTATTTACGCGTAGATACTTCAGGGAATCCACAGTGTGAACAACTGAATTGTTATGTTTGTACTGGTGAACAAACGGAGTCTTTTTGTTACTATAAGCAAATAGGTGAATTTAAGTACTAAACGCAAGGTTTAGCAACGATGCATTCGAAGCCACCCACCAATACAGCTGACCGCTGCTACAGTACAAGTTTAGGAGCGTCTTTGAAAGGCCAAAGAGTAACTGATGCCGATGAGAGCGGAGACAAAGAATAATGTTCGAGGCAAGAAGGAAAAAATAGAATGCCGTCACGTGATGGAAAAAAAGTTGCCAGCAGCGAGTTTCGATCCGGTGACCACGGGCTTACGAAGCAGAGAGCTTACCAGCTCTAAATCTCCGTAAGGTAAAAGTATTTGAACGCAACGGATTGTTTCAACTTCGATTTTCTCGACAACGGCAAAGAAGTTCATGTCGCTTCTTTACCACATCACACCTCTGGCCATGAGCTTTTACGTACAACATACCTCTGGCCTCGTATTCGAGAAGTCGCCGGTTCAAATCCCTGTCTGGGCATCCAGGCGAATGCCGGGATGCTTCCTTCAAAAGACCATGGCCCAATTTCTTCCCGTTCCTAGTTCCAAGTCCTTTCCCACCTCTAATAAACTCTATGTCGATGGGGCGTAAAGCCAAAAGCAAAACAACAACAAAAACAACCACAAACAACAACAACAACAGAAGCAACAACAACAAAACAGACACAGTATGAATCGAATCTGAATTTCACTACTGGCTGCCTCCCCTTGTAAAGGGGCGTCCATTAATTACGTGAGGTGAAATAGAGGGGTCCGAAAATCGATTTTAGGGGGGGGGTAAAAACCGACTTTAGGGGGGTATAACCGCCCTTGGGAGCACGAGACCTAAAATAAATAAAAAAAATAATAATAAAAGGTTCAAAAAGTTGCGAGATCCATTCGTAGGGGGGTCGGGTACAACCAAATCTCACGAAGTCTCACCAGTGAGGGGGAGGGGGCGGAATTCCGGAAAAACACCTCACGTAATTAATGGACGTTCCATAATGTCGACTCACCAGGTGTGGGGTTCGAACCCGGATATTTTTTACCTCCTCTATGCAGGGTGGAGAACGGTTAGGATCTAATTTGACATAGAGAAAAGATACCAAAACTGATATTCAGCGCGGCAGGTAAGTGAATTCAGCCGTGTTTGCACCTGACCGAGATCACTATCAGAACGGTGTATTTAAAGCGCGGGGATGCACCGCAGGTCAGCCATCGCGAGTTAATACGGGAAGAGCAGCAGTTAGACAGAGATCCGTCGTGTGTCGCCACGTTAATAGCTGCTAATTAGTCTTATCGCGCGCATTCGTCTGCGCCACGCACGCAGTAACTTTTATTGTCGGCTGGGAACGAGCTGGTAACTGGCAATTGTGGAGGTAAATTAAGGTGCGGTACAACTGCCGAGCGAACCGTAATCAGAACTGCAGAACTCCGTGAAAGGCCGGCAGGAAAGAAGACCGCTAAAAACTATTACTCTATCTCGAACAATAAATTATGTTTACTGACAAGACAGACAAGGAAGGGGGCGTTCAGTAGTGACGTGAGTTGTTTTCCCGGAATTCCGCCCCCCCCCCCCTCTAGTGATATCTGATTGAACCCCCTCCCCTAAAATGACGTGAGATTTTTCAAGGGACCCTCCCCCTGCCAATCGACCTCGTAGCGTTTTTTTTAAGCTCTCATGCTTCCTGAAGTCCGTTTTTGCGTTCATATACCCCCCCCCCCCTCCCTACCCAAAGTCGATTTCAACGTAATTTGTAGACCTTTTTCTTGAGCTCTACTGTCCTGCAGGAATTTCAAAACCTCACGTGAGCTTCCCGTTAATTTCCCCTCCCTCTTGGTGAGATTTCGCCGGACTCCTCCCCCCCCCCCCCCGGTATTTCACCTCACGTAATTAATGGACGGCCCGCTAAGAATACCTCTTGGATAGTGAGAAATATCATTGAACTTTTTTTAACATATTTTTTTTAACTTATGGCTTTACGCTTTGTTGACGTCGAGGTCATTAGAGGTGGGATGGGACTGGGGAAAAGGTGCGGGTAGGGATTCGACCATGGCCTATTCGAATCAAGCATCCCGGCATTAGACTGGAGTGATTTGGGGAAACCATGGAAAATCCGAATCTGAACGCCCGAACGGGGATTCGAACCCACGTCCTCACGAATGCGAGGACAGAACGAAATATCACTGAAGTGCCGGTCGCAGGCTGTTCGCGGAATGCTGAGCAACGACGTAAAACAATTACTCTGGCCACAGAGTGAAAGCAGGAAATTGCGGGAATTACTGTAAGCGGCCGTCGGGTATCTGGAAACACAGTGAAATGCGAAAACCGTAATTACGGGCCGACACCTCGGAGCGCCTAATTAGCGGCGGTAACCTTTCGGTCTGATCCGCCGGCCGATAAGTCGTAGGAGTCACTCACTCACTTCCCACGAGGCGAGACGGCAATTACCTGTAAACTCGGGATCCGCCCCGCGGCCTCAACAACGCGTTCCGCACTCTGCGCACGACACGGCTCCGAGAACCGCTAGGCCCGTGCCTCTCAACCTGTGGTCCGCAGACGGAATGTTAAGAGTTGAAATACCGTATCCGCTCTAACCACTTTAATAAAAAGCGTTGAGCCTGGAGACTGTCCTCACCTCCACAGATCGGCAATCTTCGGCGAGTCTCGATAGTGCCCGAAGTGTTAGTTACACTACCTGCCACCACAGCGCTGCTTGGCTCATCATCATCCTCAACAGTTTGAGGGCGTCCATGAATTACGTGAGGTGAAATAGGGGGAGGGGGTCCGGGGAAATTAACCAAATTACACCAAGGGAGAGGGGAGGGGGGTGTCAACGGAAATCTCACGTGAGGTTTTGGAAATTTTTGTTGGGCTGTAGAGCTAAAAAAAAATCTCATCAGAGAGAGAGAGAGAGGGGTGGGGGGGGGTCAAACTACATCTCACGAAGTCTCACCAGAAAAGGGGGTGGGGGTCCGGAAATCCGGAAAAACAGCCCACGTAATTTATGGATGCCCCTTTCCAACCACTGACAGGGTCTGCTTAATGCACAAGCCTCTCCATTTATTTATTTCCTCCCACCACCTCTCTGTCACCACCTTGTTCTCTCCTCTCTTCCGTACACACTCCTCCACTCCTTTCAGCCATCCATCTCTTGGTCTTCCTCTGTGTCGTTTACCATGCATCTTAATTTCATGGATTTTTCTTGGGATTCTCTGAACCTCCATTCTCTTTACATGTCTATACCATCTCAGTCTGGTCCTCTCTACCCTTTCCTTATCACTTCATTCGTTATTCTGTCCATTTTAGTAACTCCCATTCTGCCTCTTAAAAACTTCACTTGCTTGTACTCTGCTGATGTCCCGCTTCTTTATTGTCCATATTTCAGCAGCATAAGCCAAGATAGGCACATAGTATGTATGATAAATTACTCTCTTACTTCTCTGTGGCACATCTTTATTCCATATCAGCCTTCTAATGCTGCTTAGAAACGCCTCTGCTTGTCTTCATTTTTCACTTATCTCGCCATCATTTCCTCCACATTCCTCTAAAACACTCCACAAGTACTTGAACCTGTTTACCTTATTTAGTTGTTCCCCTGGCATCACAATTCCCTGGGTTAACCTATTCTTCTTTCTGGTTGTTACCATGTACTCACATTTCTTTACATTAAATTTCAGGCCATATTCCTCCACACTGTCTGTCCATACATCCAAATGCCGCTGCACTTCCTCTTCATCAACTCCCCAGATCATCAGATCGTCCGCAAAAGCCATCACCTTCATGTTTTCCTCTCCCATCCTCACTGCCACCTTCTGCATTTTATCATCCACGATTAAAATAAATACTAGCGGTATGAGGACACTTCCTTATTTTAGTCCATTCCTTTGTTTCAGCCAATCTGTTCTGCCTTCCCCTATTTTCACATTGCTCACTCTGTTTTCCAAGGCTTTCCACTTCCACACCTTACTCCTGTGTACACAATCATATGCTTTCTCAATATCGCTGCTTGGCTAACCAGCAAAATTCAAATTAATAATTATATCGACTTTATTTGTGTTTATCCTGTTGATGTGGCAGGACGACCCGGCCCCTCTTGGTAATGCTGAAACTATTAGAAAACTCGCGCACGTGACAAATACTTACTGCCATAGACTTCTTGTAATAAAAGATAAGTTTCGGTAGCGTTTTCCCCCCATGTTTCATGTGAAATTTCACGACAATTCTTTGCTGCATTGTTTTCTGGCAGTTCTTATACAAATGAAGGCCTTTGTCGCATGCGTAGTACTTATGTAGAAGCAACACCTCGTATATGAACCAAATTATGAATGACATGAAATGCAGCAGCCAGAATTAAAAAGGAAGGAAGAATTACTACAAACTAATTTTCGGACTGATGGCTGAAAGAAGAAGACGATGAATGCCAGTTGTCATTCTGTTCGAGCTGGCACTAGCCAGAACGTCCGCCAATACTGCTGCTTCAAAATGAAAAGTTCTACACATCCAGTATATAACGGTATGAACTTGATCCCATGTTTCATATTCCTTAGCTTGGTACATCAGCATTACATATGAATACAGAATAGAAGAAAACAATAACATCTAACGAATATTTATTTGTTTTACTCCTACTGGTCGTCTCAGACATTATACTTCAGCACAATTATCGTTGGTAAAATTTCCCCCCCCCCATTTCCCTCAATTTTGGCTGGTAAATATGACAGGTCTAGGTGTGTACACATATTTCCAGTTGCCACATGCCTCTATCATGAGTAAGATTACGTATTCACTACAATATTGCAAAACATGTTCGTAGTATTTGTGTGTGTGTGTGTGTGAGTGCGTTTGTTCGTTCTTACCTTCCTGCATTCATCTGTGTTAAGTGACGGGTCATTCTCCTTATCCTTCCTTATTTTTATTGCCTAAAGAATATAAATAAACAAAAAGAAACAAATAGCCTAATTTAATTGCAAGGGAGAGCCTGCTCCGGTGGCAATTTCCCTACACACCCATATACACCTTTTTCCCATCTACTTTTTCCTTGTACTATTCTCAATTTTTCAAATTCTTTCAGCGTTTTTAGTAAATTATTCATCATTTCTCTTGGTAATTTATTCCAATCCCTGACCCTTTTACCTAGGAAACAAACCTTCCCATTCCCTCATACCTGAAATCGAGTGCCAGCTTGTGGTCATGGTCATCTTTTCCCTTCCATGCACTACTTTTCATACCTATTGCAATGTCTTTCCATGCTTCATCACCAGTATACGCCTTGTACACTCCCATGACTCTCTTCATCCTCCTCCTGTCTTCCAATGAATCCCATTCCAGCTCCTTTATCAGATCACTTACTGATTGTGTTCTGCGATAATTTCCCGAGATAAATCTAGCAGCCTTTCTTGTACCCCTTCCTACATCTGTATTTGACACCAAAAACGTGGGCCCCATACTACACTGCCATATTCAAGCAATGGCCTGGCCAACGTTTTGTAACCCAATACCCTCACTTGTCTCATGCATTCCCTCATCACTCTCTCCAACGAGTGAACGATTTTGAAACCTTTTCTCCTAATATCCGACCAATGTGTGCTGCTCAGTTGAGATTTTTATCAAATGATACGCCAAGGCATTTACAATGAAGTCCTCAACAAGCAATTCTTTCTCCACCTTGTAATCATAATGGCCTTTGCATTCGGGGGAAGGTGGGTTCGAATCCCCGTCCGGTTATCCAAAGTTTGGTTTTCCAGGGTTTCCCCAAATCACTCCAGGCAAATGGCGGAATGCTTGCTTTAAAAAGGCCATTGCGGAATTCCTTTCTGTTGTCCCTAGTCCTTTTACGCCTCTAATGACCTCGACGTCGACGAGGCGTAAAGGCGTAAGCAAGAAAAAAAAACGTAATCAGTCTTTAGTTTTTTTTTATCTGTATACCTAATAAGCTGACTCTTCTTTGCATTTATCTTCATCCTGTCCTACCCAACTTAATACCAGGAATTAAGCGAAATACATACTTTTCTTAGTTTCAGTTTAAAACATAGTGAACCGTCAAAGAAATGTAAACAGTGAACTTATTAAATGAGGACTTCATTTCATCAATACGCCGGGAAAGTCTCCATTCACATATCAGTGAACTTGTTACTTGCTATAATAGCGATATCTATGGACAGAGAGTGCAAACATCTCTGGCCGCTGTTAATACGCCTACGAAGGCCGTGCGCGTGACGTCACGGCTGGCTTTTTATTAGTATCGATTATTAGGAAGCTGAACCACCGCTCTTGTTTCGCCGATTGTTGTTTTCTGACACGCGCCTGTCTGTGAAGGAGCCCCGTGCATGCACCGTGTACACGAGTGGGTTAATAAATAGCGTCCAAGTTGGTCCCCCGAGGGCAGGGTCCATGAAGGGCAGCCGGCGCGCAACTTGTCTCGTGTGCGGCGGGCGGGGGCGGGGAATTTTTAATAACAGGCGGCGGGCGGCCGTGATTGGTGAGTCCAATATCGCGTCCCCGCCATCAGCACATTGTCCGCACGTGCGGACCGGCGACCGGCCCGCCACCTGCTGGCCCGCGCACCAACCACACAACCGCACTCTGCCTGTTGTTGGTTATCACTGCTGCCAACACTACGGTTTTATACGTAGATCTACGTTTTTTAAATAAATATTTACACATTTTTCCATATTTTTATTACTTAATGATTTTTCCTTATACTCGCGTTTTTGTTAAAGTTGTTAAAGAGTTTGTTGAGCTACAGTTTCAATCTTTCGAAACATGCGCAAAAACTGTAAACAATAAAATGAGTTAACATGACGTGACGGCAGCGTAGTTCTAAGATTGATTTCGCGATTAAAAATATGATATCGCGAAGGCGCACGAGTTCACGTGACCTGACGGCACTGAAGCACTGCCTAACCCTGATATTCTGGGCATTACGGGCCAATTCACTAATTCGTGTAGGAACGATCGCACAACATAAATTTCGACATTTCTTTGGTTGAACATGATTTAAACGATACGAGACTGCTGGTAATTCTCACAGATTAGAACTCTCATTTTATAGTCCCTTCTATCCACATTTATTTAGAACGACTAATTTCATACAGTGACTTCTAGTTTTATTGCTACGATTTTATTGTTAGGAATGGATATAGAAAGTTGTAAGTTACGTAAAAGATGTTCCACAAACTGACTGCGAGAGAAACAAAGCCTGAGTGACCGATGTAACATTACAGAGACTCACACACGCTATCAGTCTGTCTGTCACTTTTCCGGTTAATTTTAAAAAATTTATGACGGAAATGTTACTTATCCCTAAAAATGTATCTTGCATACTTCCTAACGACAAATAGCAGTTCCTTGTCAAATGTTATCAATATGATGCTATTGAAAACACAACAAACGGACAGAGAGGCAGAGTTAGTTTCGCATTTATAATATTATTGTAGATGATAAACTATTTCCCGACCACACTGCCGCACTAATTGCCAGTACAGCTGCTACCGACTGCCCCATAGACTGGAATCTCTTCTCGCTGTCAAGCGGAGGCAGGCCACCGACCCTGCTGATCACGCCAGTATTATTTAAACGCCCGTCGAAAACGACGGGCATCACCTATGGTGGCAGTAGGAATTTGTTCTGGAAAAGACTCTAAGGGAAAACGAATAGCGATTAATTATCTGTTTTATTGATTTTTTTCCTGCTGTTAGTAAACTTTCTCTGAATAGATTTTCGGAGTAATTGGTTAGGATGTTTTTAAATAATTCCATTTGATTTTATTTGACACAAATTTTTGTTGTTATAAATAAGTTCCTAAGTGTGTTTTCAATAACTATCATTTATTTGATTGATGAGTTTCGCGAATACCAAACTTCCGTGTGGATTTCAAAAAACTACCCCCCTTGTTTTCTTCTGTCAAAAAATTCTTAGGTTACGTTGTCACTTCGTTTCAGTAACGGCTGATGAGAATACAGCTTAAAAATGTAATCTAAAAGAACGTAACATTTTATATTTTTATACCGCCGTCTCTCATCATAATTTTTATCTCTGCTGCACAATAGACACTTACCTTTAGCTGGCATCGCAATTACACTTTCTTTTAACAATGTAAGTGCAAATAAAATCAAACTGAATTATTTATTTCAAATTTACAGTTCCTTTTAACAGTATTAACGCAAATAAAGTCAATACAGTTATTCGTTTGAATTTTGACGATTAGACACGCAGCGCTGCGGTGGCAGTAAATGTAACCACACTTCGGGTACTATCGAGACTAGCCGAAGGTTGCCGACTTATCGAGGTGAGTCCAGTCTACAGGCTCAACGAGTTTTATTAAACAGGACACACACCGATTACAATAGCCTGCGGACCACCTGAATCATCTTCGCGGACCATAGGTTGAAAAACACTGGCCTAGACGACATAAGCCACAGATGCTGTTTTACCGACCTACATCTACATCTACATACGAGTATGTACTCTGCAATTAACAAAATTGTGGAGAGGGTTCTCAACACCAAAGCTAATATCTTTGTTGTGCATTCCAATCCCTAATGGTACGAGGGAAACAAGAATTCATATAAGAATCAGTGCGGCATCTTATTTCTCTAATTTTATCTTTCCTGTCCTTCTGACTCAAATAAGTTGGTGGAAGAAGTATTTCACTACACTGAAAGTGCTAAGCGGCACAGCAGTGGAACGACGAACACAAAGCAAGTACAGAACGAAGGAGAGTCTTTAAGGTGAACTGTCCGTTTGCCAACCTTCTTCTTCCGACTTACACGGAGTACCAACACAGTTAACACAGGGAACCACCCAAAAATTAAATGCAAACACGTTCTAACAACATATCATTTCTCGTCTCTGATTGGCATGAAATAAGGGGAAAAACTCCGAATGTGAAATGAGGGTGTTAATGTCCGATGAACTGTCGGTTCGGGAAGATAAAAAGCCAGCGCGAGCGGAACACGTGTGAAGTGGCCGGAAAATTATGTGTGGTTAAATTCAAGGCATAACTCAGGTAACAAGCAGAAGGAAAGGGCCGATTAGAGGAACAGGTGCAGAGGTCAATGACCCGCGGACGTGACCAGAAAGAGTGCTGACAAATACAATCGACCCAAGAAGCCTGCAATCGACTCAAGAACCCTACAATCGAACTAAGATAAGCACAAGAATATTATCTTCTGCTATCGACGCCTTGCACGCGTCCGGCCTGAGGCGGTTACAGTTTGGGGTGTTTTTCCCACCCTCAGCAACTATTTGAAGAAATGGCGTCTCGTACCCAGTTCCAGCAAGACGGAAACAAGTGTCTTCCATGTTGATTCTTGGCTGTCCAGGTGCCGCCGCGTCATATTTCTTGTAGCCGACGTTTCGACCCTCATTGTGTGGTCTTCTGCCAGGGCAGAACTGCCTGGAAGAAGACCACAGAATGAGGGTCGAAACGTCGACTACAAGAACTATGACGCGACGCCACCCGGACAGCCAAGAATCAACCGACTCTGGCCGCGGAAGCCTACGATTATAAGTGTCTTCCATATTAACAGTTGGTTGGCGAATCTCTCGCTTGACGATCTTCTTGATGGCACTCCCCTCCGACACAACCCCTTTCCGAAGTATATGGGAGTGGATTGACCTACAATAAACATCTAAACGACCTTGCAGCAAAACTAAGAACCAGAAATAATATTCTGCAGAAGTTAACTGGCTCCTGGGGAGCATCCGCCACCACACTTCGCACCTCAGCACTGAGCCTTATGTATTCCACCGAGCGTGGCGGTGTAACGGTTAGCATTCTCGCCTCGCATTTGGGAGGACGGCGGTTCGAATCCCCGTCCGGGCATCCAGATTTGGGTTTTCCATGGTTTCCCAAATCACTCCAGGCAAATGCCGAGATGCGTCCTTCAAAAGGCCATGGCCGAATTCCTTGCCCCCATCCTTGCCCCCCATCCTTTCCCGTCTCTAAAGACTTCGCTGTTGAGAGACGTAAAGAAGTTAAAAAAAAAAAAAAAACTTATGTATTCCGCAGCTGAGTACTGCTCATCTGTCTGGATGAATAGCACCCACGTCAAAAAGATCGACATATTAGCGTGAACAAATTTTTTATAAGATCGGATCTCAGTCTGCAATTGAGAATGCAAATGATTCGCTGCTACGTGTTCTCCATTTTCCTTTATGGGTGTGAAAGCTGGACCTTAGAGAAAAATCTAGAGAAAAAGATTGAATCTTCTGAAATGTTTTTATATCGTCGTCTCTTACGCATATATTGGGTGCTGAAAGTGTGAAACGAAGAAGTACTTCATTGGATGGAGAAACAAAAAAACAAAAAACAACAACAAAAAAACAAATAGAATTGCTGCTCACTATAAAGCAAAGGAAAACGCAATATCTAGGACACATTATGAGAGGCGAGAGGTACCAGCTACTGCAGCTCATCATTGAAGGGAAAATACAAGGGAAAAGATCTGTTGGGAGGAGAAGGAATTCGTGGCTGAAGGACATTCGGAGATGGTTCAATTGCACGTCCGGAGAGGCTTTCCATGCTGCAGTTTCACGCTTAGCGCTAGCTATGTGGGCCGCCAACCTTCAATAGGAGAAGGCGACTTAAGAGGAAGAAGTTCTGAACTAGACAATGCGGATAATTAGTGGATGTATCGAGTCCACTCCACTGTACTGGCTACCCGTTTTGAGGAACATCGAACTCCCTAAGATAAGACGACGCAATCGCCTAATTGCCCAATATAATAAGATCTGTCATAACTTGGATCTCCCCATCCAAGACGGCATGGAAACCCAATTTCAGAGACCTAAATCAAGAAGTCCAAGCATAAAAACTGCAAAACAGATTACATCTAACAATTTTGACGGGAGAATGGCACTCCCTGTGTGACAGTCAACAGGCACTAAAGGGACTCGACATTCCCTGCAAGACCTGGGCAGCTCTTATGCCCCCTACAGACGACCACGAGACACCTAATACTCTGCTTGTCGGGACAAGAGGCGCACAAGAGAGAGAGTTGTTAGGATTTCTAGCTGTCAAACCTCATAACGGGTTCGAAGCCTCGCTACTAAGGAGAGGAACGAGAAATGCATTTAGCGAGGCTGAGTGTGTAAACATTCGAGTGTCGACCGCAATCCCTGGCCAGGTATGCGGAGAACCAAGCACCCACTCACCAAAACTGTCAAGAGGCGTCGCGTGTTACTTCTTCTTTTGATGCCATGTCCAATTCCGGAAGTATCTTCAGAAGACGAAGTGGTGTGGTATTCCGTTGCCCTCACCAGTGCGTGTTTCCAAGTCTACATCTACATCTACATATATACTCTTCAATTCACAAAATTGTGGGTGGCAGAGGGTGCTCAGCACCAAAGCAAATCTTTTTGTTGTGCATTCCAATCCCTAATCGTACGAGGGAAAAAAGAATTCATATAAGAATCAGTCCGGCACCTTATTTCTCTAATTTCATCTTTCCTGTCTTTCCGACTCAAATAGGTTGGTGGAAGAAGTATTTCACTACACTCAAAAGTGAAAGTGGGAGTACGCATGTTTACCAATAAGTTTAAACGAAACGTGTGTCGTCTATCTACCAGAGACTCCCAACCTAGTCTACTAATCAGTTCTGTGACGCTTTCATAAGGACTGTAGCAAGCGGTCACGAATCGAGCGGCTCTTCTCTGTACTTTCTCTATACTTTCAATCAACCTCTTATGAAACGAGTCCCAAATGGTACAACAGTAGTCCAAATGTGGACGCATAAGAGATTTGTACGCTATCTCCTTTGTTTGTTCATTACAATTTTTCAAGATTAGCCTATGAATCGCAGCCTATAATTAGTTCTACCTACTAACGAAGTAATGTGTATGTCCCATTTCATGTTCCTTTGCACTGTTACTCCCAAATATTTCATAGAATCCACCATATCAATAACTGTGTTGCTTAACTCGTATTTCTGAACAATTGGATTCTTTTTGTTAGTTATGCTCATTGTCTTGCACTTTTTACAATTTAGAGTAAGTTGCCACTCAGTGCACCAAGCCAAAATAACGTCCAGATCGCGCTGAATTTCTAAGCAATCGGCCAAATTCCTTACTTCCCTATAAATAACCGCATCATCAGCAAACAATCTAAAAAGGCTTTTCACTTTGTCTCCGAGATCGTTTACAAAAATTAAGAAAAGAAGTGGTCCTATTACACTTCCTTGAGGTACACCCGATGTAACATCTAGATTAGAAGAACTTTCTCCTTCAACGACGACATACTGCGACCGACCTGTTAGAAAATCCTTGATCCATTCACAAAGCTGATCCGATATACCGTACGCTCGAAGCTTCGCTAAAAGGCGGTTGTGTGGCACAGAGTCAAAGGCTTTCTGGAAATCTAAAAAAATGTTGTCGGTGTGGAGCATGTGTCCAGTGTAGAGCGTTGTGTGTGTGTTGTGTGAAGGGGAGGAGTGAAACCCAGTGCCTGCTCATTCAGGCCTACTCTACCAAAATACACCTCAGGGAAGCCAGGCTTAACGTTCCCACCCGACAAACAATTATCATCAACAGTGTGGTATGCCCTCCCTTCATACGCACTGCGGACAGGTTTCGGATTTAACCCAGGGATTTGCTGCACAATCTGTTGGCTAGGAATTGTGGACCACAACCTCTGCTATCTCGCCATGTAAAATCTGGTCGATACTCTACTCCATTTATGAGTCTCGTCGAACGGTCGCCATGTGAAATAATTCTTAGCCTTGTTAGTTCGTTTCAGGCAAGGGGTTGTTTTTTTTTTTTTTTTTTTTTTTTTTTTTGCTGTTGTCAGTCTTTAGACTGGTTTGATGGAATCCTCCATCCCTTCCTATCCTGTGCTAACCTCTTCATTTCTGCATACCTCCTACAACCCACGTCCTCAATTATCTGCTTCATATATTCTAATCTCTGTCTTCCTCTACAGTTCTTACCTTCGACTGTTCCCTGCACTAACAAATTAACCAATCCAGCATGTCTCAAAATATGACCTACCAGCCTGTCTCTTCTTCCTGTAAGCTTCTTCCATAAACTTCTTTTCTCACCCATCATTTCCAAAACTCGTTCATTTCTTACTTTGTCTGTCCACCTAATTTTCAGCATTCTTCTGTAGCACCACATTTCAAATGCTTCAAGTTTCTTTCTTTCCGGTATTCCTAAAGTCCATGTATCGCTACCGTAAAGTGCTGTGCTCCACACATAGAGTTTTAAAAAGTTCATTCTAATTCCTAGATCAATATTTGAAACTAAAAGGTTTCTCTTTTTCATGAAGGCTCTTTTTGCTAGTGCTATTCTGCTTTTAACATCATTCCTGCTTCGGCCATCGGTTGTAATTTTGCTTCCCAAGTAACAGAACTCACTCACTTCTCCTATTGCATCCGATCCTATTTTTATATTTAATCTGCTAGTATTGCCATCATTTCTGCTACATTTCATCACTTTTGTCTTACTTTGATTTATATTCAGTCCAAAATCTTCCTTCAGTATTTTCTTCATGCCACTCAATAAGGGTACTCTACAGAAAACATGTAGTTCATGTTATTCTTCTTTCTTTATTTTTATAAAAGTCCCTAATCTGACTACCAACACTTAATTACTTAAGTTCACCAGTACATCGGCGAAGGAAGTTCTTGAGTAGTTTTGTTAATTTTCTCCAGTTTATTAACTAAATAGCCTCTCTGTGCGAGCGGCAATGATTTTCGTGTTGTCTTGGTTACGGGCGAGGCCTCTCTGCCAGCTGCCGTGAGTTCACACTGTCGTGTTAGTTCCTCCCGCCTCAGTAACTGCTGTCTCAGAAAGCTGAGGGACTTCGGGAAAACCAATATTCTCACTGACCACCAAGGAAACATAAAATTCACGAGTTCCCTTACAAACAGACAGGGTGGTTGGTCGCATTTTGAAGCGTGAGGAATTATTAACTTGTTACTGGAGGGAATAGTCGAAAGTAAGAGCTGTAGAGGAATAGAAAGATTAAAATAAGCGAATCAGATAATTGAATATGTGTGTTGTGAAGGAAACGCTGATATAAGATTAGTTCATGATTGAAACGTATCAAATACAGGAGTTGGAGAGGGTGCAAAGAAGGACTGCTAGATTTGTTTCTGGAAATTATCGCAGAATGCAATGAGTGACGGATATGATAAAGGAGCTGGAATGGGATTCATTGCAAGACAGGAGGAGAATGAGGAGGGTCATGGGAGTGTACAGGGCATATACTGGCGATGAGGCATGGAAAGATATTGCAATAGGTATGAAAAGTAGTGCATGGAAGGGAAAAGATGACCATGACCACAAGCTGGCACTCGATTTCAGGCACAAGGGTGTGGGAAGATTCTCTTTTTTAGGTAAGGGTGTCAGGGATTGGAATGAGTTACCAAGAGAAATGATGAATAATTTACCCAAAACGTTGAAAGAATTTAAAGATGAAATTTGTAGAGGGCAAATGTAGGTGGGTGCAGGATAGGGGGAAGATGGGGGTGTAGGGAAACTGCCACCGGAGCCTGTGCTCCATTGCAATTAAATTAAATTAATTGCAATGGTGCGCATACTCCGGTGGCAATTTACCTATTACTTTAATTACCCCTTATTTTTTATTATTATTATTGTTATTGGTTAATTCTCCCAATGGAAGACGTTAAACAGATGACCCAATCAAGTTTTCTTCGAGTTCTTCTTGTTGTTCCAATAGGTTTTCATTCCTTTCGGGAAAGCTTGTTTGCGTTCTTTCGACCACTTTGGTCTGTATTGTTTTTGTTTTGGTTGTTCAGTTATAACTTCCCATTTGTCTACTTTGTGTCTGATGTTGTCGTTTTCTAAAATGTCTGTTGCTCATATTTTTGCACTTTTAAGATCCTTCCGAATTTCATTCAGCCAAGGTGTTGGATTTTTAAGCGAAGTTACATAATCTATTATCTTTTTTGTCAATCGATTTTCTGGTAACCTCTTAAGGTAACCAAACAATTTCATTCGCCTTTTCTAGATGTCAATTACGATGTTTGAAAACTTTTCTGTTGTTTTAATTGATTGTAGTCTCTAACCGTCTTAGTGAGTCTTGCTCCTAGAATTTTTCTAATGATTTTTCTCTCTACTTTTTAATTTCTTCAAGGTCACGTTTTCTGTTAAGTGTTAACGTTTCACATAGAGGACTGTTGGTTTTTATGACTGTGTTGTAGTGTTTATTTATTATTATTATTATCTTACTGTAAATACTTTAAGTGTTAAAATATCTCCACCCATCTAATTTTGCCATTTATTAATTTTATGTTACTGCAGCATTTTTGGCAAATTATTCATCACTTCCCTCGGTAATTTATTCCAATCCTTGACATCTTTTCTAATAAAATAAAATTTTACCACTTCCTTATGTATAAAATCAAGTGCCAACTTGTACCCATGGCCATCTTTTTTAATTACACGCTTTATATTAGCTAGACCTGTGTTAATGTAACATGATCTTTGAATTCAATTTTCACCTATTTCTAGACATCCAAATCATTTCAAATAGAAAGGGATGCATGATTCAACTACACTCTGAAACTGTGTGTAATACAGGGTGCTTTATAGCAAAACCTAGTCTGTCTTCTAGACATTTCAATCCCAATTGCACAATGGAGCGAAGAATTCATAAAAGCGTCAATGCGGCATTTTACTTCCCAGATTTCATCTTCCCTGTCACTGCAACCCAAATGATCTTGCGGCCACTTTGGAAATCCATCATAAAGCCACGGGCCGCATATAAAATTATGTGTCGCCCTAGTAGATTTAGACCCACTATAAATATTTTTTGGAGTGAAAAATTGAAATATAATTAGTTATTATTATTGTGTTTACTATTATTCTTACATGTAAACATAGATAATATAATAATAATGATACTAAACGCACATTGTTAGGAAATATATGACATTAGAAGTAAATATAAGACATTAGAAGTAAATATATGACATTAGAAGTAAATATATGGATGCACAAATAATTTATTTTTAAATACATTGGTCTTCACTACTTTGCCCATTACGTATAAAATAAACATATTTTGTAAAAGTGTGATGAATCTCGTGGGCCGGAAAAATATTCAAGGCGGGCTGCGGGTTGGGCACCCCTGTTGTAACCCATCATTCGGGAGCGTCCATAAACCACGTAGCTCCGTACTGGCCTCCTGTGAAACCTCCCCCCCCCCCACCGCCCACTTAGCCCGACGTGGCTTTTGTCTCTACCCCCAACCCCCCCCCCCTCCCAAGTAGCACGTAGCTTTTTTTCATATTGATTCCAGAAGGCATTTTGTCCTGTTTTCTATTGTCAGACTATCGTAAATTACATACAGGGATAATTAAATGACGGAAATAAATATTTACATGCTTCTGTGTGTTCTATATCTCATTTTAACTGTGACAAATAATATGAAAGAGAAGCTACGTGGCCTTGCTCGGAACTCTCCCCCCCCCCCCCCCCCACGTAGCCCAGCGAAGATTTTCAGGCAACCCGTCCCCCCCCCCCAGACCGTGCCACATAGTTAATGCACAATAAATAAATAAATAGTTTAAGCACAATCCCCTAATGGCGTAGTGGGAAAGGATTATTTTTTAACTGTCCTACTGATTTACGTCAAACTCGTCTGTTCTCAACTTGTTCTTTTTCGAAATAGCCCGTTTTCGGCTAAGGGGGCATCCATAAATTACGTGAGGTGTTTTCCGGATTTCCGGCTCCTCTCCCCCTCTGGTGAGACTTCGAGAGATCTGGCCCAATTCCCCCCCCCCCCCCTCTGATGAGATCTGGTATGTGAGGATCCCCCTCCCCCCTAGAAATCGCCCTCGAAACTTCTTGACACTTTTTTTTTAGTTCTCACCCTTCCAAAGCCGGTTACAAAACCTCACGTGAGATTTCCGTTGCCCCCCCCCACCCTTGGTGAGATTTCGCAGGACCCCCTCCCCTATTTCACCTCACGTAATTTATGGACACCCCTTAAGGAATTCTTGGAGTCAGTACCAGGCTCAGTTGTAAATGGAAGTGGGTGCTCGCATCACTGTCGGTAAATTCAGTCTAAAACTGCGCCTTGGCACTTCCAGCCAGTCATCACATCGGCCGTGACAAAGCGGGCGGCTCTTCTATGAGGTGTGTGGGCTGGGCGGCGGAGCGACAATGGGCAATTCAGAGGCACGAAGGAGCAGTTACGCTGACAGCTGACGGCTCACTCCTCTAACGAGCGACTGCAAATCACAAGACCCCGACTACTGTGTCTGAGGTCAGCGTAATTGAAATATAAAGCGGGATACCATTCGCGACAGCAATCTCTTACCGCAACGAGGAGGACGCTCTCATCGCAGCTTACCTGCAACAAAAACAAAGAGTCGTCAAGATTATACTGCGCCGGCTTTACACTTCAGGCAGTTGGCAGCCGCTGTTTGAGGGCTCCGTAACTACCTGTCAGGCAGCATGGTGCGGCCCCACCTCACGTAGAGCCAGTCCCCCCCCAACCCCCTTTTTTCTGATTCGGCCACCAAGGATTCCCCCGTTTTAGAAACAGTGGTTCCATGAAGAGAATATCATCGTATGGAGGCGACTTACTTACGTGAGGTGAAATAGGGGGGGGGGGGATGCGCGAAATCTTACAAAATTTTCACGAAGCGGGAGGGGACGGGGGGTCGAGGGGAAATCTCCGTGAGGTTTTGAAATAGTACAAAAAAAAAGTCTACAAATGGCGCAGATATCGACTTTATGGGGGTATAAGGTCTAGAATCGACGCCGAAACCGGACTTTAGAGGGGGTATGATTAAGCATGATTAAAAAAAAATAGTCACAAAAAACTGGGAGGTCGATTAGCATGGGGGGCCCCCTCACCGAAGTCTCACGTTATCTTGGGGGGGGGGGTCCGGCCAAATTTCACCAGAGGAGGGGGGGGGGAACCGGAATTCCGCAAAAACACATCACTTCATTAATGGACGCCCCCCCCCCCCCATACATAAAAACAAGGAAAGATTTCTAAATTTACTTTATTAAAATATGTTAACAATACTTGTTCACAGTTGGTTGTGACGTCAGTCGATCTTTCTAATATCCTTCGTTATTTTCTGCCAATACTGGGAAGAATTTGATACACATGTTTCAAATCATGCATCTAAAATTACTGCCTGAGCAAATCAACCTCTAAAATAACTTGTAGTCTGCTAGTAAAATAATCATTGTTGCCACCTTGCGAAAACAAAAGTCGCTAGACCGAGTTTCAAAATTGACTAGAATGCGGGATATTTAGAGCTAAAGATTCGCTAGAAATCGCTAATAAAATAAAGGAAAGTTGTAGGTAAGTAATATGAAAATATCTGAATAATTAGTATTTTCATTCAATAAACACAACATTCTATTAAAAATCATCATCAGATTTCTTCAATCGGTAGTATTTTCTCTTCATCATGTTGGTGGTATCGTGGAGTGTAGTACTTGCAGATGTGGAGAGAGATAGAGATTTAAAAGAGTAGCTAATTTAGCATCCTTACCAATTGTCAGCAATCACATCAGCCGGAAGGTTTTTCACAATTTTTAACCGATTCCTTATAAAAAGAATTAGCTGTTTACAGCTTTCTTGTTGTCACATTGATCTTAAGAATGTTAATTTACTGAATATTCTTTCTACTGTGGCATTCGAGAGACAAAGTGATAGGATATGGCTAAATTAGATAACACCAAAAGGTACTTATCTCCAGACAACATCCTTGTACTGGGTAAGCCGTATTTCCGTTTTCAATATATTATGTACGCCTTATTTGTCCGAGTCATGACAGAGGCATTACCTACCGCAATTTCCAATAAAGTTTTTCGAAACTCTGCGAGGCTGATTGAATATCGCTAAAAATCACCAAATATTTTTTTTTAGCGATAACATATTTAAAAATATCGCTTTCTAGCTTCAAAATTTCACTAAATCTAGCGACAAAATCGCTAAGGGCGGCAACATTGAAAATAATAAAAGACTTGGAATGTTTCGGTCATCCCTGTAGTTTCGAGGGGAGAGGACGTATACGGAACATGCGGAAAATAAAAACACAGCCTTATAGCACAACAATAGAGACGAGAAAGAAAAAACATACTAAAAATGAATTAACAAAACTAAAATCAACGAGAACTGTGAATAAACAATTAACATTTACAGTAAACAGTTTGGAGCGAACAGTTTTACGTGCACTGTGAGAGTGTATAGCAGTAATGTCTCTGGAAGCAGTATTGAAGACCAGTATTTTGAAGTCCGATGTCTTACCAGCAACAAGAACAAGTTAAATTTGAAACTGTACCGTGGAATAATATGTTCTCAAATTAACATTTTAATTCTTGGAATACGACAATGCGTGACAACTCACGGCAGGTGAAACACGGAAAATGGAATTCGTACTAATATTATAAAGTTATTCTGTCTCTCTGTCCGTTTGTTAAATTTTTCACGACTAAATGACTAAACGTATTATAACAGCCCTCAAACCTAAAATTAATTGGAATTGTATTTTATGAATCATTTGTAGTAAGCTAGAGTTTCGGTTGAATATGATCTGGTAGTGTTGTTTTGCGAATTTCCTGTAAATCAATGTATATAGACTTTGTTTTATGAAAAGAAATTATTTAGAGGACGTTTAATATGTTTAAGAACAGAATTGTCTAAGAGAATTGCTTAAATGTTTGTAATTCCAAGTATTAATGTAAGTTACTATGTATAAAGGAAAATTTGTACAGTTTTAAAATGAATTATGTGAATAATTTTGTGTTTAAGTATCTTCAATTCTCATTTCTGACCATTTTGTATTGATTATTATGATTATGTATTAATTCTGATTGTTTTTAATATGTTTCAATTGTTTAAGTAATGTTCGAGAATATCTGGCGGAAGCTTTTGAAGTGTTCTCGAAATTTCGGATGGAGGTTATATAAAGCGATCATCCAAGACAGAGAAACAGTTAGATTTTTCGACAAAGTTTTCACCGACTCAATTTACGACGGCCAAGAACTGTTTTGTCTGTGGAAGAAGTATTGTATATAATCGCTGGATTTAATGTATTCATGTAAGCAGTATCGTTGACGTCGTGTTTTCTTTGAGAATAAAAAACAAGTTTAAAGTGACGTTTATGGTGGACTGATTATTTATCATATTAATTAAACCACCAACAATCTTATACTATCTTGATGAAATTTTACAATGAAATACTATGTATGCTTTATTTCAGAATAAGTAACAGACTTTATCAAGAAATTTTGAAAACTAAGCGAACGCTGACAGACAAACGGACGGATAGCTTGTACAGTGTAAGTCTCTGTACTGTTATATCGGTCACTAAGGCATTTGATTCTCTCGCAGTTGGTTTGCCAGATACCTTTAATTTAACTTACAGCTTTGTACATTCAATTTCTAGCAATAAAATTATAAGTCCACGCGTACTAAATCGCAGGTAGCAGCTACTATAGTAATAAATAATAAACTCTACAGGTAATTCATTCCAATAGATAACTTTCGTTGCAAACCTTTCCCCATGAAGTACGTGTCGCGTAAACCGGTTTCAGAGCTATAGCAACTTCTTAACAACAGTTTTTTTATTGAAGAAAGTACACCACTTATAGCGAGCATTTTCTTTTTTTTTGCTGTCATTAGTCTCTCGACTGGTTTGGTGTAATGCTCTCTCTCTTCCTGCCTTGCGCTAATCTTACTACCCACATCATCAATTATCTGGTTCTTATAGTCTAATTACTGCCCTTTCTGTTCTTACCTTCGACTGTTCCGTCCACTAACAACTTAACCAATCCCGCATGTCTCAAAATACGACCACCGTCCTGTTTCTCCTTTCGGCAGACTTTTCCCCAAAACTTCTCTCCTCGCCTATCATTTCCAAAATCACGTTCATTTCGTACCGTTCTTTATCTGTCCACTTAATTTTCAGCATCCATCTACAGCACCACATTTCAAATGCTTCAATTTTCCTTCTTTCTAGTATTTCTTGAGCCCATGCTTCGCTACCATAAAGTGCTGCGCTCCACACAAACAGTTTTAAAAAGTTTTTTCCTACTACTAGATCAATGCTTCCGAATTAGGGAGCGTGCATAAACCACGTAGCTCCATTTCTGGCCTCCTATGAACCCCCCCCCCCCCCCCACGAGTCTCGTTTCCAACTCTATCGAGCGGATGGACGTGTACGAGTATGGAGACAACTTCATGAATTCATGGACCCTGCATGTCAACAGGGAACTGTTCAAGCTGGTGGAGGTTCTGTAATGGTAGTGGGGCGTGTGCAGTTGGAGTGACATGGGACCCCTGATACGACTAGATACGACTGTGGCAGGTGACACGTACGTATGCATCCTGGCTGATCACCTGCATCCATTCATGTCCATTGTGCATTCCGACGGACTTGGCAGTTCCAGCAGGACAATGCGACATCCCACAGGTCCAGAATTGCTACAGAGTGGCTCCAGGCACACTCTTCTGAGTTTAAACACCTCCTCTGGCCTACCAAACTCCGCAGACATGAACATTATTGAACATATCTGGGCTGCCTTGCAACGTGTCGTTCAGAAGAGATCTCCACCCCCTCATACTCTTATGGATTAATGGACAGTCCTGCAGGATGCATGGTGTCAATTCCCTCCAGCACTACTTCGACATTAGTCGAGTCCATGCCACGTCGTGGTGCGGCACTTGTGCGTGCTCGCGGAGGCCCGTGCACGATATTAGGAAGATGTACTAGTTTCTTTGGCTCTTCAGTGCAGAATTCACTTATTTCTCGTATTGCAGCCGATCATATTTTTATATTTAAGCTACTATTACTGCTATCATTTCATAACTTTTGTGTTCCTCTGGTTTATATTTAGCGAGCGTACTGAAGCCAAGATCTGAGTGGTCGCCAGTGTGTTTGGTTATGAGTGGATCTGTATGCGCGGCGAGTACAGCAAGTAGAGAGTAAAACGTCAAAAATACGGCCGCGCGCCAGGGCGCCGGGCGGGAGGGCGGGGCGTTGTATATTCCGGGAGCGAGCGAGCGAGCGCGGGAGACACATTTTATCCCGGGCGGAGGAAGTTGGTCGGGGACGTGGTCGTTGGGAGGGGTCGTGCTGACAAGAAGCGCGCAGCCTCGGGGAATCTAAACGAGCCGCCTCAAGGTCAACCAAACTACTGTCCACCACCAGCGCTCAATTCAGCGCCCAGCTGTATTCTTTCATCCGCTTCTATTCGAGCGGTCTGGTAGCTCAGCGGTTAAGGGGAAGTCCCTAAATTACGTGAGGTGAAATGGGGGATGGGCGATCCGGAGAATCACACGTGAGGATTTAAAATTCTTAAGGGGGGTATAAGTTCTAGAAACGGCGCGGATACCGACTTTAAGCGAGGGGGGGGGGGGTATAACCACCATCGAAAGCAGTAGAGCTAAACAAAAAACAAGGTCTCAGAAATAAACGAGGTCGATCACCAGAAAAAAAGGGGGGAAGCCCCGTCAAAATCTCTCGTCATCTTAAGGCACATTCCGACGATCCCTTGTGGGCGAGACGGAAAGGGACCTCATTAGC
>CM061914.1:182849209-182914456 GCA_031002005.1 Vandiemenella viatica | reverse complement strand
CGTAGGTTCATTAACTAGCTGCTCGAGATGATTATTTGAGAACAATTCGAGAATTACTTCAGAAGCTGCCTTATCCCTGCTACCTGTAATGTGAACGTAACTACGCCAGTCAATATAAGGCAGATTGAAGTCGCCTCCTAGAATCATAGCATGATCCTGAAAACGGCTAGCTATACTGTTTACATTATTTCTTAACTCCTCGGCGATAGCTATGTCGGAATCGGGTGGACTGTAGAAGGCGCCTGTGATGAGTTTTGACCCAGCAACTTTGAGTTTAATCCAATTTCACAGATCGTATCGAGTTCTATTTCATTACATGGGAGAGATTTACTCACAGCTATAAATACCCCACCTCCATGAGAATGTAATCTGTAATGCTATCCTCCATCCTTTCCTATCTATTACTAACCTCTTCATATCTACATATCCCTTACAACCCACGTCCTCAATGATCTGCTTCATATATTCTAATCTCTGTGTTCCTCTACAGTTCTACCTTCGACTTTTCCCTCCCCCAGCAAATTAACCAATCCAGCATGTCTCAAAATATGACCTACCAGCCTGTCTCTTCTTTCTGTAAGCTTCTTTCCTCACCCATCATTTCCAAAATTAGTTCATTTCTTACTTTGTCTGTCCACTTAATTTTCAGCATTCTTCTGTAGCACCACAGTTCAAATGCTTCAATTTTCCTTCTTTCCGGTATTCCTAAAGTCCATGTTTCGCTACGTAAAGTAGAGTTTTAAGAACTTTTTTTCTATATCCTAGATCAATATTTGAAACTAAAAGATTTCTCTTTTCACGAAGGCTCTTTTTGCTAGTGCATATTTATATTTATAAACAAAGAATAAACCGGGTGCGACAGACCCAGACTAAGGAGAAGACGATGTGCATTACATTTAATGGCGAAGGAGAGGCATGCTTGTATAAGTGTTGTATCACTTGCTGAGGATTTGTTTCTCTCGCAGTCAGTTTGTATATGGTCTGTTTGGCAGCAAAGAATAAATCGGGCGTAACAGAGCCGAGACCAAGGGGAAGACGATGTATATGACATTTAATGGAAAGGGAGAGGCATGCTTGTGTAAGCGTTATATCAGTCGCTCAGACTTTGTTTCTCTCGCAGTCAGTTTATATACGATCTGTTCATAAATTTTATAAACAGAGACAACTTATTCTAGATGTGGATTTGTGGTACACCAGACTATTTTGTGTTTACCTTAAAGTTTTGTTATCTTAATTAGATAGGTTGAGTGCAGGAGTGATGTGGAGATGGCTGCCCCGTCGTATTATCCCGACTCGGTGCTTTTTGGGACACCTTTTACGTAACACACACACAGCTGTACAGTCCACAATGCATTTACGCACCCGAACTGGAGATTTTACGTAGTAATAACAGAGACCGTTTCTGCGCACTTAATGACTCCGTAAGATAGGCGCGTCCTTTTTTGTGGAGTGCGCAGTAACTACCTCTCCGCTGCTACTCGGACTCGAGATTCAATTAAAAAACGCACTCCGCCGGCCAATTACGGCGACCCGGGGGCTGTTATTACGCGCGCGCACGGCCGCCGCTATCGAACCCATTAATCACCCGGCAATTATTAATAATAAAACAGTTTACTGGCACAAATTAAAAGCGGACGAACGCACAATCTGGCCATCTCGCGTCGCACACCGGAAAATCGCGCAACCGCCCCCCCCCCCTCGCACTACTTTTTGTCGCCCTCGGCTGGGTCGACGCCTTCTCCGCACGGCAGACGCCCACATTCGTCTTCCAACGACCCCACTCGTCTTAAATCTAGAAATCCCCATGACTTCAGCGTCGAGGAAAAATGGCGACAAAGCTCGAACTCAGCTCCTCTGAACATCAAGATATTGAAGGTGTAACATTATCACTAACCCCCCCCCCAAATCATTTATTATTACTATTGATTTATGCAGTATTTATTAATTGGGTTCTAATTCACAGGATATAGGTGGTTCTCACAGTATATCCACGAATTTCAGACGATGTTACGTTACATAATACACGCCAAGAGTAAGCTGAAATGTCCAGCTGAGCACTTTCTCCCAAGTTCAGTATAATCTACACCATTGGTTCCTAAATGGTGGTCCGCGGAACCCTGGGGTTCCGTGGAATGGTCACAAGGGTTCCGTGTTCCAGCCGAGAATTAAATAAAATGTTTGTTGAAAAGAGACATAACCGCGCCGTGATGAAGCTATCATGGTTCTGCTTCCGTTTGTGACGACTTGCCGATGCGAGACAGGGGTTTTCAGCTTACGCTTATAAAATTGGGGATCCACCAAAAAATGTATGATCAATTAGGGTTCCGTGGCCAAAAAAAATTGAGAAGCACTGATCTACACTAATGTTATAAATGCGAAAGCAATTCTCTCTCTCTCTCTCTGTGTGTGTGTCTGTTTGTTACGAACTCCCTACTAAACGGGTCTTGACGAGAAATGACAAGGAAGTGTTAGGTATTATTACGAATAACTTCGGGATAAATGGCATATTTTGCTACGAAATTTTAAAAACTAACCCAACAATGACAGCCATACGGATGGCGTGTGCAAGTCTCTGTAATAGTATATCGGTCACTCAAGCTTTGCTTCTCTCGCAGTAGGTTTGTTTGTAAGACATATTTTTCGTAACTTACAGCTTTATTCGTGCGAATTCGCGGGTAACAGCCAGTTATTCGTTCTGTGTGCTTATTAAGACGTCGCACGTCACGTCGGGGCCCTGCCCGACACCCCTGCAGATCGCGTGCCTCAAATTGCAGACGCGGGGTCTCCGCCCAGCTGTTAGCAGATCCTATTTACGGCTGTCTGGCTGCCTCTTACTTATTCATAGCGCGTTATCTGCTTTAAGCGCCGCTTTACGTCGCTAACTTGTGGCACGGCTCGCGGGACACGACGACAACTGGTGGACTCTGGGAGCGTCCATAAACTACGTGGGTCGGTCATTTCATTATTTTTTTTGGGGGTGGGAGGTGGTAGAAAGCTAGGCTGGGCTACATGGAGGGGGGAGAGGGTGTCCAAGCCAAGCTACTGTAACATAACAAGCGTCTGCGCCATGTAATATCTGTAGCAGACGCCATCTGTTAATAATATATCATCTTTGAGTAGCAAGAGTCTGTCTTTGACCTCCGTCAGAGAAGGTCGCAAGGAGTAACATTTTCGGTCTAACAGTTGAAATTGTGGCGGACTTGGAAAAGTGTATTATGTAGACGTGTAACAAGTGGAACCTATGATTTGAAATAGAATGTTTTTTTTTAAGGTGACTGCATGGTGTTAAAAGAACGTTAATGAGTGTGGAGGATTTTGTTGGTATTTGAAACTCTTGTATCCCACGAACTTGTGATCTTCGGAGAAGTTCGATTCCTTATCGTAATTAATAATTTGTGGTGGTATTTTCCGTCGGGTTGTAGTAGCTGAATTTAATGGCTAGAATAAAGTTTTGTGTTTAGAAGTTGCTCATAAACTGTGGAACTATTTTCATTTCATTAACCCGGCGATAGAATAATACCTAAACAATGGCGACCGCGGCAAAAGAACCTTTTATTTAATTAATGAGCATGTATGTGTCCCATAAGTGACTGAATAATTTAAATCAGTATTCAACAGCTCGCCGTCATAGAGACAGTTAGCCTACACTACGTATTTTTTGATTCATTTTATTTGTCACGCCTAAAATTACGTAGGTACTGAATACACAACAGCGTCTAGGCCAGGGGTGGCCAACCCATGGCCCGCGAGTTTCATCAAACTTTTACAAAATACATTTATTTTATAATGGCCAAAGAAGTGAAATCCTCTGTATTTAAAAAAAATACATTATTTGAGCATCCATATTTTCAAAATTTATTTCATTTATATTTATATATATCATTTTTAGTGTTATATATTTCTTGAAAATGTGCGTTTAGTATCAGTATTATTATATTACCTATGTTTACATCTAAGAATAATAATAAACACAGTAATAATAACTCATCATGTTTGAGCTTTTCACTCCAAAAAAATATCTGTAGTGGGTCTAAATCTAATATGGAGATATATAATTTTATATGCGGCCCGCGGAGTTATGATGCATTTCCAAAGTGGCCCGCAAGATCATTCGGGTTGGCCACCCCTGGACTAGGCCAATGGCAGTCATCTTGGTATCTTGCACTAGCGAGCGTTTCAATTGTTTTGGCGACATTTGCGCGACCTGTCCGGCAAGCGCTGGTTGGTTAAAACCAATAGACACGTGAGTACCTGGTAAGCGAGGTCACAGAGGTCGACAATCAACGGCCGCGCATCAATCGAGAGTTAAACTGGTCGACCGTGTAATGTCGACTACAACCGCGATAAATCGCAGATTGCTTTCCATCACCGGCAATTTGAGAGAGAGAAGGGTATAGCAAAATACAGAGGACGCTGAACGGAGGACTCAAATGAAATGCTAGCACCGAGCATACAGTCGGCAATCAGTGTTCAGGAAATAAGCGACAGTGCTGACACTTGGCGAAGCGAGTTTTTGTTGGTTTCTCCGCCAGCGATCACTGACTAATATACGCTAGCCCAGCAGGTTTAGCTGGTCGCGGCATCTTGACCGATACGGGGCTAGCTGGTTCCAGTCCCGGTGGCGAAAGAAATTTTCAGTGTTCTCGACAATGTTGCCACCTTAGCGATTTTGTCGCTAGATTTAGTGAATTTTGAAGTTTGACAGCAATATTCTTAAATATTTTATCGCTAAAAAAAAATATTTGATGATTTTTACTGATAATGCAGGATTTAGAAAAATATACTCGCTTCCTTGAGTGTAGAAAATACTCTTCGCCAGGGCAAAGACAACGAAATAGTAGATCTTGCCTCAGAACTCAGATTTGATGGCGAAAAATGACAAACTCCTGCAGCAGTGGCATGTTACTAATTATGTTCAGTGGAACGCTACAGACAATGCCATTGAATTTTGGGTTGAAGTTCGAAAATACAAGAATGCTGCTGGAATAAATATCTTTTTGGAGTTATCTGATTTAGCCATATCCGCTTTATCACTTCCTCACTCGAATTCCGCATTAGAGAGGATTTTCAGTACAATGAACATCGTTAAAAACAAATTGAGAAATAGGATGGCCGTAAATACGAATAGCTTTCTTTTTATACGAAGGAATCAGTTAAAAATTGTGAAAAAACCACTACAGTTACGAGCTTCCTCGATTTTTTTTATTATTTTTTTATCTGCTTAACGTCTCTCTAACAGCGAGGTCCTTAGAGACGGGAAACGATGGGGGGCAAGGAATGGGAAGGAATTCGACCATGGCCTTTTGAAGGAAGCATCCCGGCATTTGCCTGGAGTGATTTGGGAAACCATGGAAATCCCAAATCTGGATGCAAGTTTAAACTGAACTGTATCGTGGACTAGTTATTTATCATATTACTTAAACCACGACCAATCTAATAGTATGCCTCCCACGACATGTGACGTAACAGCTGTGCAGTGGAAACCCAGCCGACAGCCGAGAGCGGGCGGCTAAGTGGTCGCTTTCAAACCGGTCTGTCCGCCCACGGCGCCTGCTCTCAATACTTTATGTGCCTCGCCACGCGCCGCAAACACACATCACCACCGGATACATCACTTCTAAAAGGTGTTTTATTCGCACGAGCCATTATGTAAAGATCATTTTGAAGACCATTGCTATTTAGGGAATTATAAAAATATTATACTAATGTGTCGTAACTAACGTGTTGTCAATATACAATAATATTATCAATTATATAGTAATATTGACATTACTAATAAGTGTATGTACTGTTCCACATCCCCGAGATTATTCTCACATGGGATCAAAGTGAACATATCTATCTATCTATCTACTAGTGTAAGCCCATGACCGTTTTTTGCGTATCGTCATGTGTCTAGAAAAGTTCCGGTTTCTAGGATGAAAGATTATGACAGGTTGAGCTGATTTGACCAAATGTTGACCAGTGTTTCGGGGTGAATAAAATCTGTTGAGCTGAAGAACTCAGAAGCATTAACAGAGGTAGGTATTAAACACGAACAGGAACGATAGCGCAAACGTATAATTGCTTGTATAGAAACTTTCTTGTATTCGCCTTAAACTTCCCTCCGCAAAATTTAAAAAATTCCTTGCCGTTTGCCTAGAAAGCACCACGTTGTCTTTTATTGAGACTGGGCAAACACTCATAATGTAATCATTGGTCATAGTATCTGTGACGGGCAGAGAACTTAATTAACATTCCATATTATTAAACAGTTGAGCAACTCCAAAGAAATTAATTTCCATAATACTGGATTCGGTAACATATTTGGTCTGATGTACACTTAAAATAATCTAATAACTCACGTACAGCGAACATGAACAAAAGCCACTGACGAAAGTGGTCAGTAAAATCCCTAAAAAGCAAATAAACCGTAATGCATAATCTTTGGTCAAGCAAAATTTTAATTAGATTGAATTTTAGCCTGGCCGGAATAACAATTGTCATTCGTGGTTACAGCAGAGACCATGAGTAATTATTTAAAAAGTTTTTTTAAGTTGCTTTCATTAGCAACGTGTTACTGAAAAGCAGATCCACTTTTTTTTTCAGCCGCAAAATTTATCAATTTTTTTTTAAACTATGAAACGCTACGAAAAGCAAACTTAATGACTGTATTATTGCTATTAATTTGGTAGTAGTTGCTTAGCTATTAAATTGTGGACATAACCACGAATTTCTGATAATGGTATCTCTGGTCGCTGTTTTGCGATCTAAGGCTGATCCATGACGTCATCATTTTCCAGCCAATAGCTATCGAGGTGAGTGAATGACCTTACGAAATTAGATAGTAGAAGATTCGTTCGTCGAGCTATTGGCAATCGGCGATCATTGACGCTCTCGAGCAGTGACCAGCCAGAAATCAGCACCTCAGAATACAGATCCCTTCCTAATTGTAGGTCAGCCGGGGCGGCTTGGGCAATACAAGCGATCAAGGAGTGGTCGTTACTGTCGGACAGTCGGCGAGAGTAGTCAAGCATTCAATAGGACACCAATTATCCCAACTCCGATTATCCGAATCGCTTAAGGCAGTCACATGAAGACGTGTGTGGATCAAGTTGAAAGGCATACTAACAGAAGAAGGAAAAGGAGAAAAATTAAAAGAAGCTCAGAAAAAGGAAAGGAAAAGAGGCATGAAAAGATGGGGATGATGTATCACTTTAGGAATCCAGAAACATCCTTTTGAAAATTCCTGGATGTTCAGAAGTTAGTGCTGAAGATATAGGAGAGTGGGTGGTGTGTGATTCGTCAGACCCTGGGTATGAAATTCTAAATGATGATGAACTTATTGAAAGTATGAGAGAAGAAAGTGTAGAGGAAGAAGATGACCTCAATGATGAAGTTGAATCATCAGCTAGTGAAGCATTTGCCGGCCTTGAAACTGCGTTGAAGTGGATGGAGCGTCAGCCCGAGTGTGACCACATGCAACTTCTCACTGTCAAGTGGACGAATACAGTCACACAGCTTACTATGACGGAGATGTTCAGCAAGCAATGACTTTTATTTACAGTACTCTATGTACATACTATAATAATTTACAGCACTTGTAAGTATGCTTAAAATATAAAAGTGTTGCCTTTTCATTTAATTAATTAAAACCTCTTTTTCTTAAAATATTTTTTCTCCCGTTTTCAACATACATACAGTAATTAATAAAAATAGACCCTTTTTCGGAAAAAATCCAATTATCCGAATTTTTTATTATCCGAATGGGGTCCAGTCCCATCTGATTCGGATAGTTGGAGTTCTACTGTACTTTAATAGCCACCTGTTAGGAACCTGCCTCCGTCCCATTCACCTCCCATGCGGGGCAACTATATGCGTAGAAACTATTCCAGGCTGCACTCATAGATCCATTAAGCATCGTATAGGGGTCTAGATAAATTGGCGGCAGTTGGAATCCACTTTGCGGCACGATATCAACTGTACTACTCAGTCTTAGAGGCCAATAACCTGTTCCATTGCAAGTCTCGCCTTCCTTCATGTAGTAAGAACTTAAATCAGTTTCTAATATTCGGTCTAGTGTTGCCCAAAATCGGTCTTGGTCTTGCATTTTTGCAAGACCAAGACCAAGACCAGGTGTATTGATGCAAGACCAAGACCGGCCAAGTCTGGTCTTGTTCTTGCATTTGGGCAACACTAATTCGGTCTGTGGCCGTCAATCCACAGTAGTGTCAAGCATTAGCCCAAACAGCCCAACGGCAAGGATCCACTCACATTCGGGGGGACGGTGGTTCGAATCCCAGTCCGGGCATCCAGATTTGGGTTTTCCATGGTTTCCCAAATCACACCAGGCAAATGCCAGGATGCTTCCTTAAAAAGGCCATGACCGAATTCCTTCCCATTCCTTGCCCCCCATCCTTTTCCGTCTCTAAAGACCTCGCTGTTGAGAGACGTAAAGCACTTTAAAAAAAAGACTCCCCCTAAGTGGATTGAGGGGGAGGGGAGTTGATTTCGTGGACTTTAGATGGAAGCGGACTTTAGGATAGAAGTCTGACAAATCTTCAGGATCTTCGCTAAGCTCTCCTAACCTGTTGCGATCTCTTCTCTCTTGAAGATGTTTTCTGACCTTGAGGCGTTTTGTAAATCTTGTGAATCTAGAACAGTAACTTGCGGGCTTTGATATTCTTTCTGCTTCTGCTCTATACCTCGTCGACGTCGTGGTCATCACAGACGAGAAAGGACTTGAGGTAAGGAACAGGAAGATATTCTGCCATGGAATTTTATAAGAACCATCCCGGCATTCGGCTGGAATGATTTCCGGAAACAATAGAAAACGGACAGGGAATCGAACCCACGCCCTCCCGAATGAGAGGCAAGAGTGTTACCGCTCACCCACCACACTCGTCGTTTGGCTGTGGAATGATGTTATTCGAACTGTGTATAAGAATATGCGAGGGAAGGGACGTACGGTATAAGATAGCAGACGCCCATGGAGTATCTTAAAAAACTATTCCACCATTTGCCTCGGAAAACGATTGGTGGCCAGATCAAGATGGCGGAGTGGTTTCTGGTGACTTAGTCCTGTCGGATTTTTTTTTAAAAAAGAGGTAAGGTTCCAGTGGAGATGCCAGAAGAACAAAAGAGACGCTTCGAGCAGAACTGGAATTCCCTAAGGTTAGTTAGTCAGCACACCTATCCACACACATGCTCACTAGCCTTGGCCAAACAGCCCCTGACAATTAGCTGCCTTCATACCCAACCGAAATCGATAAATGAAGTATCATTTTAAAGATTAAGATCTCCATTTTGGTGACATCATATACTAAGAATGGAATTTTCCTGAAAACGACCCTTAAAGGGCAGAAGTAATCCATAAAATATTTTTTGTCACGACCCATTTATCTTCCTTGATATCTAACCGAAATCGAGAAGGAAGGTATTAATTTAGCGATTAAGGTTTCCGATTTCTTCATGTTTTAAAAAAGGAATTTTTGGGAATTTGACCCTTATAGGGCAAAAGAATAATTATTTCAATAACTTTTTTTTGTCACTAGCCATTTATCTCCCTTTATACCTAACCGAAATCGATTAATGAGGCATCATATTTTAAAAGATTAAGGTTTCCAATCAGGCAACATTATAAATTAAGAACGGAATTTTTGGGAATTTGACCTTTGAAGGACAAACGAAGAGACATGTCGCGTGTAGGAGACAGTTCAGATCCAAGCCCATAGATAGTAACAGTACATCACAAGGACATTAATAAACCGATTCACTAGCGTCGACTTTTTTTACGTATACACAAAACAGACAAACAATAGATTCAAATGAGGCGGTTCTTGTTTCGTCCTATTACAAATCACTAACCTTACTATTCATCGTATTTGCGAAATTCCCGCACGGGCCCTCTAGTATATATTATTTTTAAAAGGCGAATTTTTTTGGTCACAAGTTATTATCTCCTTTCATACCCAGCCGAAATCGATAAATGAGGTGTCATCTTGCAGAGTACGATCTCCAATATGGTCACATCATATTTTAAGAAACGAATTTTTCTGAATTGAACCCTTAAAGGGCGAAAGTATCATTATTTCCAAACCATGTTTTTTTTCTGTCACGATCCCTTTTTCCCCCTTGATACCTAACCGAAACCGACTAATGAGGTATCACTTTAAAGATGAAGGTCTCCGCTTTGAGCGAATCATATTTTAAGAAAGGAATTTTTGGGAATACAACAATGAAAGGACAAAAGTATAATTTTAAAAAAAAAATTTTTTTTCCTCACTAGTCATTTATCTCCTTCATACCTACCTGAAATCGATAAATTCAGAAACTTCTGACTGAAAAACGGAACCATTTTTGGATTCACTTATTGGTCAATTTATCTGATCATTATAACGTCTGAACCATGTTATATAGAGCTTTATGCTTCTCTACTCCTGAATACGCCCGCCCAGTGTAGTCCACCTGAGGCCAAGCTGGGAAGGTCGATATAAGCATAAGTGTATCTTTCCACAGAAAATTTGATTACCCGATTAAGCCTATAAGCTTCTTCTGTAAGAAACACTTTTTCTTAAAATATTCAAAATATTTAAGGTATCGTTTTTCAAGTTATTTTTTTTTGTGTTCCAGTTTATAAACCGTATGAATGATAATTTTCCAAAACAAATTATCATCATTAGTGTTCTGCCGTCCATGCTCTTCTGTCTTCTGCGCTCCTCTTCGTGTCATTGTAGTTTCTGTTTCCCTTGATGTTATCTGTGATCTTGTTCCTCCTTCTAAGGCGTCTCTTGACAAACACTCTCCTTTCAGCAAGTGTCCCATCCAGTTCTTATTTCTTTCTCTTATCATTTGCAGTTGTTTTCTCCTTTCACCAATTCTTTGCACCACTTCAGCATTACTCACTTTTTCCACCCAGCTTATCCTCTCCAATCTCCTCCACGTCCACCTCTCAAATGCTTCTAACCGCTTTTCATCTTCTCGTCTCAGTGTCCACGTCTCCGCCCCATAAAGAGCCACACTCCAAACAAAACATTTGCCGACTCTTTTCCTGAGCACTTTGTCTACTTTTCCAGTTAATAGTCGCCTCTTCCTATTAACCGCTTCCTTCGCTACAACAATACGAGCATATCAAGTCCTCAGTGATTGTACTTCCAAGATATTTGAAGGATCTTACCTGGCTGATATCAGCTAATCCTATCATAATATTTTTACCACTCACCACACTCTTACTTTTTCCAAACTCTTCGCAAGTTTTATTTAGATCTGTCAACAAAACGAATAATCTTATATATATATAATAATAGACGTGTGTTTCCCTATTTTTCACTTTTCAGCCACCACTACCTAGCACAGATCACTGGTCTTTGTGTGTGGAAGTAGCATGGAGTTTCCTGTCGTGCAAAACGTTGGCGGAAGGTCGATAGCTGTGGGGATGTGGGAGATATGATGGTTAAAAGTGGTCGATGCAGGGAATTTTCGTATTTCGACCAAAGACATGTGTCTCCGTATATGTCACTCTGCTGCCACAACTACATAGCATAGACCAATCGCGTTTGTGTGTGGTAGTGGTATCGTGTCTCCTATCGTGTACTATGGTGGTTAGATGTCGGTAGCTATGGGAGTGTGGGAGATATGGTGGTTGAAAGTGGTCAACCTGCGGCACTTTCATATTTCTACCAAAAACGTAAGTGTCATGGTGTATCACTTTTCAGCCAAAACTATCTAGCGCAGATCACTGGTGTTTGTGTGTGGTAGTAGCACAGAGTCACCCGTGGATAACAACGTTGGCCGAATTTCGGTAACTTTGGTAGTGTGGAAGATATGGTGGCTGAAGTTGGTCGATCAAGGATATTTTCGTATTTCGACCAAAGACATGTGTGTCCGTATATTTTACTTTGCTGCCTGAACTACATAGCGCAGATGACTGACGTTTTGTGTGGTAATAGCATCGAGTCTCCCATCGTGCACTATGGTGGTTAGATGTTGGTAACTGTCAATCCAAATTCTTTGCATACACGAACGAAGTCGTGGGTACCAACTAACTAATTATATTTTTTTTTTACTGGCGACAGATGCATTAAGACCGCTTCTCCGCGCTGGGATACATACAGAAAGCAATAATAATTATTGGACCTAACTGTGAGCCTCACATGTAAACCTCAGCGCACCGAGTTGCCTGCACTACTTTTTACTGCGGCAATAAACGAAGCGAGCAATTTGGCGCAGGTCCGATTGTGTAGACTGAGGCGAAGTCACTCCCGGCTACGAGGGTTCAGGAGCTATGTACTACGCCAAGTGATTACCAATAGCTGCGGTTCACTGCCAAGGGAGCGTCCATAAACTACGTAGATCTATTTTGGCCTCCCTTCAAACCCGCCACCTCCCCCCACGTAGCCTCGCGTGGCTTTTTGCCTCAACCCCGTTTCCTTTCCCTCGTGTGGCATGTAGGTTTTTTCCTTATCAATTCCTGAAGACATAATGTACTGTTTTCTCTTAACAGACTACCGTTAAAATCATTGCGTATACAATGAATACAACTGGTATTTGCGTTATGTACTTTTCGTTGTTTTCTACAGGGGATGATTCTTTGGTCTGTTTAAAAGATTTCTCTAACGAATTGTATAGTGAAAACTCGTTGGAAAAACATTTTCGATAAGTGTAGTAAAGTTTATTCTACAGCAGCACTTCACACCGCACTTTTAACTAGAAATAACATTTCAGCAAATACTACAGCTAAATTTGTACTGAATTATTTGTGTTTCACCAACGAGCGGTGCGGTTACACTGGGGCGATCCTATTCAAAACAGCTTTATTTCACCAATAAAATAATGCGAACTGTCAGTGCCTTGGAAAATCCCGGGTGACAGCTGTACGCGAATCTGAGTCTGGGTGCGTCATGTCTGATGTTTTTCGAATCGTAATGCGCCGGACGCGTGCAACCCAACACTATGACTACAAGTCACACGCATGCGCAGCATTGTAATAGTATTTAGGATATCTAAATTACAGACGGAAATAGTTAAATAACGGACATAAATAACCGCATGCTGTTGGGACGTCTATTAACTGCGTGAGATGAAATAGAGGGGGGGGGGGAGCGGGGGTCCGGCGAAATCTCATTAAGGGGGAGGGGTGGTAGACGGAAATCTCAAGTGAGCTTTTGAAATTCTTCAAGGGCAGTAGAACTAAAAAAAAAAGTGAACAAAAATTACGTGTTCGATTAGCAGGGGGGGAGGGGAGGAGGGGGGTCCCGTCAAAATCTCACGTCATCTTAGGGGGGGGGTTTCACCATACATCACAAAAAATCACCAGAGAGGCGGGAGGAGTGTCCGGAATTCCGGAAAAAACACCTCACGCAATGGGTGCTCTGTATCTTATTTTAACTGTGACAAATAATATGAATGAAACGCTACGTGGCCGGCTTGGTTAGGAAGCCCCTCCTCACATAATCCAGCGTAGCTTTCTACCTAAACATACACTCACATGCCCCCTCCCCCCCCCCCCCTAGACTGAGTCACGTAGTTTATGGACGCAATCCGACAACGCCACCTAGATTTCGCCTGATTGGTGGTTAGCACGCCAGTACAGGTAACGCTTTACTCACTAATATTCCCTACGCAAAAGAAAACCGTATCCCCTACTGCTGTATTTTTGGGGTTTACGCCTTGTCGTCATGTTAATTCATCATTAACACGCCCAGTTGCATTCGGTAATATTTCGTATTCTACCCGGACGGTTGTAGTGAGTGTAGCAACCTCTCGGTTAAAAATGCTTCTTGTTATTCTGCTTGAGTAAGGGGGCATCCATTAATTACGTGACGTGTTTTTTCGTAAATCCGTACCCCTTCCCTCTTGCGTCAGATCGCCTCGTAATATTTGGAGACCCTTTTTTTTTTTATAGATGTACTGTTGTTTGAAGAGTGGCAATCAGAAATAAAAGTTGACGGGCTATTTTCGTCAACAGCCCCCCCCCCGCTCCCCTTGGTGAGGTTACGCAATACACCCCTTCCCCCTTTTGGCAACGTAAGGTGTAATTTTCAGTAGAGGAACGCGTTGGCCTGGGTGATGTAGACCGTATTGAGGACGATAATATGCCAGGACCGATTTCTGTGTTTGGATCGTTGTAAATTTTCCGTCCAGTGTAGCAGAGCTTTGTCGCCATTTTTTAAAAAAATAATCGTTGTGAAAAAGACATAAGAATAAATGTAGGTCCGCATTAGATAACTTAGTATCTATCGGTTATCGGCAGTAATATTCCCTGAGAACTGAATGATCCTTCCATCGTCTACCTGAACTAGGAGACCTATCGTGCTAATGGAGTATTTTTTGTCCTGTGTTAGTTTCTTCTTAATGGCGATGGAGCCACTCTCCTTCCTGTCAGGAGCAAAAGTTTAGTGTAGTCCAATAATATCTCTGGAGTGTCACCCGTCCAAGACCTCAACACTGAGCCAGGCAGGCACTCGAATCCAGGAATAAGGGTGTGGGAAAATTTTCTGCACTTGGTAGAGAAAGTGAAAATTGACCAAAAACGCTGAAAGAATTTAAATTCAAAATTCATAAGAGAGAAAAAGTGGGCAGGTTGTGAAGTAACAATTATACAACAAATAAATATGAAACAATGTATTTAAAATAATATGTTAATATATGACGTGAAACGGCTCCGGCATAATACTATAAATAGTTAAGTTGCCTAGCCTGTAATGAAGAATGTAATATAACGTATATCGCTGACATTAGCAAAGAGAGTTCACATATGGTGATTACAGCCAAAGATAGTTGAGATGACTATGAGGACTGGTGACAGTTTCGTTTTAATGTGCAAAGAAAAGGATTTCTAAATAATTAATTCAGTGTTTGAAATAAATGTTTGATAACGGAAAAAGTGAGAAGAATTACAGAATATGGAGCTTTTTTCCCCCCTCAGACAACAGCTTATTTTAAAGCAGCAGTGAAGAAACCATCGTTCGCAATTTCATTTTTTTTTTTTTAATCTGCTTAACGTCTCTCTAACAGCGAGGTCTTTAGAGACGGGAAAGGATGGGGGGCAAGGAATTGGAAGGAGTTCAGCCATGGCCTTTTGAAAGAAGGATCCTGGCATTTGCCTGGAGTGATTTGGGAAACCATGGAAAACCCAAATCTGGATGCCCGGACGGGGATTCGAACCGCCGTCCTCCCGAATGCGAGGCAGAACGCTAACCGTTACACCGCCACGCTCGGTGCGCAATTTCTGGAGTGTATGACGGGCTATAAAAAAGGACTGATACCTCGCAGGGTACAAGAAAGTAAGAAAATGGGTGTGTAGGGTAGGGAAACTGTCACCAGAGCGTGCACTCACTCCATCGCAATTTAATTAACATGCGAGATTCTGAAGGAGGAACTCAACAAAGTGACCGCCGATACCTGTACTTTATAACAATCCCTATAATAATTGGTATCTTAGAAATATACATATTATACACCAAGTTCATCCCTATTCATTCAATAAAAACTTCCACGCGAAAAGACAATTTCTGACATCACTAATTCGCATGAGATTAGGTCATTGCGCTGTCCCCTGCCATCTCCATAGAGTGGGGGTCGTGGAAACACCACTGTGCGACGCAGACAAGGAAGACGAGGCAGATTTAAATCACGTATTCTTCAGATGCAGGAAATACTCCACCCACAACAAAGATCTGCTTACTAAATTACTATCGCTACAGGTACCTCTCCCGACATCGATCCCAACCCTCCTCGCGACGAGCCACCCGAAGATATATAGAAGCCTGATAAACTTCTTACGCGAAGCGCAAATCAACATCTACACGAAACCAATACAAACACATGGACAAAACGTACCAAAACTTTATAGTTAAAATTCCATATGTAAAATTATAATAAATAACCAATATGTATAATATGTAATATTTTAAATATGAATGATAGGTAAATATGTAAGTAATAGGTAATTAATAAGAAAATATCTAAATTATATGTAAATATGCAAACTATATTTAAACAATGTAATATGTAAAATGTAGTAGAAGGGCTGGTGTAATGGTCCTGCGACCAGAAACCAAATTAAAAAAAAAAAGTTCATTCAAACTCAAATTTTGCAGATTAAACCCTCAGGGAAAAAAAAAAAAAAAAAAAAAAAAAAAAAAAAAAAAAAAACAGGTAAAGTTCTTATTTTTGCCATACCAGACAACGCGGAAATGATCTTTGATCCTAAAACAGTGGCGTAACGATGGGGTGGCAGGTCGGGCAAAATTCCACGGGCCAGCAGCCGGAGGGGGCCCCCGGCCGAGATACGCCCATTGTCGCCGCCTGAGGGCCCTACCCGGTAAAGTTACCACTGTACAGTAAATTTTTGTCTTTGGTTAAATGGACCTTAAAGAACTCAGAAATTATCAAACTCAAGAAATAGATCACATAAGGTCAAGTGAACCTGTTAACCTGAAAACTCATTTCTATTTTTCTCGAATAACGTCCCAACTCCATTAGTGGCAAAGAGTTGAGTACGGTCGTGTTTAGTCCAAGCATAATCCTCCGAAAAGGGCGGCGACCGTCCTTTCCAAATGGGAACGAAGCAGTTCCCTGTCATGTTGGCATTTGTCATGAGATTTATTATTATTATTATTATTTTATCCATGATAAATTGACTTTATGAAAGTCTGTAACTGTTTTGAAATATAAGGTCTGCAAATAATTTTTCTGCAACACAGTTAGTTTTAATAAATTGTTTATTTATTAATTTATGGTGTGACGCGTTTCAATATCTTAGTCCCATTTTCAAACGCCGTTTTTGTTGTTACATTCTTGGTGTGAAGAGTGCTCGTGTAAGTTTCTGCTGAATGTTAACAGGACTTACTTTGTGTTTCATTTTGTGAAGATTTCTTCAAAACATTTTTTTTTTTTTGTAACAGTTTAACGTCCTTTTTTAACAACGTGGTCTTTAGAGACGGGAAAGGATGGGGGCAAGGAATGGGAAGGAATTCGGCCATGGCCTTTTGAAGGAAGCATCCCGGCATTCGCCTGGAGTGATTTGGGGAAACCATGGAAAACCCAAATCTGGATGCCCGGACGGGGATTCGAACCGCCGTCCTCCCGAATGCGAGGCCAGAACGCTATCCGTTACACCACCACGCTCGGTTTCTTCAAAACACGAAACATAGAAAGAAGTGCACGTGTGACATATCTTGAGTGTGACAAATAATATGAATGAAAAGCTACGTGGCTTGGCTCGAACCCCCCCCCCCCTCTATCCCCCAAGTAGCTTTTGGGGCGTCCATTAATTACGTGACGTGTTTTTACGGAATTCCGGGACCCAACCCCTCTAAAATGACGTGATATTTTGACGGAGATACCCCCCCCCCCCGCCTCCTACCAATCGACCTCGTAACTTTTTGAGACTCCTTGTTTAAGTCTCATGCTTACAAGAGCGGTTATACCCCCCTAAAGTCAACTTTCGTGTCATTTGTAGACATTTTTTTAGCTCTACAGACCTACCAGAATTTCAAAACTTCACGTGATATTTCCGTTGACCCCCCCCTTCCCCCCTGGTAAGTTTTCGTGAGATTTTGCCCCCTGCCCCCCCCCCCCTATTTCACCTCGGGTAATTAATGGACACCAAGCCACGTAGTTTGGATGCGTTGATGGTTGTTGCGCGAAGAATTAGAATATTTTGCCGAAAGGAAGAGAAGATCGTGATCAAATAAGATTACTTTTTTTTAATTAGGTGTTCAGGCCTTGTCGACGTCGAGGTCATTAGAGATGGCAGAGAACTGAGGGCGATATAGAAGCAACTGTTCGATTTTTTCTTAGAGTGATTTGGAGGAAATCACGAAAAAGCGAAATCTGGATGGCGGGCGGGACGGGATTCGAACCCGCGTCCTCCCGAATGCGAGGCCAGAGCGTTACCGCTTACTCAGGGGACTAGGTCCATAAACTGACAGTTGATTACTGCTGAAAGGAAATCAGAAAGAGTTCATTTGTAGGTAAGGCAGTAAGGTGATCGGTATAAATTAAATTGCAGGTGGTGAACAATTTATCTAAAACAGGTAAAAAATTTAATACAAATTCGCGTGATGTAGTTTCTCTAAAGGCAACTCGCCAGCGGGGTATATGCTACACAACAATAATTAATATTTTTAAAAAAAGCAATTTGTTACCGAATTTATAATTATTATTGTAAAACTGTTGACAGCCCGCGGCCCATTAAGGGGCGTGTATTAGTGCTACGGCTGTGAATCAACCAGTTATTTATTCCAGCTGCCAGAGGAAAACACCAGCAAACCGTAATCACGACTTTTAGCGAGCGTCCTGTATTTCCGAAAATAATTAATCAGCTGCCAAAGTGGCGCGGCTTCAAATCCCATACCAAGAGAGCTCGGTCTAGCGGGGAGGGGGTTGCATAGAACGATACGTTGGGAGATTCCGAGGCCAAGTAGCATTTCATTCACAATATTTATCGCAGTTAAAATCAGGTACAGAACACACAACGGCATGCGTATATTTACTGGCGTCATTTAATTTCCTCAGTAACTTAGACACCCTATACACTGACAGTACCGCGAATGTGTGAGACTTGTGTTTGGGGCAGGCGTAGGTTGCAAATTGAAAAAAAAATGTTTTTTTTTCAGATTTGTGAAAAAAAAACCTAGCACATTGTTTTTTTTTTTAAATTTGTTTTTTTTTCTTCAGTAAACAATATATTTGATAAATTATAGTTTTATTTACGGAACTTACATTTTACATGTGTGTTTTAAATCTTACTAAATCATATAATGTCTTACATAATGATTCATAAATGTATCTATATAGGTAACATAATTTTATTCATCCTCTATGTCAGTACCACATTCACTAGTATCAGCACTACCAACACTAGTTCTGTCGGAGTCGGAATTTTCTGTTTCTTCTTGTGTCTCCTCTAGATCCATAACTTCAGAAGTAGTTACATTTTCTTTTACTGGTTGTATTGTACACAAAAGATTTTGAGATTGCAATTTTAAATTGTGAGCAAAGTACGCACTGTGCATAAAGACTGCGACGATAGTTCCACATTACGGTCTTTTAAATTTGAATTTAAATCTATTATCATACAAAATAGGAGATTTCTTTCTTTTCAATCGTTGGTTTATGCCAACGGTTGCAAGGAAATGATTCATATTAACTGACAATTTAATGACTCAGTATCACTGTATGCTGCGAGTTTAACAAGTATACGAATATAAGGAAAGCACAATAAGTAATAAAAAGAGGCAAAAAACCGTTGATAAAATTAAAATTCCTAATTTTTTTTAAAAAGATCGGTAGGTCTACAGATAAATTTGTAGGGCTGGCAGCACTAGTTCAAACAGTGAGTATCAATCCAAACAACGGGGATTCTCATGCAACCTAGCCTTTTCGGGAAATCTCCGTTCGTAAAAGAATATGTACTTCAGTCAATGTTGACAATATTTTTGTAGTATTTTTTTTCTACTGAACCAGAAAAATATAGTAGATTTAAAAATTAAGATAAGTACTTAGTATAAACTCTAAAACAGTCATATTAAACGATAAGTACCATAAAAATATGAAATTTAGTAGTTATGAAAAAAAACATGTCCCAAAAAAAACATGTTTTTTTCACAGCTTCTTTAAAGTTTTTTTTTTTCAAGTCAGAAAAAAAGTTTTTTTTTGTACAACACTAGGCCGGCGCAATTTGAACTAACCTACAGCGACGGCGCATTACGAGCAGGAAACTTAAAGCAAGCGGTACCGGGACTCGAATAGGCTTACAGATGTCACACAGGTTTTTCCATACCAATGACAGTTCGAATTGCTTTGATGGTTGAAAAAAATAACTGTTTGCAATTCGATTGCCACGGAGTAATTTTGCTCTGTTAAGTGTATTTCAATGCATCTTTAATTATAGTGCTCGCAAAAGTGATTATTTCAAGTTCAATATGTGGTGTAAAGTAGCGCTGTACAATAAACTTTACGAGGCTTCTACAGAAAATATTTCAAAAGAGTTTTCACAATCCAACGTGCTATAGAAATATTTTAAGTAGATCAAAGAATAATTCCCTGGTACTATAGAAAGAAAAGTGGCAGTACTGCAGCAATAGAAAACATTAGATTCAGAATTAATCTCTTTAAAAAAAAACCTACACACACACAATTTAAGTAGTTAACGAAAGCAAACAAGGTTATAGTAAATCCGTCTGTTTGATGTTTAGAGCTGTAAAAGTAACAAGAAATTGTAAACGCGAATGTATTCGTTAACCATCACTCGTTACTATCGTATCGTTACGTCACTCGTTACTGTTGACACAATCGGGCACTAGCGTGAAACATCACGCATCGAGTCGCGTCGCGTACATGTTAAGTAAGTTTAAGGAACTTGTTCGTTTCGATAAAACTTAAAGTAATTATTGCATGGATCCAATTCCAATTACAAACTTTTCTTAGACAACCATTTTATATTGGTAATCACACTGTAAAGTAAAACAAGTTAAAATATCACATTTTAGAATAAATACATTCCATAAATGTTTGAAATCAATAAGATCTCACTAAGATACGACTACTAATATGATAAAACAATGACCATTTTAGGATACTCATCCAAATTTTCTATTTACAAATTATGCACCGTAAATTTTAATGTAAAAAAAAAAAGAAGCAAAATTACAAACTAACTCTTTATGCTGTCAAAATTACTTACCTTGTCAAAAATGCCAACACTTAACAATAAATCACTTAATTATATTAGTATACGCACAACATGTTTGTACACATTTTCCTTTGTAACGAAACGGATTCAAATAAAAATTCACAGAAATGCGCAAATGTACGACCCACGATGTTCAAATGTTAGTGTTATCACTCACGGGAAAGGATGGGGGGCAAGGAATGGGAAGGAATTCGGCCATGGCCTTTTTAAGGAAGCATCCCGGCATTCGCCTGGAGTGATTTGGGAAACCATGGAAAACCCAAATCTGGATGCCCGGACGGGGATTCAAACCACCGTCCTCCCGAATGCGAGGCCAGAACGCTAACCGTTACACCACCACGCTCGGTCCACATTCATTCAATCGCCGGGCGAATCGCACCAGTTCCCTCATGATCCACCGTATTCGTTCGTTTATCGAATCAAACTGATATTTATACGACAAATGCGAGTAACTAAATGGGTTTATGAGTATCGTTTACGCAGTAACGAATACATATGGTTTGTTACAGCTCTATTGATGTCAGTATTAAATCTGACCTAAATGCTTTGAGTATGGTTCGGCATTCTCCCGCCAGAGGGCAAGAAGCGCAGCCGGCTCCAGCACCGAGTCACGCGCAGGCTTTTAATGAAGGCAGTCGTGGCGGCCAATTTATGAATCGCGCGCTATTCCGAAGCACGCCAATTGCAGCCCGGCCAACCTGTTTGTCAAAGCGCGCGCGAGTTTAGCGCCGATTTCGTGCCCCCCTCCCTCCGCCCAGTAATCACCACTGGCCGCAGCGGCCATCACAGTAATCGCCAGGCTGACCAACACTCCGCCGCCAAACCTGCTCCCTCCGTATTTTACGCATCAACTTCACATTTACCGGCGCTCCGAGACTAATGCCGGAAGCGACCAAAAAGCACAAAAAAAGAAACCTTCTCGGCTTTCTACTGAGTCACCACTGTCGTGTTTTCGATTATCATCGTGCCGTGTAACATACCTAATCGTACCTAAGCGGCTACGCAGCCTTGGTCAGCTGTCATCTCATCAGGATAATACAGCACCTAGCATAATACGGGGGGATGAAAAGATTATTTGCCGATGATGCTATTATTTATCGTGAAATCAAAACCCAGGACGACTGCGCTTTGTTACAAGACGATATTATGAAAATAATTGCGTGGTGTTAAGATTGGCAGTTGGAGTTAAACGCTAAAAAGTGCCAAGTCACGCGTGTAAGTAAAAAGGTGACACCAGTTAACTATGAATATAAAATTAATGATACTTTCCTTACAACGGTAGATTCCGCTAAATACCTAAGGCAGGGATGGCCAACCCAAATGATCATGCGGGCCACTTTGGAAGTGCATCAAACTACGCGGGCCGCATATGAAATTATATATCCCCATTACAGACATTTTTTGGAGTGAAAAATTGAAACATTAGTTATTATTGTGTTTACTATTATTCTTACGTGTAAACATAGATAATATAATAATAATGATACTAAACGCGCTTTGTAAAGAAATATATAACACTAAAACTGAAATATAAAAAATATTTTGTAAAAGTGTGATGAATCTCGCGGGCCGGAAAAATGTTCAAGGCGGGCCGCATGCGGCCCGCGAGCCAAGGGTTGGCCACCCCTGACCTAGGGGTAACAATCAGTAATTTAAATCAATGCACTCCGGAAGTTAAATCGATTGTATACAAGTCATTAGTACGTCCTCACTTAGAATATTGTTGTTCTGTATGGGGTCCCCATCAAAATGGTTTACTGGAGGCGTTAGACCGAGCGTCGTGGTGTAACGGATAGCGTTCTGGCCTCGCATTCGGGAGGACGGCGGTTCGAATCCCCGTCCGGGCATCCAGATTTGGGTTTTCCATGGTTTCCCAAATCACTCCAGGCAAATGCCGGGATGCTTCCTTAAAAAGGCCATGGCTGAATTCCTTCTCATTCCTTGCCCCCCATCCTTTCCCGTCTCTAAAGACCTCGCTGTTGAGAGACGTAAAGCAGTTAAAAATATATGTATATTCAGTGGGGCCAACTAGGACCACGTTAAGTTATTGTGCGTTTGGCAGCGAGTTTCTTCTTCTTTTGGGTCCAGAACTCCTTCATTCGTTTTGAATCCGCCTGTTTGCGCTCCTCTGTCCAGAGTGTACCGCGTCTTCTTTTGGCGTGTTCGTCTTGACTTCTCCCATTTGCAATTAATTTATTAGGAAAAAGATCTCTGTTGCAAGCATCTTCTGGTTCTAGTCGCATCAAATGCTTTTTTTTATTTATGGCTTTACGTCTCGTTGACGTCGAGATCATTAGCGCCGGGAAACGACTGGGGCGAGGAACGGAAGGTATTCGGCCATGCGAGGTTAAAGTATCTGGCGTTTCGAGCAATAAGTACATCCATTCACTTCGCAATTGAATCAAATGTGAGTTTCTAACATAATCTAGCGTTGTTCAGTAATGTAGTAATGCAATTTCTTAGCCAATTAACGAAGCTTGATACACGTGAATCATTTCGGACGAATGAAAACAGTTTACGTGAAAATAAACTTCAACCCACCCGATTCTTGGTAGGGGGCGTGTAAATCTAGGTTTGCTTTTCCGAAAAAAGTTGGCGCTAATTTTATGAATCTTTGTACAAATGTTTCGCAGTGGAGGAATAAAAATAGGGTACGGTTAAATCTACGCCAACTATACCGGGCAACGCCGGGAACTCCGCTAGTATCGCGATAAATGCGGAACAATAGGCCAGTGACGATGCTAAAAACACGGGCATACGCCTAGTTGTAAATAAACAAAACAAATACATGAAGCAGCGATTAACTCGAAACAGCCCGTAAACAAAACCTCTTCCTACTGGCGACCGCTTAAGCTGTGCCCCGTATCTACACTGCAGACCCGCTCGCCGTCGCGTCGGTCAATAAATGGAGAGGAAAAACAAGCAGGGAGAATTGATGACGCGCAGGTTATCTGTTGATTTGACTAATCCTGCGGCGCGCTTTACAGGAATCAACTGCCCCGCGCGCGAGTCGATATTTACGACAAACTGGCCGGCCGCTCTCTCGCTCTGCAAACGAGGCGCAACGTAAACACGCCGGTCCCACGCCAGCTCATTAACCCACACCCGGTCTACTCCCCACTATTACTTTTCTATCTGTTCAGCAGTCACAGGGAAATAGTTACCGATCTGATACGCGATTTGAGAGCGAACCTTATTTATTACTAGTTGGACTATGCATTTGATTGCTAGAATTTGATACAGAAACCAATAAGTAAAGTAAAAGCTGTCCCAACAAGCACGGAGTCAGAATAATATGACGGGGAAGCCATCCCCACACCATTCTAACATTGAACATGTCTCATAAAGAGGATAAATTTGCAACATGTTCAAAAATAACTAAGCGAGGGGGGAGGGGGGGGGGAAGACAACCTGCCACAGTTCCTCCGGCAGATTTTTCTTTGTGGTTTAAAATTGCGTCACTTTCTGGGGACATCTTAGGTCTAGCCAATTTTTTTGCACAACGTTTTTGGTTTAGCTATCGTTTGCTAAGAATTTTAAACAGATCATATAAAAACTGACTGCGAGAGAAACAAAGCCTGAGCAACCTATATAAAATTGATTTTGGAGTCCTTTACCCCCCTTTTTTTTACCTTTACTGTTGTTTCAAGGCGACAATCTGGAATAAAAAGTTCACGTGAGATTCCCAGCTACCCCCAAAATGAGATTTCGCTCACGTAATTAATGGACGCCCCATAATCATTCGTCCAACATCGTCGTGTATGAAAGGGGCCTTGGCCTGTCCCGTTGTCTCAGTTGGTTGTGGCGCCGTGATGGTGTCCGGCGCTGACACGGGGTTAGCTGGTTCCAGTCCTGGTGGTGGACTTGGCCGGCAGGGTAGCAGAGGTGGTGGTGCACGATTCCTAATCACCAATGCCCCGTTGGCTCAGTTGGTTGTGGCGCCGTGATGGTGTCCGGCGCTGACACGGGTTAGCTGGTTCCAGTCCTGGTGGTGGACTTGGCCGGCAGGGTAGCAGAGGTGGTGGTGCACGATTCCTAATCACCAATGCCCCGTTGTCTCAGTTGGTTGCGGCGCCGTGATGGTGTCCGGCGCTGACACGGGGTTAGCTGGTTCCGGTCCTGGTGGTGGACTTGGCCGGCAGGGTAGCAGAGGTGGTGGTGCACGATTCCTAATCACCAATGTCCCGTTGTCTCAGTTGGTTGCGGCGCCGTGATGGTGTCCGGCGCTGACACGGGGTTAGCTGGTTCCAGTCCTGGTGGTGGACTTGGCCGGCAGGGTATCAGAGGTGGTGGTGCATGATTCCTGATCACCAGACAGTGCGCCAGAGTTCAAACTTCTCCGCAGTGCGTATGGAGTGACGGCATACGGACACTGTATGGTGGGGACGTTAAAGTAGGCGACTCCCATTGGCATCTTTCGGAAAAGTAGACCTGAATGGGCTGGCACCAGGTTTTTAAAGCTACTTCTGATCAACAATTAAAAACAAATACTTGAATTTCTAACGGGTTTTGTTTTAGCACAAGAATAACAACTTTTTTCTATGCTCTATTTTTCCATTTTAATTTTTTTTTATAATAAAAACGATTGTAAATAACAATGGCGAGTGAAGCTTTTAAGGAAACACAGTCTCCTCATAATATTATTTTAAAAACTTATTGGTTAATATTTTCTTTTCGTTTTTATTTCATTTGTTTCTTGGTTTTGTGTATTTTTATGTGTAATATGTTTGCCATTTATTGGAGTTTGGCGAGAATTATTGTAAAATATTGTATTTAAGATATCGAAAACATTGTGTATGTGAATTATCTTTGAACAGTAAACTGTGAGTGTTGTGAGAGGATCTTTGACAGTCAGTCCGAAAAAAAAGATGGCTGAAGCGGGCAAATGAGTGGGCCTCGCTTCTATTGTTGTGGACTGTGCGTTATAGCTGGGCATAAAAATTAATAGAAAAGATTATTGCAATTAATGTACAAAGAGGTTGAAATGTTACAAAAGTGCAATTTAATTTTCAGTATATCGAGTTGTGAAGCAGTGTTTAATTAGAGAAGAGTGAAACAAAGAAGTGTTCTTTTTTCTTGATTAAGTTTATGGAAGAAACGCCCGGATTTATAGGTGGCACGCTGCGAATGCAATGAGAGGAGAAGTAGAAGCAGTACGAATAGGTGCATTATATGTGGCGTCCAGTGACAGGACGAGTAGATATGTAACAGCTGCGTTGTAAGCTGAGTTTAGTGTTACTAGTGAAATTAATGAAAGTTCTACGCAAACACGGCCTAAGCAGCGTAAAGTTTGCAAATATATTAAGTTACACGTACTGCAGACAGGTGGCAACACTAAACCTTCCCCCCATTGCTCCTGGAATCTACAAGACCTGGTTCTAACATTTCAGTGGAAACATTGAGCACTCTGGCTGGGTAACGAAAGGTCCCCGGTTCCAATCCCTGTCTCGGCGGGGATTTTCAAAGGCTCTTAGCCCGGCCTTCACCTCTGGCGTAGCTTACTTTGTAATGTGAAGTACACCAGAACGCTTCCTTGATTCTGATTCCACGTTAAACTGTAGGTCCCCTGAACTCGGTAGGTTTGCCGGGTTAGGTTAAGGCGGCTACCACAGGGGCGGAATACACAGCCAATAGAAACCCTGTCACCAAGTCATTCCGACCACTCGGAACTATTATCATAGAGTAGAAACATTGGACAGAGAGAGAGAGAGAGAGAATGTGTGTGTGTGTGTGTGTGACTAACAAATTAACCGCCTTCCATACCGTCTCTTCTTTCTGTAAGCCCCTTCCACAAACTTCCTTTCTCGCCCGTCATTTCCAAAACTCGTTTATTTCGTATTTTATCTGTCCACCTAATTTTCAGCATCCTTCTACAACATCACATTTCAAATGCTTCAATATTTATCCTTTCTCATATTCCTAAAGTCCATGCTTGGCTACCATAAATTGCTATACTCCCCCCAGGCAGATTTTAAAAAGTTATATTTAACTCCTAGATCAATATTTGAAACTAAAAGATTCCTCTTTTTGCTATTGCTGTTCTGCTTTTAAGGGGGCATTCATAAATTATGTAAGGTGTTTTTCCTGATTCCCCCCCCCCCCTTCCTGTGATGAGATTTCGTGAGATCTGGTTCTCGAGACCTCCCCACACCCCCACTTTTCGAAGAAATACCCCCCCTAAAATCGACTTTCGCGTAATTTGTAGACCTTTTTTTCCCTTTTTTACAAATCCTCACATGAGATTTGCATTGACCCCCCCCCCCCTCCAACATCAATCGCACCGACCATCAGTTGTAATTTTACTTCCCAAGTGGCAGAATTCACTAACTTCTCCTATCGCATCCGACGCTATTTTGATATTTAATCTAGTATTATTACTACCGTTTCTGCTACATTCATCACTTTTGTCTTGCTTTGATTTATATTTAGTCCAAACTCTTCTTTCAGTATTTTGTTCATGTCATTCAATAACTCCTCAATACCATCAGCCTGTTCTGCTATCAAGACAATGTCATCAGCAAATCGTAGCATGCTCATTTTTTTTCTTTTTTTTCCTATCCTCCTCGAAGACTTATGTCACATGCTAATTTTTCTTTCACTTACTTTATTGTTTCCTCTACATAGAAGTTGAATATCAATGGGACAGACTACAACCTTCTCTCGCACCCTTTTTAACTGATGCATGTCTCTCATGATTCTCTACTTTCTGCAACTTGATTCTTACACTACACACCTTCTGGTGAGATCTGGTAAGGAAGAGAACCCCCCTCACCACCCCCCCCCTAGAACCTAGAAGTCGCCCTCGCAACTTTTTGGGACCCTTTTTTTTCCAAAAAGTCGGTTACACCCCCACTTTTCGACGAAATACCCCCCTAAAATCGACTTTCGTGTCATTTGTAGATTTTTTTTTATTTTTTATTTCGACAGTCAAAAAAAAAATTTCCAAAACCTCACGGGAGATTTCCGTTGACCTTCCTCCCCCTTGGTGAGTTTTTCGCCTGACCCCCTCCCCCCCCTATTTCACATCAGTAATTTATGGACGCCCCCTAAGATTTTTTTTAGAAAAGATGTTACTTTTCTTGTTCCTATATTTCCATGTAATGTTCTCTGTTCTTCTAGGTGTGCTCTGGCAGGATACTATGTAAGTAGTTGTCGTCCGTTCCTGTGCTTGGCGTGCAGTGTTTGGTCACGCTGATCACGGCAGTCGTTTGCTTAGGTAAATAACGTGCGAGCGTCCTTCAGGGCCGCATTCCTAGTGATGTGTCTCACGCCTTCCACGAAGACGCCCTTCCAGGAACCGCTGGCACGACAAGGGAGCACTCGTGTCACCACACAACTCCACAGCGCACGAGACCGTCTGCTGTGGTTTACACGCACACACAAAAGAAGAGATCGGCTGAGACGTGACTGAGCCGCGACCGCAAATCCTTAAGCCGCGTATACACTTGAGCATTTGCCCCGAATGAGCATACGGGTTGAGAGGAGGGGGTGCGCACGGCCACCCCCCGCATAGCAGTGGGCCACTCACTGTGTTCGGACCCCATGCGGCCCGAACAGGGAACCCAGTCTGCTTTGCGCAAGTGCTGAGTACACTGCAATGGTTAACCGGAATTTGTTACCAGTTATTGTTACATGTATTTGTTGCAGTGTTCGAACAAGAAATCGAGAAAGCGGTGGTGGAGAAGAAAACTGTTTCAAGAGAGGTTCAACGCTTTACTATTAAAAACAATAGGACACGAAACAAATGAAAACTTTAAAAATTTTACAAGAATGTCACCTGAGGATTTTCAGTTTATATTGAATAGTGTCAGGACTACAATTGAGAGGCAAGACACAACATTTGGAAAATCCATAACTGCCGAAGAACGCCTAGCTGTGACACTGCGATTTCTGGCTTCAGGAGATTCGTACTCGAGTTTCCAGTACCTCTTTCAAATTTCAAAACAAGCAATTGGCAGAATCATACCTGAAACCTGTCAAATTAGGCACGAGACACGTGTGTCTACAGCAGAGGATTCACTGAAACTGGAGGGGGCAGTCGGCTCATATTGTTCGGTTCGACCGCATACACAAATCGCGTACCCACTGAGCACGAACAGAGCACGTGCTCACTTTGAAGTACCGACAACCCTCGGATCGGGCTGAGGCATGCGGACCTATTCTGCTCCCCCGTATAGATCTGAGCAAAACGGGCCGAACGCATGCTCATTCGGGGCAAATGCTCAAGTGTATACGCGGCTTTACAGTGCGCAGCAGTCTGGTGCGGCGTCTGACTGGAGATAGGAAGGTCCCCTGTACGAATACAGGTCTCAGCGGGGCTTTTCAGAGTCCCTTAGGGGGACTGCTGCCCCCCTCCCCCTAGAAGAAAAATCAAGTTGCCTTCGACGAGTGAAGAATGGCTCAGGAGCACTATGGGTGAGGAAAGATTGACTGGATTATGCCTGATGAGTGTGCATCGAAATTTCGTGAATGTACATCGTGACATATTAACAAATAAATTTACAGAAAATTGTTCCGAGAATCCGAGACGATTAATGTTTACATAAAAAAAAACTATAATTGAATTACGATCTTGATTAAATGCGTAGTAGGTCCTTGCATTACTATGTTAATCAATAATAAAAATAGCTTCCTCAATAGGTTTGAGTTTTATTTTCTGGGAAATCGACATTTTTGAGTCCCGCACCCCACTTCCTCGAAAAAAATACGAGTTACCCCCTCCCTAGTTCTGGTCCTGGATACGCCCTTGACTGAGGGGCTAAAAAAAAAAAAAAAAAAAAAAAAAAAAAAAAAAAAAAAAAAAAAAAAAAAAAACCTACAAATGACGCGAAAGTCGACTTGGGGGGGGGGTATTTCGTCGAAAAGTGGGGGTGTAACCAGCTTTGGAAGGGTGAGACCTTAGGAAAAGGGGGGTCTCAAAAAGTTGAGAGGCGATTTCTAGGTGGGGGGGGGGGGGTGTCTCTCGGACTAGATCTCACCAGAGGGGGGGGGAGTAGGACCAGATCTCATGAAGTCTCACCACAGGGGGGAGGGGGGCCGAAATCCGGAAAAACACCTCACGTAGTTTATGGATGCCCCCTTAACCCGACCTTCACCTCTGGCACAGCTTGCTGTGTAATGCGAAGTACGCCACAACGCTTCCGTGATTCGGATCGCACATTAAATTGTAGGTCCGTATAGAGCTTTGGAACTTCAATATGGCCTCCGAAAAGTGGGACACTCAACTTCTGGTTGGGCTCCAGTACTGTACAGTCGTCGCTACAAGGATTATTGAAAACGGAATTATGCTGGGTAATGGTTGCGCCTACGGATGTTCGGCGATTTTGGTGGAAAATTAGGGTCTCAGTTATCAAGATTTCCCCAAAGTTAGGGAGCGTCCCTTAGTTACGGGAAGTGAAACAGGGGGGGGGGGGGAGGGGGGCTGATCCGACCAAATCTCACGAAGTCTCACCAGAGAAAAGGGGGTGGGGAGTCCGGAATTACGGAGAAACACCTCACGTAATTAAGGACGCCCCCGCACCGTGATGGTTGGTAGCTGGTTCGATTCCTGACAGTGGACTTGGCTGGCAGGGTAGACGAGGACTGTGCACCAAGGGCTGGCTGAGAGCTGTTATAAGTCAGCAGAGTCGCGAATTTTACTGCTGTCAGTCGATGTAACACAGCTGTCACAAATCATCGCATCAAAAATTAAGGTGGGTGTACCTGTTGACTATTTTCATTCTACTGACGCATGTTGTGGAGTTAAACAATTCGAAATTTAAAAAATAAAAAAAAATATTACAGAAGAACCTCGATAAGACGAAAACGTCTACAACTCGAAAGAAACCACAGTTCCCTACCTTCAAGTCCCAAAACCTCCACTACTCCAAATCTGAAACCTCGATAAGTCGAAATAATCAGTATTTCCCTACAAGGTATTTCAGTGCATATTTTCCCCCTGTAACTCATATCAACGTCTGATTCTACTTCCTCTACAACTCGATTTTAAATTACGAACCAGTATAGCTGGCAGGGGCGTAGCTACTATGGACCTAGGCGGTGCAGTGCACCGGGGCCCCTACGTTTAGGGGGCCCCTATGTTCAGAGGGCTACAAGCATATCTGGGGGCCCCAAAGCGCACCTCTCTGGGGGCCCCCAACCACAGTTCAGAGGCCCACGAGCCTTCATGGCAAACTGGCGACCTTTTTTTACCCCCTCCACAGTCGTCTAAGGGGGCCCCTGAGACACAGGAAGCCCCTCACTAAGGGCCCTCTCACTGCTGGGGGGCCCCAACCACTGCTGAAGGGGCCCCTAAGCACAACTGAAGGGCACCATCCTCAGCTTAGGGGGCCCTTACCAGCAACACAAAGCAAAAAAAAAAGAACGTCTATCTGGCCTGAGGGCCCAAAATAAACTTTTTGCACCGGGCCCCTTGTTGACCTAGCTACGCCACTGATAGCTGGAAGAGAAAATAAGAATATTGTCGGAAATATTTTCTTAGAAGAAATTTTTTGGGAGTGTGCAATAAAATAAGGTTTCTTGCATTTTTTTCCGAAGAAATGATTACAGATTTTTACGACTGACACCAGCACGTGTTTACCAGGTGTCCTTTGTTTCATTTTGGATATTTATTGGATATGTATTATTGTGGTTTTGTTTGAGCTCTACCGAAGTAAGTCTGAAATATCACAGAATCAGTTTCGTTCTACTGGCATACATGTCAATTTCTGATACAATCCACTAATACTATTACCGAATAATGAGTGCTAAGAAACGTAAATTGAAAACTACGAGTGTCTCTAAAAAGTTAGAAGTGCTCCAAGCAGTAAGGAACTGTAAAAATAAGAAAGATGTTGCTGATAAATTTGGCTTACACGCGAGTACTGCGTCAACAATGGATCAGAAATTATGAAAAAAATTGAAAACGGTCTGTTGTTCTGCAAAAGACAGCGAACTTTAGAATTTACCAACTTTGAAGAATGCTTACTTGAATGGTTTAAGCAGAGTCGAAATCAAAACATTAGTGGTACTGGACCACTATAACAAGAGAATGCACGTTTTCTTACCTGTGATTTTTTTCATGTTTACAAATACCTAAAAATTGTTAAGTTGAGAATAAACATTACTTCTGTAACACGATTTTTTTTTTATTTCACCTCTGTAACTCAAAATTGGTAGGATAGAATCTAAACTTCTGCAAGTTGAACATGTACCTACAAAAACCTCTCTAAGCCTAAACCCTTTATAAGTATGAACCTCTATAACTGGAATTTTTTCGCGTTTCCCTTGAAGTTCTACTATACATCTATTAAAACCTGCCCAAATATAGGTATTTTTTTATTTTTTATAACTTGAGTTACAGCAATTAATTGTTGATAGAACATACAGTCAAAGGGGAGGACTATAGAGGAATACAAATATTATAATACATGAAACAGATAACTGAAAAGTTGTAATAGATATGATGAGATGAAGAAGAAGATAAAGTAAAATCCACAAATCACTCAAGTCTATTCAACACGAACAAACAGGAATACACGCCGGTATCTGTGCCCAAGGATATCACAACGAACAATAAATATCAAAAGTAAATGCATCTTTGGCAGGCCTCCCAGATGTGCAACTCGGGCGCCGAGCAACAAAGACGTGGCTGCACAAACAATTTGACGCGTTCTGGTTCATCTCTTACGAACAAAGCAAAGCCTGTATACAAATTTCTAACATTTAATAAAAGAGGTAAACAGGAAAGAGTGAAAATAAAAAAAATAAAATACTTAGAAGATTTTTAGAGCCACAAAAGAACAAAGGTAACTTTTGGAGAACGATGAAGATTTATACCAGAACGTAGAGAAAATTACTGACACGTTAAGAAAAACAAGACTAAAATGTTATGGAAACTTATAAAGAATTAGCTGTTACCCACAAATTAGAATTCTATTACTAGAATTGACTATAGAAAGCTGTAAGTTATGGAAAAGGTGTCTCACATACTGACTGCGACAGAAACAAAGCCTGAGTGACCGATATAACATTACAGAGACTCACACACGCTATCCATCTGTCTATCACAGTTAGGTTAGTTTTCAATATTTCATCACAAAAAATGTTTTTATCCCAAAAATAGTATCTTATACCGTTCTTAATGATACATAAAAATAATAATTGATAAAATTGCGATGGAGTATTTCTTCGTCAAATTTCATCAAGATCGATTTAGCTGTTTAGTCCTGAAAACTTAATAAACGGACAGAGAGAGTTGGAGTAACTTTAAAATTTATAATATTAGTGAAGATGTAGATTGCCAAGAAACGTAGAATAGCTGAAAGAAACAAGAGGAGATTTTGAAAGACTCAAAATTACCGAATACATCACTAAGAACAAACAAGACATCAGAAGACGGATTGACGCTGTAAGATGTACGGTCCTTCAGCCAAAAGTACAATCCAAGAGAGTGCCGTCAGATGAACAAAGGCAGTCCATCAGCAAACGCATCAACAAGTTCTGGGCAGAAAAATGACTGTGCCACAGTCTTAGGTTACAAACCGTCTGCAAAGGCGAAATTCTAAATAAAAGAGGGATTTAAATTATATATTTCTCCCTTTTTCATTAACATAAAATTGTAGTCTCTTTTCTTTCATAGTTACCCCGTGGTCAAGACTTCTGCAAACAATTAAGCTCTTCTTTATACGATCTATACAATTTAAAAAATGGATATATGTATGTCTGTATTTTCTATAATACAAATCGGCAGTGTTATTCAATATCTACGAAACTTTGTACGCGTATACTTTAAAATAAGGGGAAAAATACTGTCTACATTTGGTTTGCATAAATCCACCAGGCCTCTGCCATCAACCCCATTAACAAAAATTTACACGACAACAAATCTTCTAGGATTTGCAGCCGGATTTTATTATAAAGCGATAAGCTTTCGGCTACTAGCTCAGTAGCCATCTTCAGGTCGATTATGTATCGGCGATCTTGCCTTGATGGATACCAGTAAACGCCTGGGTTAAAGGTGATGGCGATATTAGGAGACGTCCATTAATTACGTGACTTAAAACAGGCAGACGCGTCCGGCAAAAGCTCACCAATTTTCATTTAAGGGGCGTCCATTAATTACGTGAGGTGAAATGGGGGGGGGGGGAAGGTCCGGCGAAATCTCACCAAGGGGGAGGGGGGTCAACGGAAATCTCACGTGAGGTTTTGTTATTCTTGTAGAATGATAGAGCTAAAGAAAAAAGGTCTACAAATGAAGCGAAAGTCGATTTTAAGGGGGTAAAAACTTTAGGGGGGTATAACCGCCCTTGGGAGCATGAGACCTAAAAATAAAAAAAGGTCTCAAAAAGAAGCGAGATCCATTTATAAGGGGGGGGGGGATCTCCGTCAAAATCTCACATCATTTTACAGGGGGAGGGGTCCTACCAAATCTCACCAGAGAAGGGGGGGCGGTTCCGACCAAATCTCACCATAGAGGGGTGGGGGGTTCTGGAATTCCGCAAAAACACTTCACGTAATTAATTAATGGACGCCCCCAAAATGGAGGGGGAGGCTCAATAAATATCGCACGTCAACCTTTCACAGAAAAAACGTGGTACATATAAGACATCAGTATTAACGCTTAGGTATTTAGTGGCTTCACGCAATAGAACATAAAAATTTAATTATTTAAAAATTGTAAGATAAGTCTCACGTGATGCCGTAAAATTATAGCTCAAAATTTGGACATGCCAACAACGAGTAAGACTGATCAAAGACAGCCGACTCCAAAATGATGGTAATAGAAGAAGAGGAATATATGATTTGAAATCACAGGACCGGTGGTTTTTGCGTTCGGGCTGGGCTTGGAGCATGGCGTGGCGGCTTGTCGCCTGGCACTGTCTGACACGGGCAGGTTGACAGCAGTCACTATCGGGTCGACTCATCGGCAGTATCGACCACGGCACACCCCAGCGCTAAGCGGACCACTGATCGGAATCTACGCTACCACTCGCAGCGGAAGCAAGTGTCAACAGCGAATGTCCAAGATGTCGGACACTCGAGTTCAACTCTTGGTTCACTTTCGGTATTTCACTCGCATGAACCATCAAGAGATTTGCGTGTAAGCAATCAAAATATAGAAGTGAAACCTCCTACTGGAACGATAGCACTTGTTTGTTTCTGATTGTTGTTGTTTTCAACACATAATTGTTTTTAAATGGAAAGAAAAACACTTTTTTTTGTAAAATCGTTCCATAACAACCGGTGTTTATAGAACCCAAAATGGAAAGAAACCGGCCATCCTGTCTCCAATAACGGAGCGTCCATAAACTACGTAGCTCCATTTTAGCCTCCTGTGAATCCCCCGCTCCCCCCCCCCCCCACGTAGCCGTACGTGGTTTCTGCCTCGACAACTCCCCCCCCCCTCCCCGCGCGGCTTGTAGATTTTTGACCACATTGATTCCAGAAGACATTTTGGACTGTTTTCTCTTGCCAGACTGCAGTAAATTACATACGAAGATAATTAAATGGCGGGTCATTAGAGGCGGGATTCGATTGGGAGCAAGGGACGGGATTGGGCCATGGCCTTTCGAAGGAAGCATCCCAGCATTCGCCTGGAGTGATTTGGAGAAACCATTGAAAACCCAAATCTGGATGTCCGGACGGGGATTCGAACCGGCGTCCTCCCGAATGCAACGCCAGAGCGTTTAACACTCACCCACCACGTTCGGTGCGAATATTAAAGTGGTAAGAGTTGACTATATATCTGTAACAGCTCAAAGCTTTCGTATATTTTTTTTTGTATAGTTTCTTAAGCTCACGCAAGTACTCACTCAATCACATCTGTAACTATTGGCTGGAGAATGGCTACGTCATGAGCCGGCCTTCACTAGGAAATTAACAGCGACCAGACATATTTTTGAAATTGGAGGTTAAGTGCACGACTGAATAGTTAAGCAACTGTTATGAAATTAGTTGCCAGAATAAATTCATTAAGTTTGAGTTTCTTAGCATTTCATTACTGAAAAAGAAACATAGGAAAAAATTATCGCTGAGGAAACGTCGAACTGCGAGTACTTTTCAGTAGCATGTAGCTAGTGAAAATAATATTAAAAAAAACTTAAATTATTCTCTGTTGTAACCACAAATGCGTTGTCATTCGGGCCTACGCTAAAGTTTAGTTTAATTAAAACTTTCTCTAATGTTGCTGCTTGTCCAAAGTTTATACATTACGGCTTATTTGCTTTTTACTTATTTTGCTGACCACTTTCGCTAACGATCTTTGTTCATGTTCGATGTAAGTGAGTTATTAGGTTATTTAAAATGGACATCGGACCAAATACGTCACCGAATCGAGTATTCTGGCAATTCATTTATTTGGAGTATTTTAATTGTTTATTAATCTGGAATCCGTATTAAGTTCTCTGGCCGTTACGAACACTGTAACCTAACATTACTTTATAAATGTTTACCCAGCCTGAATCAAAAACAACGTGATGCTTTCGAAGCAACTACGCGCTCCCTTTAAACAAAAATTCCTCAAGTGTACTTTTAGGGTCAAGTTTGTATTTGAGCAAGTTCGACTCTACGACCTCTGAAACAATTATACGATAGCGCTATCGCCTCTGTGTTTAATACGTCTATTAATGCTTCTGAGTTCTTCAAGCTCAAGAGATTTTATTCACCCTAGGTCAAGTTCGTATTTGCCCAGATCAGGCAACGTGTCATAAGCCCCGTGGAGCAACGGCTAACGCTCAAGTCTGGTATTCGGGATATTCCTGGTTCGAATACCCGTCCGACCGTCCAAATAAAGGTTCTCCAGTAAGGACGCGGGTTCGAATCCCCGCCCGAGCATCCAGATTTGGGTTTTCGATGGTTTCCCAAAATCTCTCCAAGCGAATGCCGGGATGCTTCCTTCAAAAGGCTATGGCCGAATTCCTTCCCGTTCCTTGTACCCACTCCCATCCCGTCTCAAATGACCTCGACGTCGACGAGGCGTGAAGTAAAAAAAAAAAAAAGATTTTTCCATGTTTTTACGAGACCACTCCTGGCGATAATCACTCCAAACTTGCCGAAAGGGATTTCTGTTCTTCCTTTTGGGGGATTTTGAGAAAGTGTGTTTGGAGAGGTGCAAATCTCTCTCATTACCAGATGATTACAAAAATGACTGATCATTTGCAGGAGTTGCTAGTGTTACGATTTCATTAACAATATTTCTTCTTTTTCTTCCATCGTTAAGGGGCGTCCATTAATTACGTGAGGTGTTTTCCCGGAATACCGGACCCACCCCCCCCTTTCTGGCGAGACTTCGTGAGATTTGGCCCGACCCCTTCCCCCCCCCCTCTAGAATGGCGTGAGATTTTGTTGGAGACCCCCCCCTCCCCTACAAATAGACCTCACAACTTTTTGAGACATTTTTTTTTAGGTCTCACTCTTCTAAGGGCGGTTACTCCCCCACTTTTCGACGAAAAACACCCCTAAAATCAACATTCACATCATTTGTAGACTTTTTTTTAGCTCTACAGTCCAACAACAATTTCCAAAATCTCACGTGAGATTTCCGTCGACCCCCTCCCCCTTGGTGAGGTTTAGTGAGATTTCGCAGGACCTCCGCCCCCCCCCTTCCTAGTTCGCCTTACGTAATTAGTGGACGCCCCCTTAGGCCTAACTGAGGAGCGCTAATAAACTTATTTACTAGATGTGTTTTTCTTTTTATCCCAAACTTTCCTACTTTCTTCCGTCCAGGTGTTCCTTCTTCTAATATACTGTTTGATGGCAATTTGGTGGTTATTGACCATGCTACTAAATCTGTATCTGTCCTGTATGATATGATCTGGGATTCACAATATTTATACTTATAGAAACGTATATAAGGCAAATATTGCTCATGTTTACTATATACGCAATAATTTTAACCATAAGAAGGTTTCTGTTTCTTATCCGTCTAGTGCAGCTAAATAAAAAAGCTTAGTTTTTTGGCAGACGCGTTTCGACTGCTTATTCAATCATCCTCGGTGCCAGTTTTTGTTTCCCGATTTTACATTGAAATCTGGTGAAGTTCCATTACAGTGTTTGTTTGCTGATTTTTATGTGTTTCGCACATACACTGTGGTCTTTTGAAAACGTGCTTCATTTTGAAAGCACACTATTATTTCGCACTTTTCTGTTTATGTAATCACTATACACGCATTTCTTATTTTAACCATAATCTGGTGAGAGAAAACAGCACCAAATATCTTCTGAAGTTAAAAGGGAAGAAGCTAGTATGGGGCGTCCATTAATTAGGTGAAGTGTTTTTCTTATATCTGGACCCCTTCCCCCTTTCTGAGATCTGGTGGGACCCCCCTCGCCCTGCCCCTTACGTGAGATTAACTGTTTTTTGAAGGGCAGCAACATCAAATAAAAAGTTGACGCGAGTTTTTATCGACCTCCCCCCCCCTCTATTTTGAGCTCACCTAATTAGTGGACGCCCCCTTTCCACCAGGGGGAGGGGAGGGACTGTCAAGGCAAAAGAAACGTCAGGCTACGTGGGGGAAGGGTTCAATAGAGCCATGTAATTCATGGACGTTCCGAAAGGAGAAAATAGTACACAAAAACGCGAATGAATTCGGCTATGACATTTTGAAGGAACCACCCTGGCATTCGCCTGCAGTGATGTCCGGAAAACCGAAATCTGGATGCCACCGGGAGACTGAACCCACGTCCTCCAGAATTCTAGGTCCGGGCGTTAGAGTTATAAAAACTTTTGTTATAAAAGATTTTGTGATTTTTTTGCGGTCGTCATAATGTTGTCAATAACTTTGCGAGATTTACGCTGGGTCCAATCAATGATTCACAATCCCGACGTTTCGACCATACAGATCCGTTTCTCTTCGGACACACAACACCACAATTGACAATTTAAGTAAGTAATTTCTGCAATGTTTCCTAATGACTGATACACTGTTACTGCCTGTCACCCGCGGCAGAAAGCTGTAAGTAACGTAATGCTTAAAAATATCAGCAAAGTGGAGAGGGAGACTAACCACCACAGTTCCTGCCGCAGATATTTTTGTTTGCGATTTAAAATTATGTCACTTACTGTGGACATCTTATGTCAATACCGTTAGGTACACAACGTTTTTGGTTTTGCTGTCATTTGCCAAGATATGCAGCCTTTGGGTGTTTGAAATGCGCGAGTTGTGTCTGCACACGAAACAAAGCCTGAGTGACCGATACAGCATTACAGACACTCACACACGCTATCCGTCTGTTTGTCAGTTAGTTTTGAAAATATGATTACAAAATATAATATTTATCACGAAAAAAGTATCCTCTGTTCTTCCTAACGATACATAATATTTCCTTGTCAAATTTCATCATGATCAGTTAAGCCGTTTTGTCGCGAAAACGTAACAAACAAACAGTGTTACTTTCTCATTTATAATATTAGCGTAGATTAAAGGAGCAGAGCCAGGCCATAAATCAGTGAAGAGCCATGATGAAATACAACAACAGAAAAGTAAATAAAGCTCACACCAGCAACTAGCTGAGAAGATAATGACAATGTTCTTGTGGAAGATCATTACTGTCTTGATGTCTTTAAACAAGGTACCAGGTAATTACTGATGATAGTGCAGGTGACTTTAAGGGCTCATAATATAAAGAGACAATTAACGAAGAGAACATAAAAACAGTTTTTAATGTCACGTAAACACATGTCACCGAGGGGCAGACAATGATACCAACCTGGCTACTGCTCATTAAAAACAGCTGCATTAACCCTGTAAATAGCTCCAGCTCTCGTTAACAGTCTGCACGTGCTGTCACGCATCTCACAACTGCACATCCTCTGCAATTTGAGACTTTCTTCGCTAAATTGCCGCTATCTGCACTAATACTATAAATGCGAAAGTAACTCGGTCTCTTTGTTACTTTTTCATCACTAAACTAATCTTGATGAGATTTGGAAAGGAAAAATACTATGTATAATTATTAAGGACATAGGATTCTTTTTTGGGATAAATAACGTATTTTGTCATTAATTTTGAAAACTAACTGAACGGTGACAGACAGATGGATAGCGTGTGTAGTCTCTGTAGTGTTATATCGGTCACTCAGGCTTTGTTTCTCTCGAAAGTAAGTTACTGTGGTTCATGTAGAAAATGCGTGTTTTTCCCATAGGAAATTATCTGCAGCTAGCTCTCGGGTATCCAACCCACAAAAGGCTATACACCTTAGGAAAAAAAAAAAACATGACCAAAAACGTTATGTACCTAACGGTGCTGACATAAGATGTTCCCAGAAAGTAAGATTACAAACAAAAATCTGTGGTAGGGACTGTAGCAGGTAGTGTCTCACAATTAAACCCCCTCCACTTTTAGTGTGTTGTAAATCAGTCCTCTTCGTGAGATAGGTTCGATGGTAGAATGGTTTGGCGATGACTTCCCCGTCATATTATCCAGACTCCCGTGCTTTTTGGGACATCTTTTACGTAACTTACAGCTTCCCAAATTAGAATTCTAAGCCCAGGGTACGAAGCCGCTGGTAACAGCTGGTGCCCAAATACCAAAGAATAATACAAAAGAGTGACAACTGCTGTTTGCAGGTTTCACTTTATCAAGACACTGGGACAGATGTTAATAATATTAATTTCGTGTGGTCTCAAAGAACTAATGAAAGAAGTTCCTATCAGCTCTGTCGCAGCCGCTCGACCTATTTTAAGTATGGTAAGGGATAGAGGGGTGCTAACAGTTTAACGTAGCATCTGAACCACTGAGCGTCCTAGTACCTACACCACAGGTTCCCTTCTTTTCCTGGCCTGTAAGAACGGAGACTTTCCCGGAGTATAACTGCAATGAAGTCTTCACGGGTGTACCGCCGGATTGTGCTGAAAACACGATGTTTCGACGACTAACTCCTTCGTCTTCCTCAGGTGCGAAAACACCTGTACTGGTCGACTGACCAACAGATACTCAGGTGCCGCACTTCATTATATGTCCAACGGCTCTGATCGCGGCCCGCGCCCGGCGGCTGGCTGTCAGTGGGCGTGGTTGCAGATCTTCGTTGCGGGCCACGAACCCTAATACGGAGCCATCTAAGGCAGCAGCTGGACAGAGGTAAATGGTTCTCTGCGGAGTTTCGCAAGGCTGGTTTCCACGCCTCACTAAGACATAGCCCACTGTCTCTATTGAAAGTATCGGCCAACCGAATTTCGATTGCTTCCTTGACTATTGAATCCCAAAAATATTAGATACTAGCCAATATGTTAACGTTGCTAAAATCTACCCTGTGGTCATGGCCTACCTCACCCTTTTTTTGGGAAAAAACATACTCGCCGCCCCTTCTCGTAATAGATAATGTAATCCACTGCGATCCAATTTTTCTAGTAACCCAGTGTCTGAAACTGATTCAGTGGCGCTCCTCTTAGGTAAAGTGATTATATATATATATATGACTCACTAAACATGGTTACAGACTACAATCAATCGAAACAACAGAAAAGTTTTCAACTATCGAAATTGACATAAAAAAAAGGCGAATGATATTCTTTGGTCACCTTAAGAGGCTACCAGAAAATCGATTGACAAAAAAAGATAATAGATTATGTAACTTCACTTAAAATCCAACACCTTGGTTGAATGAAATTCGAAAGGATCTTAAAAGTGCAAACATAGGAGCAACAGACATCTTAGAAAGAGACAAAGTAGACAAATGGAAAATAACAACTGAGCAACCAAAACAAAAACAATACCGACCAAAGTGGTCGGAAGAACGCAAACAAGCTTTCTCGGAAAGAATGAAAGCCTACTGGAACAACAAGAAAAACTCAAAAGAAAACTTGATTGGGTTATTTGCTTAAAGTCTTCCATTTATTGGGAGAATTGGCCAATAATATATATATATATATATATATATGTGTGTGTGTGTGTGTGTAAGAGAGAGAGAGAGAGAGAGAGAGAGAGGACTGATTTCTAAAATTATTTATTAAAAGATATGAACAATATTGGTGTATTGCTCACAGTTTGAATAACAAATACATATTATGGAAACAAATACATATTATGGAAACAAATAATATTGATGAGAGGCTGAGCTCTGTGTAATGACACTAATTTTTCGATATCTGGTGTCTTATTTGTCATCACTAATTTTAAATCGCCGCGTTTCACTACTAACATATGTTTTTTTTTCTAGCAAACTGCTGACTATGCTACATATAATCTTGCGAAATATGCGACGTCTTTGATGCAGCCCTTCAATTGTTATCGTTTCCCGGGTGTGGTTTACGAGCCTTGGTTGTTGTAGACGATCGCCTTCCGCTATCTCCTATCCAGGAAAGTTTCTCTGTCCGTGATATATTCCCAGTTCCAGCCTCTTCTCTCCATGTCCTCCTTCAGTTGTTCTGTCCATTTTCTTCTTGATCTTGCTACTGGTCTTTCGTCCACTATCCTTTTTTCCAAATAAGTTTTTGGTAGTCTTGTACCAGTCATAATTGCTAGAAATGGTAGAAGTGAGTTAGAAATAATGAATAGAGTAACCAAAGGAGCCAACTTCTACAGTACCGTGCGGGGCTTACTATGGGACACGAAGGTTCCCAGAAGAACAAAAATTGTCTTGTACAAATCATATCTCATTCCCATTCTAACATATGCTTTGGAAACATATACACTAGCATCAAGGGACCTTAGCAAGTTCGAAGCACGTGGAATGAAGTTTCTTAGAACGATCCTCCACAAGACTAGACCACATAAAGAATGACGAGATTAGATCAAACCTAGAGTTAAGGGAATCCGTGGAAGAGAGACTTAGGTCATCAAGACTTAAGTGGTTTGGGTATGTCAAGAGAATGACTGGCAGCCCTTCAAGCTGGGTATAATAATAGAGAGCAGGGGATGGTGGTTGCTCTGTACATTTACCTTGGACCAGGAACACTCCCTTTGATCTGTCCAAAGCCCGGCGCGGTGGGAACCACTGCTCTCTGCATTAACAAAGCAAGGCTTTGCCAGAGGTGCTGCAGGTCAGTTTCAAAGACCGTAAGAATTACAGCCGCCGAGACCGGGTTTAGGACCGAGGAACTCTCAATCCTCAATCATACAATATTAATCTGGTAATAGGCCATATTTCCGCAGTTGTTGAACAATAATTTTATAAACAACTCCGTCCACAGACAACTGTTTTGGCGGATTTTATTTTATTCCCCAAACGCGTTTCGCCCTTGTGGTGTACGGCATCATCAGTGGTAATTTTCACATGCCGGTCTGAAACAGCACCTCTTACACTTTTCCAGCACTGTTCACTGAAGTTCCAGTTGAACATTATTTTACCAGTTGTTTACACGCCGCACTTGTTGTTACAGTGAAAATTTTCTGCTGATTTACACACGTGTATTACACAAGATTTGTTTTAACTAGTAAACAAAACACCATCATCACGTTATCTTGGTGGGAGGGGAGGGGGAGCATCCAACCACATCTCACCAGGGAGGGAGCCGGAAATCCGGAAAAAACAGCGCACTTAATTAATAGACGGCCCCTGAAAACTAAAAAAAAAACACTTATCACACGGAACATTCAAAGTTACACGTTTCAGAGACAGATGACAGCACAATAGTTTCCTCCAATGGATTAGGTACGTCGGATTGCTTTACGGGGGTATCAATTAAATACGTGAGGTGTTTTTTTTTTCTTAAATTTGTACCTCCCTCCCCCTGTGTGATATCTGGTGGGGACCCCCCCCCTCTCTTGAGGTTTAGCTTGTAATTTTAATTTTTAAATAACTGAATTTATTTGATTTAATGTTCATGTATTTTGTTTCATGCCACCAAATACCTAAGCGCTAACATTGATGTCTTTTTTTTTACTTATGGCTTTACGCCTCGTCGACGTCGAGGTCATTAGAGGCAGGATGGGACTGGGAACAAGGTACGTAAAGGAATTTGCCAATGACCTTTTCGAAGGAAGCATCCCGGCATTCGCCTGGAGTGATTTGGGAAAATCCAAATCTGGATGCTCGGATGGGGATTTCGGAATGCGAGACCAGAGCTTTAACCACTCACCCACCACGGTCGGTAGGAACAGTCGACGTTCGCTCCCCCTCCCTCTGTACTGTTGGATTTTTTCTACTTTATCGTTTACTTTTAATGTGCAGTAGAGTATATCCTGCGGTTCTTCTCAGCAATCTCTCATTTCGAGAGCTCATCTCGCGCTACCGTCTGATTAAAGACTCGATTAATTAACCTCAGAGTTTCGTTGCAATTTGCAATATGTAGCTTTTTCTACTGCATTTTTAAGCGAAGTCCTAAAAAAGCTGAAATTATTCTATAATTTAATTATCTAAGTCTATTTTGCCAACTGCACAATATAGTTAATTGTAGCTACTCGCAACAATCAGACAGAGAAAACCAAAGATACTTAGAAGCAGAGAGTCGGTTCTTCTTTTCAAGTTTTCTAATCGGAAGGGACAAAAAAAGTTCCCTATTGTTATCATTCTCATGTCTGTCTGCGACAGACCTATTGGCTGGTAAGCTGTACACGTTACAGACTGCAATATGAGAAGGACACGTGAAAAATTTGAATGAGACATAACTGTTCAAAAAAAAAGTTACGATTTACTGATGACATTGTCTTGTTAGCAGGACACACTGAGGATATTGGGAAGTTACTGAATGGCATGAACAAAAAAACTGAAGGAAGATTTTGAACTAAATATTAACAAAAGGAAGACAAAACTGGTGAAATACAGCAGAAATCTTAAATATATATAAATAGACGTGTGTTTTCCCATATTTCACTTTCCAACCACCACTACCTAGCACAGATCGCTGGTGTTTGTGTGTGGAAGTAACATGGAGTTTCCTGTCGTGCACAACGTTGGCCAAATGTCTATTGCTGTGGGGATGTGGGAGATATGATGGCTAAGTTGATGCAGAGCATTTTCGTATTTCGACCAAACACATGTGTCTCCGTATATGTCACTCTGCTGCCACAATTACATGGCATAGACCATTGGTGTTTGTGTGTGGTAGTGGTATCATGTCTCCTACGTGTACCATGGTGGTTAGATGTCGATAGCTGTCAATCCAAATTCTTTACAAACGCGAACGAAGTCGTGGGTACCAGCTAGTTATAGCAATAATAGTAGATTAAATAGGCCTATAGGATCGGATGCAGTAGAAGTAAGTAAATTCTGCTACTTGAAAACTAAAATTACAACTGATGACAAAAGTAGGAATGATTTTGAACTAAAATGCAACTAGCGAAAAAAGCCTTTATGAAAAAGAGAATTTTTTTTAGTTTCAAATATTGATCTAGGACTCCGAAAGAACTTTAAATGTAAGAATTTGAAATGTGATGCTATAGAAGGATGCTGAAAATGAAGTGGACAGATAAAATACGAAATGAACGAGGTTTGGAAATGAAAGATGAGGAATGAGGTTTATAGAAGTCTCTCACAGCAAGAAGAGACAGGATGGTGTGTCACATTTTAAGACACGTGGGGTTGTTTTTTTTTTTATTGGAGGGAACAGTCTGAAGACAGAGATTAGAATGTATGAAGTGTATAATTGAGGGTTGAAAAGGGTGTGTAGAGATGAAGAGGTTATCGCAAGATAGGAAGAGATGAAGGATTACATCAAACCAGTCGAGATACTGATGACACAAAAAAATTATTATAATAATACAACTAAATCTATGGCAGAATATATTCGCTTATTACGTATATATCGCAAAAAATGTCGTTTACTATACATTTTGTTTCTCAAACCTTCAAAATATTATTTCAACGATTTCATGGTGAAAAGATACGAAAGTTTTTTTTTTCTCCACTGTTATATTACTTATATTAAAAGTAAAACAGATAGTAGGCTTACAAATATCCTTCAAAAAAAACAAATTCATCTGCTCAAAACTCCATACTCAAAATCTTGTCACAAAATATGGACAAATTGAGAGTCCCGTACTTCAAGTATCTGGGAGAAATCATCGAACCCACAGGAGGAGAGAAAATGACACAGAAAGTTCGCATGCAAAAACTTAGGAGAGCATTCGGCAGAACCTACAACATATACTTATAATAAAAAATGTTTCACTATATATATATAAAAGTGAGACATTAAAACACAGTTACCAAACCTGAAGTCCTGTATGCCAGCGAAACTTTAACACAACACAGGAAAGGTGACCTAGAAGGCATTATGAAAGAAGAATGCAAAATTATTAGAAAGATCCTTGGCCCAGAAAAAAAAACAGATGACGGATATAGACTTAATTTCTTAAATATCGAAAAGCAACACAAACACTGTCAAATCTCTCGGCAGACATGGGGAAATGAAGATTAAGATTTTATGGGCATACCCACAGACTCCCAGCAACAAGACTTATTCGTGACGTACATAGAACAGCTAAAAACTATGCCCTGAGTCCAGCAGATCAAAAAAGACCTGGAAAAAGCCCGCATAAACGCATCAGAAATCATAGTCAGACAAAAAATTAACAAATGGGAAGTACCTCCAGAGATTAAAGTCATTAAGAGACCGGGGACGAAGTGGACTGAAGAAAGGAAGAGAATCCACGGAGAAAAAATGAGAGCTGTATGGAAACTTAGAAAACTGAATCGTTAAGGCTTTGCGTGATCCGACAGGGTCCAATTGCAGATAATAATAATAAAACAGATAGTAATGTACCTGAAGCAATTAGAACCACCAAATCCTGCAGAACGGAAATGAAATCAGGAAAATCACACAAATGCGGGCTTTCGAAGAAGACGAGAGAAAGATCAATCGAAATACATGGTCAATGCAACGAAAGCCTATATTGGGCAAATAGAGAGGCCAACTAGTGATGGTTCCGCGTGGTTTTAGATGATTCATTCGCGAAGAAGAAAACAAATTAATTAAATGTCTCTATCATTACTTAAACGAATTCCATCCTGAAAACAGGCTAGGGTCACTGCTACCCTCGACCGATAGTACTATCTCACATTCCTTTGTCAGCTGTTGCGAATAATCTTGAGAAAAACTTGATGCGAATATTTAACACAGACTTGTGTTACATGAACTAGTAGCACATATGGTAAAAAAGATAAAATATTCCACCTACCAGTATAAAACTACTTAAAACTGTTGAAAAACTTGGGCATAATAAGCTTTGTCAGGAACACCAAACTTTCCTACTTCTTTAAAACTAATTTTAAAAGTATGCAACAACGGTTCAATCTATGAATAAACCTCGACTGGGGAGCTGTAGTAATGTGTAAGATTAGTTTCGGAAAGAGTATGTCGAAATGTTGTTCAATCTTGTTTGATTACGTATGAGAGTCTCTAGCAAAAAATTAACAAGGCTTAGATTGTGAGTTAAATCGAAGGACAAAGAGCCATTCTTGATTGCACCAGAAATAATGCGTTCAGCTGCTTTTGTTTACTCGATTCGAGTAGGAAAAATTTAATTACAACATTTCGTAAAAAAGTACATGCCCATACATCGGTATACGCGCAATAAAATAAAAACGAAAATAAAAAATGTGATGTTACACACAAGTTCAAATGAGATTCCATCACCTTTTTTTATATGTAAGAAGGTCATGTACGAGTTAAATTAAATGAAAACGTTGTTATATTATGGTCTAAAAATAATTTATTTTGAGACTACAGTTTCTTAATTTATATAATAGTATTTCATGAGAGACAATCATCAGTTATAAAACGTTTCAGACAAGGTTGTAATCTATCCCCATTAATATGGAACTTGTATGTAGAGGAAGCAATTAAGGGAATAAAAGAAATTTTGAACGAGATTGGAGTACGTGAAGCAAAAATTTGAAGACGTAGATTGTAATGGATAATTGAGATGAAAAGGTTAGCTCAAGATAGGAAGTATTGCATGAAGCTAGTCTAGAAACTGTTGACGGGAAAAGGTGAAAAACGAAACTTAAGTGGTGAATCATTATTTACGGCAATATCTTGGTATTCGAGTAAGTTTGTTGAACAACCAACGTTTAGATCAGTAATGTCTTCCGAATTAGGATAACATTTCCACGTAACACAAATTTTCTTCCTTCATAGTGACCGCACTGCTTTCTGTAGGTTGCTATTTTATTCAACCTTAGGTTTATCTTTGGTTTTCATAAACATTTTAGTAATTACTAGACGACCCGTGCGAAAATTTCGCGAATAAAATGCGATGAATAGTGAAGTTGAATATGATGTTACCAAAGCTGAGTCATTACTCCTCATACTCCTACTTCATTTATCGATTTTGGTTAGAAATCCAGGGCAATAAATGGCTCGAAACACAAAAAACTTAATTTAAAAACATTGACAGTTTGGCCCTTTAAGGGTCGAATTGCGAAAAAATCCTTTCTTAAAATATAATGTTACCACGGTGGAAACCTTAGTCTTTAATATGATATCTCATTTATCTATATCGGTTAGATATGGAGGGAGATAAATAGCTCGTGACACAATAATGCGTTGTAGAACCATTTATACTTTTTCCCTTTAGGGGTTGAATTAGAAAAACTTCTTTCTTAAAATATCATGTCACCAAAGCTGAGGCATTATTCCTCATAATCTTACTTCATTTATCGATTTTGGATAGATATCCAAGGATAAGTAGCTCGAGACACAAAAATCGCATTTAGGGAAAACTGACATTTTTCCCCTCTAATGGTCGAATTACGAAAAATTCCTTTCTTAAAATATGATTTCACAAATCTGAGACATTACTCCTTATAATCCTACTTCATTTATCGATTTTGGTTAGATATCCATGAAGATAAATGGTTCGAGATACAAAAAACGCATTTTAGAAAAATTAGCATTATTGCCCTTTAAGGGTCGAACTACGAAAACATCCTTTCTTAAAATATAATGTTACCACGGCGGAGACCTTATTCTTTAATATGATACCTCATTTATTTATATCGGTTAGATATTAAGGGAGATAAATCGCTCGTGACACAAAAATGCATTATAGAAAAATTTATACTTTTTCCCTTTAAGGGTTGAATTCCAAAAAACTTCTTTCTTAAAATATTTCACAAAGCTGAGACATTACTCCTCATAATCTTACTTGATTTATCGATTTTGGTTAGATATATTTCTCAAGGCACATAAAACACATTTTAGAAAAATTGACATTTTTGCCCTTTAATGGTCAAATTACGAAAAATTCCTTTCTCAAAATATAATGTTACCACAGCGGAGACCTTAGTCTTTAATATGATACCTCATTAATCTGTATCGGTTAGATATGAAGTGAGATAAATGCCTCGTGACACAAAACGGATTGCTAAAATATTGATACTTTTGCCCTTTAAGGGTCGAATTCCGAACAAAATTTATCTTAGTATATGACGCCACTAAAGCGGAGATCTTAATATATAAAATGATACTTCATTAAACGATTTCAGAAAGGTATCCAGGGAGATAAATGACTTGTAACACAGAAAACAGCATTTTGAACATATTGACATTTATGCCCTTTAAGGGTCAAATTCCGAAAACTTTCTTTGTTAAAATATAATGTGACCAATGTGGAGACCACAAGCTTTAAAATGACACCTCATTCATTGATTTCGGTTAAGTATGAAGGAAGATACAGGCTTGTGACAAAAAAATACCTTATAGAAATAATATATATGATATAGTAAACAAGCTTCGCTCAATCTAGATTCAGAGACTATCGGCATGCAAAGCGGAATTAGTACGTAAAATATACCGTATTGAAACCATGACTGTTCAAGAGACACAGAGATAGTACAGTAATCAAAACAGATCTTCACCAGCGTGTTTATGCATTTAGAAATGAAGGATTATGTTTATTTTATTTCTTATACTTCGCCATTCCACTTAATTCAACTAGAAATTCTTGTAAATTAGTCCGAAAAATCAAATAGTTAGACATTCAAGTGATGCCAGTTGTATGGACGAAAAAATAGAACAAAAGCTGAAAAAAATATTTCCGCGTAGTGAAGGAAGAGGATCAAAGATTGCAATAGTTTGGAGCTGTTGAAATTTTGTCTATCGCTGATTTTCAAAATTAAAATTTAATCTCTCAGAATTAAAAAAAAAAAACAACAACATATGATTCTGTCAGCAATATCATTGTTGGTCTGCGGAGAAGCAAAAGAAGAACCCAATCATTTATTTTTAGTGCAAGGAATTCGGCAATGGCCTTTTTAAAGGAACAATCTCGACATCTGCCTGGAGGGATTGGGAAAACCAAAACATGGATGGCCGAACGGTGATTCAAACCCACGTCCTCCCGAATGCGGTGACAAAACGTTACCGCTCACCCATCACGCTTGGTGACTAACTTTCTTACATATCTCCATACTCTTCAAACTAATGAGGACTTTAAAATATATAGCATATTAATCCGCCACAAAGAAATGAATCTGTAAATACAAAAGCATGATAAACAATAAAAATAATGAACTCCACATTTACAGTGATCTAGCTGTAGTGGAACTACCCAATACATTTTTTTCATTAAAAAAAAAAAAAAAAGGTTTGCATACTGCAAGTAAACAGTCAACGGGATTGAGAGGTATGGGCTATAAAGGTAAAAGATGAGATATCACAAACCTTTAAAACTTTCCAAAGAGCTCAGCGCCATCTACTTATCACAATAATAATAAATGCCCATCCAAAACACTGACATTAGTCCAACAGCGGTAAACATAACGTATGTTAATTTCTTTTTTAAAAAAGCATTAAGAATATAAGGAAATACTAAGTTATAAACAAATATTTTTAAAAAACGTATACAGCGAATATACCAGTAAAAACGAACGGTATTAAAAAAAATCGTTAAAAATAAAAAACAATAAAGTTCATGTTTCGTACTGACTGCGGTATACAGAAATATTTATTTGATAAAACAAATATGAACCACAAATTTTTACATGCCGAGAAATAATAAAAAACAGTATAATTTGTGCGTATAAAGGAATGATAGATCAGCGATTTTATCACAATTACTACTTAAATTTACATAGTTTTGATTTACCACCCGTTACTATAAGAACATTAATACTTCAGCTGTCATACTTGTTAACAAGTATTAACATACTTTTTAAAAAAAAAAATAGGTACTGTATGAGACAAAATCTTCTTTTTTAATTTTACTTGCTAATTAAATGTATTTTTGAGAAGTTAATTGATTAATATTGACCAAAATTATTACGACAGTTACGGATAATAGAATAGCTAGTAATAGAACAGTAATATTGATCTAAAACAAAAATTATGAATAATGGCTGATAAACAGTAAGTTTATTCCTGTCACCGACGTCTAGACAGGATTGACCAAGTATCTTTCTATCCTAAATTATTCTCTTCACTTCAACATACCCATCACAACCCACAGCCTCAATTATTCGATTCATATTCTTTACATTCCTTTACAGTAGTTAACTTAGACTGTTCCATCTAATGAATTAAAAATTACCTTATTTTTTAAAATGTGACCGATTATTCTATCTTCTTTCTGTGAAATATTTGCACAATTTTTATTTCCTTATTCATCATTTACCACAGCAATTAATTTTCAAATTATTATATACCACCAAATTTCGAAGGCTTCGATTTTCCTGGTTTCTGAAATTCTTGCATGCCTGTCTTCAATTCTATGCGCTCCATACATACGATTTCAAAAAGGCCTTTACAATTCCCTAATCACTGGTTTCAAATGAAAGAATTTATTTTTGATGAAATATCTTTTCGCGAAGGTTATTTATTATTACATATCCTACTTTAAGGGCGTTTTCGCTTCTGCCGTTTTACTTGATAAACAATATAATTGTCTTACTTTTTCTACCGTATATGATTAGGCCTACATTTAAACCACTGTTGTTAATTTCTGCTACACTACTTAAGTTTTGTATTCATTTTTATTGATACCAAATTCTCTCAGCATTTTGTTCATGCCATTCAGTAATTTATCAATATCGGCAAGGAGGATATTTTTAACAGCAACTCAAACCATACCTACCGTTTTTCTCAAAACCTATATCTCACATTCAAACGTTTCTGTTACTTCATTGATTGCTTTCCCCATTTAAATTCAGAATCTTTGAAGAGGATACTTAGGGTTTCACAGCTTATACTCAATATATTTTTTTACGTTTTTTTACGTTTTTTTTATGATAACGGACTATGAGTTGTTTTTTTTTTTTTTGTAAAATCTGACAACTTGAATTAATACAAGAAGTACAAATAAAAATTCTGTGCCCACAAAATGTTTTACACAAGGTCATATTTTACTAATGAAAACAATATGTACAATTTTTTTGGATGTGTATCATAAAATTAAACTTTAAACGGTTACCAAATTTAAAGAAACGCCTGTTATTTTGAGATATTGTAAACAAGAGAGGTAGACTTAAGAAATCTTTATACTTTACGCAGTATCAGTTGTTTTGTTATGGCGAACTCCGTCTCGCCGACTTTTTCATCAAGACTTGAAATTTCCGAGAACGCAAAACAAAGAACAATTCCCCACACATCTCAAAATAATTTTCACATACACAACATTTAAATGTTGGAAAATAAACTTAATAAATCACATTTCATGCTACGGTAGTCACTAGAACAATACAATTTAACATTAGGTTTGAATATAGCTTACAAATGTGGTATTTTAACCACAAAAAATACGATTCAGATCAAAATTTGCCATACTAGAGCTACAGTAGGAAAAAAAAGGAGATTTATAATGTTTCATAACCTTTAGGTGATAAACAACAAATTCCTATAGCTCCAAAGTGCTTTAAGCAAAAATAATAACTTTATTTAACACATGTATCGGATAGTGATTAAAAAAAAAACAGATTTTTAATTAAATTCGACAACAAGCGCTGAAATTAACGTGCTGCTAGTGTTTACACTACTGGTTTCAGAATAAATTTGAAGTATTTACAGGGTTCTTGCAATCGTGATTCTGAGATAAATTCTTTTTTTCTGTAGCTACACTTAATTAAAAAAAATCGGCCTGATGTATGTCAAGCTATTAGACAAGGATGGAGATAAATACATTTATACAAGTAACGCTATATATCACATTCCAAACATATTTTTTGGCCTAAATCATTAAAATTATCGGAAACGCATAGGAAAATAAATTTTGTGACAAAATTATCAATCAAGTTTGCCAAAGCGGCATTAACACAGGACTATCCAGCTACGAAAAGCTGCAAGGTAACAAAATAAATTTTAATTGTAAATAATTTGAGCGAATAAAATCAAACTGAACATGAATGAATGAATGTGACACAAATAAGTTTTCGAAAATCAAGTGAACTATTGCAAAAGAGTTATAACCGCCTACAGCATATCGAAAATAACAGTTAAATCAATACATCACATTATACAAATTATGTAAATGGCAAATGTTACAAAGTAATTTATCACATTACAATATTTAAAAAAAAAACTAAGCTTACAAAATAAATAAGATTATATTGTTATGCACTAATTAACACTCTGACAATAATAAAGTCCCATGAGTAGTAGTTAACACAAACCTTTAAATTCCTATAATGATGTCGAACCGTACTCCATGCATCCAAATATCCCGCCGAGTAGTGATTGACAGCCGCCAACAATAAGACGCACAACAACAAACACTTGAACGTCGGGACTCACGTAATAAATAAAGCACGGCCAGCCCCTTTCACACCATCAATAAGCAGGTTGCCGTATCCTCAAGGCTGAATTCCGAACTCGAAATAACGTTCTTTCTTTATTTAAGAATACAGGAATCAACTCGTTGCTTTAGAACTTGGTTATGTTACTCATAGCGCGGTCACAGCACATGCAACTACTGCTGCGAAGCTTGTGGGAGGGTTATTTTTGAAAAACTGCTCTCTGCGCTAATCAACACTACCGACAGTTGAGTGGCAGCTTACCTAGGTGTCACTCTTCGTCATTAATGGCGGTCGTCTCCTCCCAGTCTCTTCGGCGGCGCCGCCTAAGAACTAAAGGGTATTTCGGAAATCGTACCTGGTTATCAAATACGCCGCACTGCTCTTTATTATCACACGGTCCGCTCTAGGAGTGCAATAAGAAACACAATGGAGGGACTTCTCATTTATTCTAAACCCTTCAATAGCACTAAACAGAGATTATAAACCTATCTCATACGTCTCAGTTCCGACTCACCCCAGCGTACTCACTTTGAAGGTCGTCCCCTCTTCAATTACTATCTGTGGGCTGGGAACACATTTAACTAAAAACTTCAAATAACGACCCTTACCATGTCAAATTTTTGAGAAACACTGATTATATAGAGTTTATTACATAAGCTACAATACAAAATATCACTCGAAAAAGACGGAATAGTGCATAAAATGGCAAACACCATAATAATATTTGGCTACGCCCACTATGACGTAGAGTGCGGAGGTACACATGTTCCGGTCGACACACCACATTCCTTGAGTTAAGTCACTGCCTCCTTTATTGGGATAGCGTCACTGGGTGCGAAATTAAAAAAAAAACAACGTATTTTTACTTAAAAGTCTTATTTGTGACTCAAACGCAATTTTTTTTATGTGTACTAAACCTAACATTTTAAATAATGATGATTTATCAGGCGGATATTTTATTGAAATGAAAGTGTTTACCCACAGATCTGTAAAATGTAATCTCTGGTATAAGTTTGACGTTAAGATCTGAGAAGTTTAAAAAGGCTATACAGTATACATTTAATTCTATATTGATAGACTGAATCAACAAAATGAATCGTGCAGTAGAACCAACTCCTGCTGAGGATATTCATGGAGATGGAAGATGGCTAAGTATGGTAATGTTAAGTGCTTACCGGCTCTGCGAATGCATTTATTTGTAGGTTATGCAGCAAGATTCAAAGCTAAACAATATCTGTTGTCCCTTAACTACTTATTTCCCTGCTATTGTAACCAACTACTCTTACTTATTTTTAATTATTTCGATCCAACAGCATAATAGATTTCTACTGGAGACTAAAGAAAAGGAACCTGAAGTAATATTCATTGGGGACTCCATAATACAGAACTTGGTGCATAGTGAAATGTGGAATAAATACTTTATTCCATTACACTCCTTGAATTTTGGAATAGGTGGCGATCAGACACAGCATGTTTTGTGGAGGATAAAGAATGGAGAGCTCGACCAAGTTAGTCCAAAGGTAAGTTTCTCAGCTGTCTTTGAATGGCAATAACAGAGAAGGTTAATGTATAAGAATTCACAGAAGAAATTACAGTAATGGGGGGTGAGAAACAAGTGATTAGATTTCAGAGAGAATAAATGTTGTGAAGCTGATGGGGTTGGTACAGGTATTAGACTTTTTTTTTATTAAGTAGCTTATTTAATCTAAATAGTGTTATATAGTTTTATAGCTAGTTATGTGGATCACATATGGCTATAAGTATTTAATATTGTCTAAGAGAAAAGGGATTTTTTTTTTTTTTTTTTTTTTTTTTTTTTTTTTTTTTTTTTGAGTGGTTGTAGGGTGCTGTAGAGATGTGTGTGAATGATTAATTCTGTATTTTGAAGGTGATTGAGAGAGAGCAAAATTATAAAAGTTCAGTATTCAAGTATAGTGTAGAATGAAAATTGGGTAGAGACAAGGAAAGGTACATGTGAATTAAGATTTTATTTCGCTAGTAATAGATAGTATACATCACGCCGAGAAACATATTTTTTCTTTTGGGTGAATCGTCCATAAACAAAAGCAGCAGAAGTAATTTTAGTTGGCACTATTTAGCTGCGCGTAGTAGTATTCGCGGCTAATGGACGCTTCGGATTGGCACGACAAGCTTTCGGCAACTAGCTTATCAGCCATCATCAGGTCGATTGCCGTTACGAGTACCAGATCACCGGTACATAATTGACCTGATGATGGCTGCTGAGCTAGTTGCCGAAAGCTTGTTGCTTTTTAATGAAATCCGGCTGCAAACCCGAGAAGATTTGTTGTCATTTATTTGCCGGGAAAGCCAACACTCACATAAGAAATTACTGATTTAAAAGGCTCTGATAAGCAACTGTATAAATAGTATTAAGAAAATAAGTAAGTAAAATGTGCTCAGTAATTCCAAAAACTATGTAATTTGATAATGATGACAATGAAACTGCCGCTAAGCAGTGAAAATAAGCTAGGATAGGGAAAATTAACCATCACTTCCCAGACAAAGGTTGGATAGTCCAAGTGAACACACAAAACACAAACACACTTTCTTCTTCTTTTTTGGCCACTATGGACCAAGTGGTTCTTAACTCTGACTAACTTTCTTCTTAGCTCAGTATTCCCTCAGCGTTGCTCTGTGTTTGTATTTTCTTAGTTAGGTCCATTTAACTCCAGATCAGGGGCGCTATGAATTTTCTGTTAGTGACTGGAGAGAATCGGATGCTTTAATCAACATTCTGTAATCACTATTGTAAATCTAACTGGGGTCTGTTTCCAGTTGTTCAAGATGTTTTCAGACTAGCCTCGTCTACCTTGCATTATCCACTTTCCTTCTGGAGACAGTGTTGAAGATTTTGTGGTGAGTCTATGACTGTCCATCCGAATCCACCAAATACAGGAGTTGGAGGGGGGGCAAAGAAGAGCTGCTAGATTTGTCTCTCGAAATTATCGCAGAACACAATCAGTATGAAAAAAGAGCTCGAACGGGATTCATTAGAAGACAGGAGAAGGGTGGATAGAGTGATGGGAGTGTACAAGGTGTATATTGGTGATGAGGCGCAAAAAGATATTGGTGTAAGGATTAAAAGTAATGCGTGGAAGGAAAAAGATGACCACGACCATAAACTGGTACTCAGTTTCAGACACAAGGGTGAGAAATTTTTTTTTCTTTCATGTGTAAGGGGGTCAGGGATTGGAATAAGTTACCAAGAGAATTGATGAATGATTTGCCAAAAACGTTGAACCAATTCAAAGTTGAAATTTGTAGAGGGCAAAAGTAGGTGGGTAGAGGATAGGGTGAAAAGTGGCCGTGTAGGGAATTTTCCACCGGAGCATGTGCTCCATTGCAGTTAATTTAAACTTAACTATGTGACCACAGAAGATTAATCTCCTTTTTCTCATAGCTATTGTAATGTTCTCCAGTTGTTGGTATAGGTACTTATTGTGTCCAAGTCTGCATTTTCCCTGTTCTTTGACGGGACCCATAATTTTTCTTAAGATTTTTCATTTTTATAGTTAGTTTTCTCTTTCTGACCATTTTCAGGCACTCTGAGGCATACAGAACTGATGGTCGAACTACAGTATTGAAGTGTTTCAGGTTAAGAGAGAGGGATTTAGATCAATACACGTTCTTAGAAATATGGTATGTTCTCTCCAGCCCGACAGTTCTGCTATTCATGGCTAAGTCCTCATCCATTCTCCAAGATATTTAAAGGCATTAGTCCTTCATATCATGGTGTTGGTGTTAAGTTGGATGCTTTTCTGATGTTGGTGACGGGCTCAGTTTTTTTGATGGAAACAACACGTTGCCTTCAGGTAACCACATTGAAAATTGTTCTTAACTCGACTGAAACGACTAACTGGAGAAGTACCCCAGTTGGTACGCAATCCTGCTTATGACGGGGCAGCAGGTCCATTGGATTCTGGGGAGCCTGCACCTTGATGTATGAAAAAGAAATGTTTTAACTACTTGGGAACCATCCATATCAACTCCCTCCCAGAGACGGGAAAACTGAAACATACGTTGGGTGATCCTGACAACAAACACCGTTTACGATATTTCGGTTAATTATCTTAGTCATTTAAGAGGCAAGACATATTGCAGGAGGAAAGATGTTTAATGTGTACACTTCTTTCCCCAACGGATATGCCTTGCCTCCTAAGTGAGTAAGGTTACTAACCAAAATATTGTAAAGTGTATTTTTGTTGTTGTTTTTTTGTTCATCTGGTCCTTCTGCCTTCATCTGTTGTAAGAAAAATATGTAAGTAAAGCAATCTCTCCAACTAACAAACACAATACACAAAAAAACCACATGAAACAACCACACAACATATCAGTTTAATAAATTCAGAAAACCTCACTGAACACAATAGTTTCCCCCACACCCCTAAAAGAGTGCGATGTAAAATTTCGTTACATTAATCAATTTCATTTACACTGTCTTTAAATGAAGGAGAAACAAAAGAACAATCTGCACCAATAGTTTGTTGCCACTTTCCACGAATACCTGGTTTCTGTTGCTAACTGATATCTTCATCCACTCAGCACTGTTTATTTGTGGATGCTTCCAAGTTGGTCTGAATTCAGTGGCTCTGCGGCCCCAGTTCATAGACCAGGACCGCATCACATCATTAATACTCGTTGCTTTTAGTAGTGGTTGCATCTTTTCTATGTTACAGTATTCATCAGATTATACATTGTGATTAACTACATTCCATCAATGTGGTTAATGTATGTTAATAAATAACACAAAAATGTATTCCTTTCATTTTCTTCGCCACTGAACTCTCCCATCTCTATTAATGTTAAGTTTGCTGCAAGGAAGAGAAGACCTTTCCACTTTTTTATTTATTATTATTATTATTATTATTTTTTTTTTGGCAGCCAATACTGCCATTCAAGATACTAATTACCAGTGCTGACAAACTAATAATGCCATGGGAATTGTTCTGCTAGGCACATTCTTGAAACTGTAGTCTTCTGTTACTTGAACCATTGTAATTTCATAGATGATCACTAGGGTACACTGTAAACAGCCGACTGAGTCGTTTTGTAAACCTTGCAGTTCTGTTTCACTATACTGAACCATTCTATAATTACTAGACTTACATTCTGTCATTAATGGCCTGTGCCATATTAAATCTGTCTCGTATGTGGGAGGACAGTGTGTCTACATTGACTGTTTCTATCTGAATCTTTCATTGCAGACTTTTACAGGTTATTAAATCAGGCCGAAGTGACCCCCCAATTACTTACAGCTGCTGCGGTCTTGGCTGGCGTATGGTCCAGCCAAAACACGGAGTGCCAAGATGGTAGAAATTCTGTGTGTCTTTGTAAGCGATTCCTGTGAATTTTTTTTACCTCGTAGGTGGTAGAGGGTGTTGGACAAAAGGTGAGGCAATGGTAGATATTCTTATCATATAACGGATGAAGGGCTTGAACCACATAGTCACTCTGACTCATAAGCAACATGGTTGAGCCTTGTCCACTGATAGGGTGATTAGCTCATGATCGTTAGTGGTACAGTTTATGCCAGGGCTAAGGATAAAGATTTCAGGAAACTAGGTTAAGTGAAATTGGTGAATATATAGTCCAGAAACATTTGTAGATGATGGTCCTTATGAAGGGATTTTTCATCTAGTCAGTTTTGAATGACAGTCATAGGTCACAGTGGCATACTAGATTTTGGGATTGATTTTTGGTCGGACAGAAAGCTAAGGTCCTGCAGAGGAGAGGACAGTTTGGTTTTGGGAGTTGAATTGAAGCAAGGATGTGGAAGTAAGCAGTTTCTGGTCTGTGTTACTGACAGAAATAGAGCTTGAAGATGCTCAGAAGAGTGTTTGTTATAAAATGGATGAAACTTATAGTAGTGGTACTATTGATGGTTGGTGAATTGATGTTGATGTGGAGGGGGGTAGGAGTGGTAAAGAGTTAGCAACAGTAGGGGAAATGGCGTTTGTAGTAGACCAGGGGAAATTGTGTGAGGTAAGGTTATGAAAGATATTTAACAATTTGTTGCCACTGCAAGTTGAGATCATGTACATATGTGAACCTGAATCACATGAATTTCAGATAGTATGTCATTTAAGAACAGCCATTCAAGGGGCCAGAGAAGAGAGTATCATGGAATGGAGCCTTCATGATAGTGAAATAATGTAGATATAAATTTTTGCATTGTATGAGAAGTAGTTATTTTTAACAATGTTAGTGTTGGTGATAGTGAAAGTATTGCTGGGGAAGCATATCAGTCGTGTTTTTTAATATTTCATACATACCTACTGTTTTGCAGAATGTTTTCATCTACTATTTCCTTCACATTTGTTTCTTTTCTTCCGTAATTAGTAATTTTGTAGCATGCATCAGTGGCAAGCTTAGTGTGCAGTATTCATCATAAGGTCAACTAGTGTTTTCTGCCAAGCACGGTGGGTGAGCAGTTAATGCTCTAGCCTCGCATTCAGGAGGACGCGGGTTCGAATCCCAGTCCGGCCATCCAGATTTGGATTTTCCATGGTTTCCCCAAATCATTCCATGCAAATGTTGGAATGCTTCCTTCAAAAGGCCATGGCCTAATTCCTTTCCATTCCTTTCTCCAGTCCTTTCCTGCTCTGTCATCAATGCTAACAAGGCTTAAAGCCATAATTAAAAAAAATATAAAAAAAAATTGTTCTTTCATTTTGAGAGTTCAAATGATGCATTTGTGAAAATCTGATGCTGTCTCCCTGTCTTGCAACAATTTGTTGGATAATTTTTAATTCTTTCTCCTAAAGGATTTTCATGATTAAGAAATTTCACCTCTATCTATAGTCTTATTTCGGTGCAAATCTTTCAGATCCATCTCATTATTATTAATTTTAATTGCGATGTTGCTAACACTCTGGTGGCAATTCCCCCAGTCATCCATTTACCACTTTTTTAAATACATATATATATTTTTTTAATTTCTTTTATTTTAAATTCCTTCCCCATTTTACTATTATGATTTACAGATTTTATTTCTAAATTCCTTATACGTTTTTGGAAAATTATTCATCACTACACTTGGTAATTTGTTCTAATCCCTGACACCCTTACCAACAAAAGAAAATTTTCCCACACCCTTATGCATTAAATCAAGCGCAAACTTGTGGTCATGGTCGCCTTTCCCCTTCCATGCACTATTCCTAATTCTTTAACTAATATCCCCCTCCCCCCCAAGCTCCATAACCAACATATGCCATGTACATTCCCAGCACTCTCTTCACTCTCCTCCTTTCCTCCTCAGAGTCCCAATCATCTTTATCTAATTTTGAAACAGTGGCCGTGTTTGCTTTGCGCAAAAGTCTTCCTCTTCCCATCAAATCTTCTTCACTATATTTGTCTAGTCATCTTCTTTTTTTCATCACATCCTACTCGAATCCTCTCAGCCGTCTATCACATTGCCCTCCTCCCATCTGTTTGTCATATCTTCACATCTTGTATTTTCCTTGGTAATCTATGCTTCCCTATTCACTTAATATGTCCATGCCAGTTGAGTTTTGCCTTCTCTGCCCTTTCCTGCAGAGATTCCTCATCCATTGTGTCCCTAACCTCCTTGTTCCTTATCCTATCAATTCTTCTAAACAGAACATGGCGGATGAGCAATAAGGTTCAGGCCTTGCATTCAGGAGGATGTGGGCTTGAATCTGGGTTTCCTGTGGTTTCCCCAAATTGCTTAAGGTGAGTTCTTTCAAAAGGTAGGCCGAATTTCTTGCAACTCTTTGCCCCCATTCATCTTCCTGTCTCTAATGACTTCAACATTGATAAAGTGTAGAGCAAAAAAAAAAAAATTGTGTGTAACTTCTCTATTACTTCTGATAAATTTTGTTTCATTAGTTTATATCTTAATTAACATAATAAATTCTCTTACTTCTCTTCGGCACATCTTTGTTTCACGCCACACTTCTAACACTTAAAAATATTTTTACCTACCTCTTTCTTTCACTTATAGTGCCATTGTTCCTTCCATTTTGATCCACAACACCTACCAGATATTTAAAATTATTTACTTTCTTCAGCTGTTCTCCAGTTATCATAATTCCTCTAATTGAGCTCTCCTTCTTTCTGGTTGTAACCATATTCTCACTTTTCTTTACATTAAATTTCATGCAATATTGGCATACAATATCTGCCCATATCTCAAACTGGAATTTAATTTGATTGCAAAGGACTGCATGCTCAGATGGCAATTTCCTTTGTCATCTATTTACTCCTTGTTATTATTCACTACTCACAGATCATTAGGTCATCTGCAAAATCATGTATTCTGTTACTCTTCATGCCACCTTCTTCATTATCTCGTCCATAACCAAGATGGAAAAAAAAGTAGCAGGGATGGGGCACTCCTTGTTTTGATTTCTTTGTTCCTCCCGATCTGTCCTTTCTCCCCCTTATTTAACTCCACTGCTACAATTCTTTCTATCTAATTATTGTTTATTTTGGAACGCCTCTACTTTCTGTGGCTTTCATATCTTTCTTAAAAGTAAAGCATCTTAGGCTTTTTCAGTCTGCAGGAAGAGCAACAGCATATCTTTTCCATACTCATAGTGCTTTTCCTGCAGCTTTCTTTTCACAAATATCAAGTTTATTACTGAGCGTGGTGGGTGAGTGGATAACGCTCTGGCCTCGCAATTGGGAGGACACCGGTTCGAATTCCTGTCCGGGCATTCAGATTTGCTTTTTCCATAGTTTCCCCAAATCACACCAGGCGAATGCTTTCTTCAAAAGGTCATGGCCAAATTACTTCTTGTTCCTTGTCCCCAATCCCATCCCGCCTCTAATGACATCGACGAGGCTTAAAGCCATAAGTAAAAAAAAAAAAAAATCAGGTCTATTGATGATCTTTTTGGTCTGAAGCCATGCTGCTCTTTTTAGCTCTTTAACTACATCAACAAATATTCTTTTCTGTAGGATATTCTCATAAACACTGAGCACACTAGCACATCTGTGTGACTGCTCTATAATTCTTGAATTCTTTTATTTTTGCAGATAGGTGCAATTATTCCTTTCTTACAGTCTTTGAACGTCAAACTCTGCTTCCATATTGTTCTCATTACACAATATAAGCACTACTTTCTTATTATTCCTGCTGCTCTTAGCATATCCACACTCACTTCATTAATAGTCTTGTACCCTCAGATTTTTCCGTTTCTGCTTCTCCTGTAGTACTGTCTCCATCCAGATCTAATTTGGGCTCAGCAGGACTTCAAAGTACTTCTTCCACATACCTTTTAGTTTTTCTTTAATTTTTTTATCTCATTTACATTTTACCTAGTATGCTAGAGTTTTCACTCATATCTTTCATGTTTTTTTTACTATTCCATACAGTACTTTGAAGTTGCCTTTGCTAACCTTTTGCATTATCTCAGTCCATTTCTCCATTAACTTCCTCTATAGTTCCAAAATTATGCATTCTAACATGCAGAATATTTTGGCAATTTCCATGTTGTCTTTGTGAGTTGTTCCACTCTCCCAGTTTTGGAATCATTGGTCTTGGGAGTAATTTACCCACGGCTGTGCTACACTGAATGAAAAGAAGAGATTTTATGAGGATACCCCTTTGGTACATCGTATCCCATAGTGTTCTGTTTACCATGTTAAGAGAACAACGTATGGGCCTTGCCAGGGTGGGGTGCTCCCTCTCTCAAGTAGTAGAGTGAAAAATATAGAAAAATAAAAATTTCCATTGTTAACAAAGAAAAATAAATTTTGTCAGAATTTAATCAGAACCCTCACAGATTGTTGCAAAAACAAGTTAAATGAGTGAAATTAAGTCTTCAAAGGAGTACTGCCAGATAGCCTTCTTACATACAAGTTAAATAAGCGATTATTTTTCTAGTAAAGCTATTTGCAATAAGTATTTTTGTTAAGTTTCCTTGTTTTCACTCCACCCTGAAGCTAACCCTGACTACGCCCTTGGGCCAACGTCAACACAACTTTCAAAGATAAGACTGTATCTATACGTTCCCTTCTCATGCATTGGATGCCCCTTTACTGTGAGTTTTATAATTCCAAAGGTAAGATTACTCAGTGTCTAGCTATTTTGTTACAAAATAAGAAAATTAAAGTGGTTACCAGTAGAGGGAATACTGGATGAAGATGTGAATGATTTTGAAATTGGAATAAGTCTGTTATAAGAGTTATGACATAATAAAAAATTATGTTAAATAGAGTGCGAGGGAGAACATTTCAATTGTGTGAACAGTAAGTGTTGTTACTGGTGAAGTGGGTTATGTAGAAGTTCTGAGCATGTTCGGAATTGCAATTATAAGTGGAAATATGTTAAGTCCACGGAAATGTCAGTATGGAATGTTATGAAATTAAAATTTAGTGTGAAGAAATTGGCCTATAGGGGAAAAAAAGTGAGACCTATATGTAGTATTACAACAGATGTAGTGAAAACAGGAAGAGGGGAATTGTTACATAAGAACGCGTTGAGAACATTTCATATGTAGAGTAATCGTTTCTTACGTACACTGACATTGGGATGTCCATATATTTGGGATGGTAAAGATGCTGTGATATTACTGTTTCACTTTGAGAAAGTAGTAAATAAGGCTAAATAAACTGGCAGTGTTATCAGTTTTGAGCAAACTGCTGAAAATTGTAGCAGATTAACATTTGGATGAAACTGAAGCCACAAAGTTAATAGCGTTGCAGTTTACTGCTTCTAGAAATGTCTCCTTAGCATAACTTATTGGGTTGTGTGTATGATATTGAATCTCAAATATGTAACAGTGAAATTAATGATTTGGTGCTGGAAATGTTACTGACCTTGGTGGAATTACCCTTTTAATCATAATAGACGAAGTTGTTGAAACTGAGTTTGTTTCAGCAGTGACTAGTTTGATGGAGGTAAGATGCAAATGATCTGATTGGTAAATGTAGCCTCAAAGAAGGTGGAGTTGAAAACTGATTCATAACAGGTTAGTGTCTTCACATCACCACTTTTAGTATTACTTTAGCAAGGATATTTAGTCTAAAGTCAGAGGTAACGTTGTTTGGTGGATTGAGTTTTGAAGATTAGTTTCAAGGGAGGATAACAAGCTTTTACCCAGATAACTACAAGGGAAAACTGATTGCCTGGACTTGACATCTAATTATCAGGGTAATGAGAAATTAAGGAGATAGATGATTATGGGGGTGAGTAAATAACTGCTGACATATGGTGTAAATATATCTGTATTGGCATTTCATTTGTTAAAACTGGAGATATTGCTTGGGAAAAAGTGTATTTATTGGAATTGGTTTTGAAATCTGATACCAAAGAATTAAACAAATGATTCTTTTTTATCAAGAAATTTGAGTTGCAATTATAAGAGCAACCATACCTGGTTTCCTTCATTCAGTTTCAAGGCCTAAGACATAAAAAAAAGTTCCTCAAGAAAGCCCCATGCATATGAAACACCTAAACCTCATTAAATTACTGATAATAGAACAGGAAAGTCATATAATCTATATAAATAAAAATGCTGTTTGTTAGTAACTGTCGCCTGAGAACTGCTGGACCAATTTGGCTTTTTTTTTTTTTTTTAAATGTTTGTAATAGTTTGAATAAGTTTTTAGATTAGAGAAAAATGGGAAAAGTTGCCAGGAAAATTTGGGAAAAACTGAAAGTTCTTTTTTCTATGGGATTTTTGGATGAACTCGAGACCAAAACTCACAATTTGAACGATTGATATGTCTAATTCTTTTTTTGTTTTGTGGCTTGTGCTCCCGGGACAGAAATAACTCAATTGAATTTTGGAACAAAACTGCATGGTTTCAAGTTGATCACATTCCAGGAATATCACATATTTTCAGTATTGCAGTGGTAAGCTACTGATAGAATTCATCTTGAATATAAAATTTCACATTGGCATACTTCTGAATGTACTCCTCCTCAAATTGAATATCCATGGACACAGTCATTAACAAACACACTGATAACTCAGAAATACGTTTTTATT
>CM061914.1:182665070-182848209 GCA_031002005.1 Vandiemenella viatica | reverse complement strand
GTGAAAGCTTTCATAGTTACGTGTGCAGTTTATTAAGAAGCACTCAGTTACGAGTCTTTCCTTAAGTATGTTATGTCCTGACGCAAGCAGGTAAGAGTCGATGTTATATTTTACGCATAACGCAGTTGTAGGTTCGACTTGTTTAAAATAAATGCAAAAAAATAATTGGAAAAACTAGACTCGAACCGAGGACCACGCGTTTACAAGACTAGATGGTTAGCCACAAGCAAACGGAGCTCATGTTCACAGACGACTCGTGCAGTGGGTAAACAACCTTATCCTGCCTCGGAAGTCAGTTACATTCAACTGGCATTAGACAATTATCCGAAATAATCTCTTTATAATCGTTTCAATAGTTTTGTAGAACTAAAAACTCTGGATCTTTGAACATTTACACCCACTTCTCGGACCACACACCCCATTATGTGTTGCATTATTGCAACTAATTAGCCACATCAATATATAAATAAATATCGTTATAATTTTACGCTAATTATTTGGAATAAAATGTATAACTGAACCTCATTTTTACTGCGCTTTATTGCAATCTTGTTAATTACAACTTTAACGATATGTTTCACGATCAGAATTTAAGAAAAGTGTAGCTGGAACCGAATTTCGTCCGATTGAGGTATGGTCGGCGATATCTTGGCTAATATTATAGTCAATGCAGGGACAGGAAAATGCGTTACCTGTTTCGAGATCGGTCAATAGCTTTTTACTGAAATGTGGGGAATGATAAATGGACTACCAAGAAGAATCGTCAATGGGCGGGCGGAGTCTTCCTGCTTTGTTCGAGGCTTGACTTAAGGAAATGAATAACAGATGGCGCTGAGTTGAATACGCGCAATGATGCCACATTGTGCGAAATAAGGGACTTAGACTCAGGCGCGGACAGTCAATTTTTTTGCCAAAGAGTGTACATACTATAATAATTTTCAGCACTTGTATGCTTAACATATAAAAGTGTTGGCTATTCATTTAATTAATTAAAAGCTCGTTTTCTTAAAAATATTTTTTTCTCCCATTTTCAACATACATACAGTAATTAATAAAAATAGACCCTTTTTCGAAAAAAACAAACAAATTATCCGAATTTTTATTATCAGAATGGGGTCAGTCCCATTTGATTCGGATAGTTGGAGTTCTACTATACTCTGATAGCCACCTGTTAGGAGCCTGCCTCCCTGCCATCCGGGGCAACTATCTGCGAACAAACTATTCCAGGCTGCGCTCATAGATACATTAAGCATCGTATAGGGGTCTAGATAAATTGGCGACAGTTGGAATCCACTTTGCGGCACGATATCAACTGTACTACTCAGTCTTAGAGGCCAATAAACTGTTCCATTGCAAGTATCGCCTTCCTTCATGTAGTAAGAACTTAAATCAGCTTCTAATCTTCGCTCTGTCGCCGTCAATCCACAGTAGTGTCAAGCATTAACCCACACGGCCCAAAGGTAAGGTGGAGATGCCAGAAGAACAGAAACAAGACTCTTCGAGCAGATCTGGAATTCGTCAGCACACTCCTATCCACACACGCCCACTAGCCTTGGCCAAACAGCCCCTGACAATCATCTGCCTTCATTCCCGATCGATAAGTATCATTTTAGAGATTAAGATCTCCACTTTTGTGACATTATATATTAAGAAAGGAATTTTTCTAAACTCATATTTTAATAAAGGAATTCCGGGAATTTGACCCTTATAGGGAAAAAGAATAATTATTTCAATAACGTATTTTTTTTTAATTTTTTTTGTCACTAACCGAAATCGATAAATGAGGTATCATTTAGAAGATTAAGGTTTCCAAACCAGGCAACCCTTATAAATTAAGAATGAAAATGTTTCGGATTTGATCCTAAAGGGAAAAAGTAATAACTGTGATGGTCCCGTGTATGAGACAGTTCAGAGCCAAGCCGCTAGATAGCAGCAGCACATATCACAGAGATATTAATAAACTGCTTCACTGGCGTCGACTTTTGTTACGTATACACAAAACACATAAACAATTGATATAAATGAGGAGGTTCTTCTTTCGTCCTATTACAAACCACTAACCTCGCAGGATCATATAGTATATATTATTTTTAAAAGGCGCTTTTTTTGTCACAAGTCATTATCTCCTTTCATACCCAGCCGAAATCGATAAATGAGGTGTCATTTTGCAGAGTAAGGTCTCCAATATGGTCACATCTTATTTTAAGAAACGAATTTTTCGGAATTCAATCCTTGAAGGGGCGAAAGTATTATTATTTCACAACCATACTTTTTTCTGTCACGAACCCTTTATCTCCCTTGATACCTAACCGAAACCGACAAATGAGGTATCACTTTAAAGATGAAGGTCTCGGCTTTGAGCGAATCATATTTTAAGAAAGAAATTTTTGGGAATACAACACAGAAAGGGCAAAAGTATAATTATTTCTAAAACGTGTTTTTTTTTTTCCCCTCACTACTCATTTATCTCGCTTCATACCTACCTGAAATCAATAAATTCAGAAACTTCGGACTTAAAAACGGAACCATTTTTGGATTCACTTATTGGTCAATTTATCTGATCATTATTACTTCTGAACCTTGTTATATAGAGCTTTATGATTCTCTACTCCTGAATACGCCCGCCCAGCGTGGTCCACCTGAGCCCAAGCTGGGAAGGTCGATATAAACCTCAGTGCATCTTTCCACATAAAATTTGATTACTCGACTAAACCTATAAACTTTTTCTGTGAGAACTACTTTTTCAAAATATTTAAGGTTTTTTATTTTTTTGCAATTTAATTTTTTTGTGTTCGAGTTTGTAAACTGAATGAATGATAATTTTCCAAAACGAATTATCATCATTATTCATTAGTGTTCTGCCGTCCATGCTCTTCTGTCTACTGCGCTTCTCTTCGGCTCAGTGTAGTTTCTGTTTCCCTTGATGTTACCTGTGATCTTGTTCCTCCTTCTTCCCTTCACTCTCCTACCCCTTCCAAGGCGTCTCTTAACAAGCACTCCCCTCTCAGCAAGAGTCCCATCCAGTTCTTGTTTCTTTCTCTTATCAGTTGCAGTTGTTTTCCTCCTTTCACCAATTCTTTGCACCACTTCAGCATTACTCACTTTTTCCACCCAGCTTATCCTCTCCATCCTCCTCCACATCCACATCTCAAACGCTTCTAACCGCTTTTCATCCTCTCGTCTCAGTGTCCACGTCTCCGCCCCATAAAGAGCCACACTCCATACAAAACATTTGCAGCACTTTTCTATACTTTTCCAGTTAGTAATCGCCTCTTCCTATTAAACGCTTCCTTCGCTACAACAATACGAGCATCTCAACTCCTCCGAGATTGTACTTCCAAGTTATTTGAAGGATCTTACCTGGCTGATATCAGCTAATCCTATCATAATATTTTTACCACTCACCACACTCTTACCTTTCCAAACTCTTCGCAAGTTTTATTTAGATCTGTCAACAAAACGAATAATCTTATATATAAATATATATATATAGATGTGTGTTTCCCTATTTTTTACTTTTCAGCCACCACTACCTAGCACAGATCACTGGTCTTTGTGTGTGGAAGTAGCATGGAGTTTCCTGTCGTGCAAAACGTTGGCGGAAGGTCCATAGCTGTGGGGATGTGGAAGATATGATGATTAAAAGTGGTCGATGAAGAGAATTTTCGTATTTCGACCAAAGACACGTGTCTCCGTATATGTCACTCTGCTGCCACAACTACTTAGCATAGACCAATGGCGTTTGTGTGTGGTAGTGGTATCGTGTCTCCTATCGTGTACTATGATGGTTAGATGTCGGTAGCTATAGGGGTGCGGGAGATATGGTTGTTGAAATTGGTCGACCAGTGGCATTTTCATATTTCTACCAAAAACGCATGTGTCTTGGTGTATCTCTTTTCAGCGAAAACTATCTAGCGCAGATCACTGGTGTCTGGTGTGGTAGTAGCACAGTGTCACCTGTCGATAACAACGTTGGCCGAATTTCGGTACCTGTGTTAGTGTGGGAGATATGGTGGCTGAAGTTGGTCGATCAAGGATATTTTCGTATTTCGACCAAAGACATGTGTGTCCGTATATTTTACTTTGCTGCCTGAACTACATAGCGCAGATGACTGGCGTTTGTGTGTGGTAATAGCATCGAGTCTCCCATCGTGCACTATGGTGGTTAGATGTTGGTAACTGTCAATCCAAATTCTTTACAAACACGAACGAAGTCGTGGGTACCAGCTAATTAATTATTTTTTTTTTACTGGCGACAGATGCAGTAAGACCGCTTTTCCGCACCGGGATATCTACAGAAAGCAATAATAATTATTGGACCTAACTGTGAGCCTCACATGTAAACCTCGGCGCACCGAGTTGCCTGCACTACTTTTTACTGCGGCAATAAACGAAGCGAGCAATTTGGCGCAGGTCCGATTGTGTAGACTGAGGCGAAGTCACGCCCGGCTACGAGGGGTCAGGAGCTATGTAGACTACTACGCCAAGTGATCACCGACAGCTGCGGCGAGCGGTTCCATAAACTACGTGGATCTATTTTGGCATCCCTTGAACTCCTCCCCCCCCCCCACCTTCCCCCACGTAGCTTGTCGTGGTTTTTTGCCTCAACCCCGTTTCCTTTCCCTCGTGTGGCATGTAGGTTTTTTCCTTATCAATTCCTGAAGACATAATGTACTGTTTTATCTTAACAGACTACCGTTAAAACCATTGCGTATACAATGAATACTACCAGTATTTGCGTTATGTACTTTTCTAAAATTATAAATATTCTGAATGAAATCTTAACATCAGCCGCTCTTGTGAATGCTCAGTTATTTGGGGGGAAAAAACCTCCTTATCAGGTAACGTCAGAGATCCTTTTCTTCTTAATGTGTTACTAAAAACATTCTCTTTTTCTCATTCACAATTGCTCATTCACCGATAAAACAGATCAAACCTAACCTAACTTTCGCCTCCTTTTTAGACTTTTTTTTTGCTTTATAATTCTACAAGAATTTCAAACCCTCACGTGAGATTTCCGTTGACCCCCCCCCCCCCCTCCGTGAGGTTTCGTGATATTTCGCCGGTCTCCGGTTAGGAAGCCAGTACAGATAACACTAGTACTAGCGTATGAAAGGGGGGGGGGGTAAGGCTAGGGGTGTCAAGCCCCCCAAAAGTATTTAGTTCCATCCCCGATACCGTAATGTTTGAGGTTTTGATACTTTTTTTTACTCTATTGATCTTTTAAGGACGGCATGACTATAAAGTCTACCCTTACCCGACTCAAGCACCTCCCCCCCTCCAAACGAAATCCACTCAAGCCTCCTCCCCCCCAACGAAATCCACTCAAGCTCCCCCTAAACCAAAATCCGCTCAAGCCCCCCCCCTCCTCCCTAACTAAAATCCTGGATCCACAACAGCTCCCTAGTATTCCATACGTAGCCCTCACTGCTGTATTTTTGGGCTATCCTTGTCATCATTAACGTGCCCAGTTGCATTCGGTAATATTTCGTATTCTACCCGGCGGGTTATAGTGAGTGTAGCAACCTCTCGGCTAAAAATGCTTCTTGTTATTCTGCTTGAATAAGGGGGCATCCATTAATTACGTGAGTGTTTTTTCCGTAAATCCGTACCCCTTCCCTCTTGCATCAGATCGCCTCGTAATATTTGGAGACCATTTTTTTTAATAGCCTTACTGTTATTTGAAGGGCGGAGATCAGAACTAAAAGTTGACGGGCGGTTTTCCGTCGACACCCCTCCCCTCTCCCCTTGGTGAGGTTTCGCCAGACACCCCCTCCCCCTTATTGGTAACGTAAGGTGTAGATTCTTGGCTGTCCGGGTGGCGCCGCGTCGTGTTCCTTGTAGCCGACGTTTCGACCCTCATGCTGGGCCTTCTTCCAGGCATGCTGAGGTCTTCTTCCAGGCCCCAGCATGAGGGTCGAAACGTCGGCTACAATGAACACGACGCGGCGCCACCCGGACAGCCAAGAATCAACTGACTCTGGCCGCGGAAGCCTACGATTACAACGTAAGGTGTAATTTTCAGTCGATGAATGCGTTGGCCTGTAGACCGTATTGAGGACAAGAAAATCCCAGGACCGATTTCTGTGTTTGGATCGTTGTACCTCTTCCGTCCAGTGTAGCAGAACTTTAACGCCATTTTTTAAAAAAATAATCGTTGTGTAAAAGACATAAGAAGAAATGTGGGTCCGCATTAGATAACTTACTATCTATCGGTTATCGGCAGTAATATTCCCCGAGAACTGAATGATATTTCCTTTTCCCTTCCATCGTCTACCTGAACTAGGAGGTCTTTCGTGCTAATGGCGTATTTTTTTGTCCGCTGTTAGTTTCTTGTTAATGGCGATGGAGCCACTCTCCTTCCTGTCTGGAGCAAAACTTTAGTGTAGTCCAATAATATCTCTGGAATGTCACCCGTCCAAGACCTCAACACTCAATCATGCCAACTCTATACTCAGATTTTATTACAGGCTCGCACTCGATTTCAGGAATAAGGGTGTGGGAAAATTTTCTGTAGTTGGTAGAGAAAGTGAAAAATGACCAAAAACGCTGAAAGAATTTAAAATAAAAATTCATAAGAGAGAAAAAGTGGGCAGGTTGTGAAGTAACAACCAAAAAACAAATAAATGTGAAACAATGTATTTAAAATATGTTAATATACGACGTGAAACGGTTCCGGCATAAGAGTATAATTAGTTAAGTTACCTAGCCTGTAGTGAAGAATGTAATACAATGTATATCAATGACACTAGCAAAGAAAGTTTACATATGGTGATTATAGCCAAAGATAGTTGAGATGACTCTGAGGATGGGTGACTGTTTCGATTTAATGCGAAAAAAAAAGGATTTCTAAATAATTAATTCAGTGTTTGAAATAAATGTTTGATGACGGAAAAAGTGAGAAGAATTATAGAATATGGAGCTTTACCCCCCCCCCCCCCCCCTTTAAGACAACAGCTCATTTTAAAGCAGCAGTGAGGAAACCATCGTTCACAATTTCTGGAGTATATAACGGGCTGTAAAAAAGGACTGATACCTCGCAGGGTACAAGAAAGTTGGAAAATGGGTGTGTAGGGTAGGGAAACTGTCACCAGAGCGTGCACTCCATCGCAATTTAATTAACATGCGAGATTCTGAAGGAGGAACAACTCAACAAAGCGACCGATACCCGTACTTTACAACAATCCCTATAATAATTGGTATCTTAGATATATACATATTATACACCAAGTTCATCTCTTTTAAGTTCGTTCAAATTCAAATTTTGCAGATTAAGACCTCAGGAAAAAAAAAAAAACCAGGTAAAGTTCTTATTTATGTCATATCAGATAATGTGACAATGATCTTTGACCTTAAAACAGTGGCGTAATGATGGGGTGGCAGTTCGGGCAAAATGCCACGGGCCCCAGTCGGAGGGGGCCCCCGGCCAAGATCCACCCACTGTCGCCGCCTGAGGGAGGGCCCCCATCATATGAATTTGCTGCGGGCCCTATCCGGTAAAGTTAGACCACTGCCTTAAAAAACTTATTTTTGTCACTTTTAGACTCTGTACAGTGCATTTTTGTCTTTGGTTAAATGGACCGCAAAGAACTCAGAAATTATCAAACTCAAGTACAGTAGAAGTCCGACTATCCGAGGTAACGACAAACTCGGATAGCCGGAGGTCAAGGGAAGAGGTTACAATGAATCAAAAAACGTATTGAAACTGAATTAATACATTAGTATTTGTTGTTTAATAATACGCCATTACAACTGTTGGATATTGTTTTTATTTTCCGGACGCGTTTCGCCTCTCGCCGAGGTATCTTCAGCGTACAGTTTTGATTTTACATTTGCATTTTGAGGTGTGGTCGTTGCTCGCCTGCGACCTCAACCAGCATATTGTTTTTTACACTATTGCACTTGGTATAGTTTTCGTGACTTGACTAGCAATCAATTTTGAGGCATAGTTTTCAATGCACGACATTGTCAATTTATTTGTAGTGTAAAACTAATTTGTGAAGCAATAAACTTTTTTTTGTACATTAATTACGATCACTTGCCAAAATAGTCTTTAATTGTCTTGTGTGTCATAATTTTGTTTCTCTTCTTAGCGGGAGTATAGCGCCAACGCTGTAGCGTCATTAAGTCGGCTGCTGCGCTTTCTTCCTGTTGATCAATATACTCAAGTGCTGCTTCTATTCTTTTTAAACCTTCAGCATGAGAAATGTTTGGAACAGTTTTTTTTTTTTTTTTTTTTTTTTTTTTTTTTTTTTTTTTTTTTAACTGCTTTACGTCTCTCAACAGCGAGGTCTTTAGAGACGGGAAAGGATGGGGGCAAGGAATGGGAAGGAATTCGGCCATCGCCCTTTTAAGGAAGCATCCCGGCATTTGCCTGGAGTGATTTGGGAAACCATGGAAAACCCAAATCAGGATGCCCGGACGGGGATTCGAACCGCCGTCCTCCCGAATGCGAGGTGGAACAGTTTCATCTTATCTTCTTCGTCTTCTTCTCCTTGTCCGCTGACAACCATATTAACAATCTCATCACCGTTAACCTGATTTTGATCGTCATCCAACAACCACTCTTGTATATCTTCATTGTTACTTTCTTTTACGACTGGAAATAGGTTGACTAACTGTGTCAGTTCATTGTTGAGCTAGATCGTCTTTATTAATCTTTTCCATACCAAAATCTTTCACACAGCAACAAGCGATGCACGCAAGCGCTACAGTACCACGCTTAGTATCGTACACACTCTAGTTGGAAAAATCGGATAACCAGACTTTTACTGTAATAGATCACATAAGGTCAAGCGAATCTGTTAACCTGCAAACTCATTTCTATTTGCCTCGAATAACGTCACAACTCGATTAGTGGCAAAGTGTTGGGCGGGTCTCCAAGGGTAAGGACATGTTTAGTCCAAGAATAATCCCCCGAAAAGGGTGGCGACCTTCCTTTCCACATGGGAACGAAGCAGTTCCCTGTCATGTTGGCATTTGTCATGAGAATTCATGGATTACTTTAAGAGAGGTGCATCTGTACTTTTTATATATATATATAACACATTACTTATTAATTAAGGATGTTGTATTTATTGACAAGGTATTGAACAAATTTGGACAACAAGCTAGGCGCCTTAAGATATAACTCAAACAGTGAATTTAATAAAAAAATTTTTTCTATTTTTCTGTATATTTTCTTTCTTAGTAGGGGGACGAGGGTGCAAGTGCAACCCCTTGCACCCCCTTCCAGGTGCCCATGTGAAAATTAACAAATCTCAAATGCAGGCCCTGGACACAGTGGGCATTGCATATCGAACTTGTCTGACAACTGCGGACTATTGTAGACTAGCGACCATACCCAAAACACTGCCATTCGTTTGCAAGCAGTTGTTCAGATGACGGAATAGAGAAAATAATGCTCCCCGACAGTGTGGCACATACATTACGATTGTAAAATACAGCAACAAAGGGGACTGACAATACAACGAAGTCTTCGCGGGCGTGAATACTTGATTGACCGATCTCGGCTGGAATTTTTACGAGCCCTAAAACTTACTATCACCTCTGGCAGAGCTTTGCTTTGTTCATGTGAAGCGCGCTAGGACGCTCCGGATTCCACGTAAAGCTGTAGGTCCCCTTTCCCCGGTAGGATTACCGGGGTAGGGCAGCAGTGACAGAGGCGCATGCGCGGCTAATCGAAACTCTGTCACGCGGCGGCCGAACAATCCTCCGGGATCTCCCGGCCAACAATGTCATACGCGTTTAACTTTTAACTTCATTTAAATCAGGGGTGGCCAACCCACGGTCCGTGGGCCGCATGCGGCCGCCTTGAACATTTAAACGGCTCGCAAGATTCATCACACTTTGACAAAATAATTTTAATATTTCATTTTTAGTGTTACATATTTCTTTGAAATGTGCATTTCATATCATTATTATTATATTATCAATGTTTACATGTAAGAATAGTGGTGAACACAATAATAACTCATGTTTCAATTTTTCACTCCAAAAAATGTCTCTAGTGGAAACATATAATTTTATATCCGGCCCGCGGAGTTATGATGCACTTCCAGAGTGGCCCGCAAGATCATTTGGGTTGGCCACCCCTGATTTAAATCATACGCCGGCAAAGCCTCCGTCCCTACAGGGGTTACAATATTTGCTTGCGGAAACAGCAGCAGAACGACACGAAAAAGTGTGGTGATAAAAAGAAGCTGGTTTGGAATGCACTGCAAGAGGCGGCGAAAGAGTGTTGGGTGTGTTAGGGAGCGTCCATAAACTACGTAGCTCCGGTTTGGTCTTCTGTTACCCGAAGTGTCTTTGCCTCTACATTCCTCCCCTCCCTCCCCACACGTAGCGCGTAGTATTTTTCCCTGTTGATTCCAGAAGACAGTGTCTACTATTTTCTCTTGTCAGACTATCGGAAACTACATACGAAATAATTAATGACGGAAATAAATATAATAATAATAATTATTCCGTGTGGTCGTAATGACCTGGAGATAGTGTTTTTATTGGCTGCGCATTCCGCCTCTATCGTAGCCTCCTTAGCCCAGCACGGCAATCCTGCAGTTTAACGTGGAATCCGAACCACGGAAGCGTTCTGGCGTACTTCACATTACACAGCAAGCCGTGGCAGAGGGGACGGTCGAGTTAAGCGGCTGTGAAAATCCCAGCCGAGACAGGGATTCGAACCGGGGACCTTTCGATCTCCAGTCAGACGCCTTAACCACTGAGCAACCAGACAGCTATAACTTTTTTTTTTTTTTTTTTGCTGCTCTTCATCTCTACATACCCCTTACAACCCACGTCCTCAATTATCTGCTTCATATATTCCAATCTCTGTCTCTAATAAATATTCACATGATATTGTGTGTTCTGTACCTTATGTTCACTGTGACAAATAATATTAATGAAAAGCTACGTGGCTTCGCGTGGAACTCCCCCCCCTCCTTCCCCCATGTAGCTTTGGGGGCGTCCATTAATTACGTGACGCGTTTTTTTTCTGAATTCCGGACCACCTCATAACATTTTGAGACCTATTTGTTTTTAGGTCTCATGCTTACAAGGGCGGGTATACCCACCCTAAGGTCGGTTTTTGGACCAAATCCCCCCCCCCCCAAAGTCGACTTTCGTGTCATTTGTAGACTTTTTTTAGCTCTACAGACCTACCAGAATTTCAAAAATTTCACGTGATATTTCCGTTGACCCCCCTTCTCCCCTGGTAAGTTTTAGTGAGATTTTGCCCACCCCCTATTTCACCTCACGTAATTAATGGATGCCTCTTTATACTCAACCTCTTCTCTCCTAGACCAAGCCACGTAGTTTATGCACGCTCCCACACTGCATTGATGCGTTGATGGTTGTTGCGCGAAGAATTAGAATATTTTGTCGAAAGGAAGAGAAGATCGTGATCAAAGAATATTTTTTTTTTTTTAATTGGGTGCTTAGGACTTGTCGACGTCGAGGTGATTAGAGACGGCAGAGGATTGAGGGCGATATGGAAGCAACCGTCCGATATTTTCTTACAGTGATTTGGGGAAATCACGAAAAAGCGAAATCTGGATGGCGGGACGGGGGTTCTAACCCGCGTCCTCCCGAATGCGAGGCCAGAGCGTTACCGCTTACTCAGGGGACGAGGTCCACAAACTGACAGTTGATTACTGCTGAAAGGAAATCAGAAAGTGTCCATTTGTAGGTAAGGCGATCGGTATAAATTAAATTGCAGGTGGTGAACAATTTATCTAAAACAGGTAAAAAAATTTAATACAAATTCGCGTGATGTAGTTTCTCTAAAGGCAACTCGCCAGCGGGGTATATGCTACACAACAATAATTAATTATTTTTTAAAAAAGCAATTTGTTACCGAATTTATAATTATTATTGTAAAACTGTTGACAGCCCGCGGCCCATTAAGGGGCGTGTATTAGTGCTACGGCTGTGAATCAACCAGTTATTTATTCCAGCTGCCAGAGGAAAACACCAGCAAAACGTAATCACGACTTTTAGCGAGTGTCCTGTATTTCCGAAAATAATTAATCAGCTGCCAAAGTGTCGCGGCTTCAAATCCCATACCAAGAGAGCTCGGTCTGAGGGGAGGGCGTTGCATAGAACGATACGTTGGGAGATTCCGAGGCCAAGTAGCATTTCATTCACAATATTTCTCGCAGTTAAAATCAGGTACAGAACACACAACGGCATGCGTATATTTACTGGCGTCATTTAATCCCCTCAGTAATTTAGACACCCTATACACTGACAGTACGAATGTGTGACTTGTGTTTGGGGCCGGCGTAGTGTACCAAATTGAAAAAAAAAAGTTTTTTTTCAGATTTGTGAAAAAAAACATGAAAAAAAAACCTAGCACATTGTTTTTCTTAAAAAAAAATTGGTTTTTTTCTTCTTCAGAAAACAATATATTTGATTAATTATAGTTTTATTTACGGAAGTTAAATTTTACATGTGTGTTTTAAATCTTACTAAATCATATAATGTCTTACATAATGATTCATAAATGTATCTATATAGGTAACATAATTCTTTATTCATCCTCTATGTCAGTACCACATTCACTAGTATCAGCACTACCAACACTAGTTCGGTCGGAGTCGGAATTATCTGTTTCTTCTTCTGTCTCTTAGAGATCCATAACTTCGGAAGTAGTTACATTTTCTTTTACTGGTTGTATTGTACACAAAAGATTTTGAGATTGCAATTTTAAATTGTGAGCAAAGTACGCCCTGTGCATAAAGACTGCGCCGATAGTTCAATATTACGGTCTTTTAAATTGGAATTTAAATCGATTATCATACAAAATAGGAGCTTTATTTCTTTTCAATCGTTGGTTGATGCCAACGGTTGCAAGGAAATGATTCATAATTACTGATAATTACTCAGTATCAATATATGCTGCGAGTTTAACAAGTATACGAATATAAGGAAAGCACAATAAGTAATAAAAAGAGGCAAATAACCGTTGATAAATTTAAAATTCCTAATTTTTTGAAAAGATCCGTAGATCTACAGATAAATTTGTAGGGCTGGCAGCACTAGTTCAAATAGAGAGTATCAATCCAAACAACGGGGATTCCTTCTCATGCAACCCAGCCTATTCGGGAAATCCCCGTTCGTAAAAGAATACTTCAGTCAATGTTGCCAATATTTTTGTAATATTTTTTTTCTACTGAACCAGAAAAATATAGTAGATTTAAAAATTAAGATAAGTACTTAGTATAAACTCTAAAACAGTCATATTAAACGATAAATACCTTAAAAATATGAAATTTAGAGTTATGAAAAAAAACATGTTCCAGAAAAAGAAACCATGTTTATTTTTTTACAGTTTTTTTCATTTTTTTTTTTTTTTACCGTTTTTTTTTTTTTTTTTTTTTTTTGCAACACTAGGCCGGCGTATTTGAACTAACCTACAGCGACGGCGCATTACGAGCAGGAAACTTAAAGCAAGCGGTACCGGGACTCGAATAGGCTTACATATGTCACACAGGATTTTCCATACCAATGACAGTTCGAATTGCTTTGAAGGTTGGAAAAAAATAACTGTTTGCAATTCGATTGCCACGGAGTAATTTTGCTCTGTCAAGTGTATTTCAATGCATCTTTAATTATAGTGCTCGCAAAAGTGATTATTTCAAGTTCAATATGTGGTTTAAAGTAGCGCTGTACAATAAACTTTACGAGGCTTCTAGAAAATATTTTTCAAAAGAGTGTTCACTATCCAACGAGTTATAGAAATCTTTTAAGTAGATCAAAGAATAATTCCCTGGTACTATAGAAAGAAAGGAGACAGTATTGTAGCAATAGAAAACAATAGTTTCAGAATTAATCGTTCATACAGGTTTATTAATAAAAAAGCACACACTCACAATTTATGTAGTTAATGAAAGCAAACAAGGTTACAGTAACTCCGTGTGTTTGATGTTTAGAGCCCTAGAAGTAACATGAAATTCTGTACGCGTATGTATTCGTTAATGAACCAACCAGCACTCGTTACTATCGCATCGTTACGTTACGTCACTCGTTACTGTTGATACAATCGGGCACTAGCGTGAAACATCACGCATCGAGTCGCGTCGCGTACGTGTTAAGTAAGTTTAAGAAACTTGTTCGTTTGGATAAAACTTAAAGTAATTAATGCATGGATGCAATTCCAATTACAAACTTTTCTTAGACAACCATTTTATATTGGTAATCGCATTGTAAAGTAAAACAAGTTAAAATATCACATTTTAGAATAAATGCATTCCATAAATGTTTGAAATCAATAAGATCTCACTAAGATACGACTAATAAAAGATAAAACAATGACCATTTTAGGATTATCATCCAAATTTTCTATTTACAAATTATGCACCGTAAATTTTAATGTAAAAAAAAAACAAGCAAAATTACAAACTAACTCTTTATGCTGTCAAAATTAGCCAAAAAAAAGGTCTACAATTTGCGCCAAAGTCGATTTTAGGAGGGTATTTCGTCAAAAAAGTTAGGGTGTGACCTAAAAAGGGGGGGTTCTCACGGACCAGATCTCACCAGAGGGGGGGGGGGTCTGGCCAGATCTCACGAAATCTCACCAGGGGGGAGGGGGGGTCCAGAAATCCGGAAAAACACCTCACGTAATTTGTGGATGCCCCCTTACCTTGTTAAAAATGCCAACACTTAACAATAAATCATATTAATTATATTAAAGTAACGTACGCACAACATGTTTGTACACAAATATTTTCCTTTGTAACGAAACGGATTCAAATAAAAATTCACAGAAATGCGCAAATGTACGACCCACGATGTTCAAATGTTAATTTTATCGCTCACGGGAAAGGATGGGGAGCAAGGAATGGGAAGGAATTCGGCTATGGTCTTTTTAAGGAAGCATCCCGGCATTCGCCTGGAGTGATTTGGGAAACCATGGAAAACCCAAATCTGGATGCCCGGACGGGGATTCAAACCACCGCACACAGGGGTATTTGACACAAAAAGTCGATCAAAATTATTTCTACATAATTTGGATTTTTGTTTAGCTTCTTTTGTGTATTAGAACTTACAACTGTGAAGTAGGAGTAATAATAAAGAACACGTACTGTGTTCATACACTTTATAACATATTAAGCGAATATTTACAGATTACCTAAACAATAATCATACATGTACTGTACACTAAAATATCATTCTGACGTACCATCCCATCCTTCCTCGTCGGATCCTTCACCTTATGGCTCATTCTCTTCTTGAGTACTCGGGTCCGATTAACGTAATATTTTAATAGTTTCTAGATTGAATGATTTAGATGTTTTGGGGGTTTTATGCCTGATGAAGCTCAAATACGGATCCTAAGTTAGTGAAAGTCTATTAATGACATCTGTGTTGCACTAAACCCAACCAAGTTTTCAGGAGTGTTTCTCCCTAAATCGTCGAAAATATTTGTTTCTAGCTTCTGCTGCTGCTTCTGACAGAGTGCCTATAGGCAAAAGGGAATACTCTATTATAAGTGGGCCCTCAATAAATACTTCTTGTATAGGTGACATTGGATGCCACGAGTACTGTTCAATGTACAATACATCTTAAATTTATAGTGGCAGTGGGATATAATTTTTTTATATCTATTTTGTATCATTCACATAATAGTATAAAAACCCGTCAATCAATGTTTTGTTAATATCTATTATCTCTGCGGACATCATTTGCTAAAATCGGTCAAATCGTCGAAAGATTTTCTAGGCCGACCCACAGTAGTCGGATTGGATTTTATGGGGATTTTGATACATCCTTTGAACCAATCATAGTATTTATTTAAAAACACACTCTCAGTTCTCTTAGCAGCCTGCCATTTTCTTTTAGTTTCAAATTTAAGCCTTGAAAACTTTTGTTCGAACTGTTGCGTTTGTTCGACCGTGAATGTCGGTTGATTTAAAATATTTTCCTCGACTAATTACAGCTTTTGCACGAAATCATTTCCTTTCTCGTATTTAATCATATCATAAATAACTTTTCGGGTCATGAGCATGATACCAGAAGAGCCCATAACAAAGAAAATCTTAGATGAATTAATGTGACGGAAGAAAAGAAGGTTTGTTTCATTGTAAATAATCTAGAATTTTTTCGAATAAATAGACGTTTGGCACTTTTTGGCACCTAATTTCCAATGAAACACCAAGATAGTACACTAAACTAATACCATACAACAAATCAGACTCGGGAAAGGTCCGGAAATACAGGGCGTTCGCCGGAAAACGGTACCCTCCCAGTCTGTTGCCGTCGGCAACTTGCTCGGACAGTGGAGCCAGCAACTCCCGCCACACGGCACCGTGAATCACCGCACTGTAGCTAGTTTGTGACTTCAGTCTCTTATTAATCAGTGTTGTGAATAAACGTTTCTTTGCGGTTTGGCTGGTTTGGGGCTTCATACTCTTACTAATCTGTACCGTGTTTGAGTGTGAGTAAAATTATGGTACGTTACAGTTTGCAACAAAGAATATTTCTCTACGATACATATGTGAAGAAGAAGTCGTTTAAAAAGTGTCGCAGTAAATTTCGTCGCGAATTTCTTGGCGCTTTACTGCCAGCTAAATCAACAATTCTGCGTCTGGCTAAAAAAGTAAGAGAAACGGGTTAATTTTTTAACAAAAAGAGACTGTCGGTCAACCGTATTCTCCCAGAGGAGAAAATTGACGATATCGCTTTTCGACTAGAACAGTCACCCAAAAAATCATTAAGTCAGTTAGGGCAGCGTGTGTCTCGAAATATGTTCAGAAGATGTGAAATGTGCATTACACAAGAGGGTCAACACTTCCAGCATCTTTAATAAGGTAAGCTAATGAATTACGTCACATTTAAATGCTTAGCACATACAAGTTTATGAAGCGTAATTATTATGAAATAGTCCGCGGCCGACGGTCGAACAATGCCGGAAGCTGACCGCTCGCTCGCCGGGAGCAGTTTCTTCCTTGTAGCGCTAACAGTGGGTTGCGTTTCCCGGCGAACGCCCTGTATAACAAAATCACTCTTTAATACTTTTCGTAATAAAAAAATCAGTACAAAATGAGTCAGCTTACAAAAATGTGCAGAAATAAAGTTCTGCGATACCTTTGGATGTATGTTACTATTATTTCAGTTCTAGGTACCTGGCTGAACAATATCCATGATTAAAATCACCAATACTCTCTTAACATCACTCACAAATTAAATTGGTACAACTTATAATTTTCTTGTATTTGCTTGGTAACAGTACGTGGATCTTGGAATGTGCTCAGCAGATGACTGTTCACGGGGTGGGGAATGAAGCTTATCTAAAAAACATAGCTGATTGTTATTCTATAGACATTTGCCTCGAGTCAGGTATATACGGGTTCTTGGAATTTGATAAAAAAATTTTTTGACTTTTGATCAGCTTTTTGTATCAAATACCCCTGTGTGCACCGTCATCCCGAATGCGAGGCCAGAACGCTAACCGTTACACCACCACGATCGGTCCACATTCATTCAATCGCCGGGCGAATCGCACCAGTTCCCTCATGATCCACCGTATTCGTTCGTTTATCGAGTCAAACTGATATTTATACAACAAATGCGAGTAACTAAATGGGTTTATGAGTAACGTTTACTCAGTAACGAATACGTATGGTTTGCTACAGCTCTATCGATGATGGTATTAAATCTGACCTAAGTGCTTTGAGTATGGTTCGGCATTCTCCCGCCAGAGGGCAGGAAGCGCAGCCGGCTCCAGCGCCGAGTCACGCGCAGGCTTTTAATGAAGGCAGTCGTGGCGGCCAATTTATGAATAGCGCGCTATTCCGAAGCACGCCAATTGCAGCCCGGGCAACCTGTTTGTCAAAGCGCGCGCGAGTTTAGCGCCGATTTCGTGCCCCCCTCCCTCCGCCCAGTAATCACCACTGGCCGCAGCGGCCATCACAGTAATCGCCAGGCTGACCAACACTCCGCCGCCAAACCTGCCCCCTCCGTATTTTACGCATCAACTTCACATTTACCGGCGCTCCGAGACTAATGCCGGAAGCGACCAAAAAGCACAAAAAAACTTCTCGGCTTTCTACTGAGTCACCACTGTCGTGTTTTCGATTATCATCGTGCCGTGTAACATACCTAATCGTACCTAAGCGGCTACGCAGCCTTGGTCAGCTGTCATCTCATCAGGATAATACAGCACCTACCAATCACACTCGCGTACGGCCAAATTTCGAGGCTCGTACGACGAAATTACAGGCCAATGTTGTTGTGCACCATATCCATTTTATCGTGCAGTTGTTTAATTAATAACACCAATATATATATTCGTTGGGGCCAACTAGGACCACGTTAAGCCATTGTGCATTTGGCAGTGAGTTTCTTCTTCTTTTGGGTCCAGAACTCCTTCATTCGTTTTGAATGCGCCTGTTTGCGCTCCTCTGTCCAGAGTGTACCGCGTCTTCTTTTGGCGTGTTCGTCTCGACTTCTCCCATTTGCAATTAATTTCTTAGGAAAAAGATCTCTGTTGTAAGCATCTTCTGGTTCTAGTGGCATCAAATCCTTTTTTTATTTATGGCTTTAAGTCTCGTCGACGTCGAGATCATTAGAGCCGGGAAAGGACTGGGGACGAGTAACGGAAGGTATTCGGCCATGCGAGGTTAAAGTATCTGGCGTTTCGAGCAATAAGTACATCCATTCACTTCCCAATCGAATCAAATGTGAGTTTCTAACATAATCTAGCGTTGTTCAGTAATGTAGTAATGCAATTTCTTAGCCAAATTAACGAAGCTTGATACACGTGAATCTTTTCGGACGAATGCAAATAGTGTACATGCAAATAAACTTCAACCCAATCGTTTCTTGGTACGGAGCGGGTGAATCTAGGTAGAGGAGAATCGGGTAATATGGAATACCATTTAGCTATGTTTTGTTGTACAAAATAGTAATGAAAATAATTTAACACCTGAAACTAAAACCAATACAACCTTCAACTTCTTGTGATAACATATATCTAATAAAAAACTGTCAAAACACATTTTTTAATTAGTAAAATTTAGTTTTAAAAAAATTTTCGTTTGGAGGGTAATATGGAATGGAAGGTTTCAAATAACGTAAACTATCTGGAATTGAGAAAAACAGATTTAATGATACTTTTTAGTCAATATCATCATCATCCTTGTCGGATTCAATAGCTTTCGCTTCTTTGTTTTTCGGCTATTCATAAAACAAAACATAATTAATAAACTAATTCAGAAATATTCCCAATTGTTTCCCAATTGTTAGTTTATTATTTTCAATCAATATTAACAAAAATCGTATTACTCTCACTTATATTTTATTAAAAATGTATTTCAACTCAGTAGTTATTTTCTGGTTGTATGGAATACCACAGTTTTATGTCTGGTTTTGTAGAATACTAAGTATCTCATATTACCCAAATCGCCATCTTGGGACAAAATAGGCTTGATGATATTATAAAAAATTACCAGCCAGAAAAGAGAACTGCACAACAAACCATCACTTTTTAGTACACATTACACTAAGACTAGCGATCAACAAAATAAATCTAATATTTTATATATTTTTTAGAAAAATTGTCTGAAAAAATTCTCGAAAGTGGAAAGACAAACTTTGTCGGACAGCAAACATAGTTCAGCTCCCAAATGACCGACCTTCATAACAAAGCATCAGAGTAGTTTTGGGCAGCAGTTGATGGTACTTCCACTACACAGCAGCATTCGGCAGAGGAGAAACCTCGGTATTCCATATTACCCGATTCTCCTCTATGCTTTAATTCCGAAAAAAGTTGGCGTGAATTTTATGAATCTTTGTACAAATGTTTTTCATTGCCGGAATAAAAATAGGGTACGGTTAAATCTACGCCAACTATACCGGGCAACGCCGGGAACTCCGCTAGTATCGCGATAAATGCGGAACAATAGGCCAGTGACGATGCTAAAAACACGGGCATATGCCTAGTTGTAAATAAACAAAACAAATACACGAAGCAGCGATTAACTCGAAACAGCCCGTAAACAAAACCTCTTCCTACTGGCGACCGCGCGTGTGTGTGCTCCGCTTAAGCTGTGCCCCGTATCTACACTGCAGACCCGCTCGCCGTCGCGTCGGTCAATAAATGGAGACGAAAAACAAGCATGGAGAATTGATGACGCGCAGGTTATCTGTTGATTTGGCTAATCCTGCGGCGCGCTTTACAGGAATCAACTGCCCCACGCGCGAGTCGATATTTACGACAAACTGGCCGGCCGCTCTCTCGCTCTGCAAACGAGGCGCAACGTAAACACGCCGGTCCCACGCCAGCTCATTAACCCACACCCGGTCTACTCCCCACTATCACTTTTCTATCTGTTCAGCAGTCACAGGGAAATAGTTACCGATCTGATACGCGATTTGAGAGCGAACCTTATTTATTACTAGTTGGACTTTGTATTTGATTCCTAGAATTGGATACAGAAAGCTGTATTAGTAACGTAAAAGGTGTCCCAACAAGCACGGAGTCGGCATAATATGACGGAGAATCCATCACCACAACATTCTACCACTGAACCAGTCTCATAAAGAGAACAAATTTGTAACATTTTCAAAGATAACTAAGGGAGGGAGGAGGGGGGTGGGGACACCACCTATCACAGTTCCTCCGGCATATTTTTCTTTGTGGTTTAAAATTGCAACACTTTCTGGGGACATCTTACGTCCATACAGTTTTTTTGCATAACTTTTTTGGTTTAGCTGTTCTTTGCTAAGATATACAGTCTTTGGGGGTTGGAAACCAGTGAGCTAGGGTCATATGACTACCCATGCGAAAAACACGTTTTTTCCAAGTGTACCCCGTTGTGACTGTACATGAAATTTTAAACAGATCATACAAAAACTGACTGCGAGAAAGACAAAGCCTGAGTGACCGATATAAAATTAATTTTGGAGTCCATTATTTCTTTTTTTAGCTCTATTGTTGTTTCAAGGGAACAATCTGAAATAAAAAGTTCACGTGAGAATTCCAGCTACCCCCTCCCCCCAATATGAGATTTCGCTCACGTAATTAATGGACGCCCCATAATCATTCGTCCAACATCGTCGTGTATGAAAGGGGCCTTGGCCCGCCCCGTTGTCTCAGTTGGTAGCGGTACCGTGATGGTGTCCGGCGCTGACACGGGGTTAGCTGGTTCCAGTCCTGGTGGTGGTGCACGATTCCTAATCACCAGATAGCACCGAGCGTGGTGGTGTAACGGATAGCGTTCTGGCCTCGCATTCGGGAGGACGGCGGTTCGAATCCCCGTCCGGGCATTCAGATTTGGGTTTTCCATGGTTTCCCCAAATCACTCCAGGTGAATGCCGGGATGCTTCCTTCAAAAGGCCATGGCCGAATTCCTTCCCATTCCTTGCCCCCATCCTTTCCCGTCTCTAAAGACCTAGTTGTTATAGCAGACGTTAAGCAGTAAAAAAAAAAAAAAAAAAAAAAAAAAAAAAAAAAAAAAAAAAAAAAAAAAAAAACACACAGACAGTGCGCCAGAGTTCAAACTTCTCCGCAGTGCGTATGGAGTGACAGCATACTGACACTATGTGGTGGGGACGTTAAAGTTGGCGACTCCCATCGGCATCTTTCGGGAAAGTAGACCTGAATGGGCTGGCACCAGGTTATTAAAGCTACTTCCGATCAACAATTAAAAACATATACTTGAATTTCTAACGGGTTTTGTTTTAGCACAAGAATAACAACTTTTTTCTATGCTCTATTTTTCCATTTTAATTTTTTTTTTAAAATAAAAACGATTGTAAATAACAATGGCGAGTGAAGCTTTTAAGGAAACTCAATATTATTTTAAAAAATTATTGGTTAATATTTTCTTTTCGTTTTTATTTCATTTGTTTCTTGGTTTTGTGTATTTTTATGTGTAATATTTTGCCATTTATTGGAGTTTGGCGAGAATTATTGTAAAATATTGTATTTAAGATATCGAAAAAATTGTGTATGTGAATTATCTTTGAACAGTAAACTGTGAGTGTTGTGAGAGGATCTTTGACAGTCAGTCCGAAAAAAAAAGATGGAGGGCGGGGGCAAAAGAGTGGGCCTCGCTTCTATTGTTGTGGACTGTGGGTTATAGCTGGGCGTAAAAATTAATAGAAAAGATTATTGTAATTAATGTACAAAGAGGTTGAAATGTTATAAAAGTGAAATTTAATTTTCAGTATATCGAGTTGTGAAGCAGTGTTTAATTAGAGTGAAACAACGAAGTGTTATTTTTTCTTGATTAAGTTTATGGAAGAAACGCCCGGATTTCTTCCAGGTTAGTAACTTATAGGTGGCACGCTGCGAATGCAATGATAGGAGAAGTAGAAGCAGTACGTATAGGTGCATTACATGTGGCGTCCATTGACAGGACGAGTAGATATATAACAGCTGCGTTGTAAGCTGAGTTTAGTGTTACTAGTGAAATTAATGAAAGTTCTACGCAAACACGGCCTAAGCAGCGTAAAGTTTGCAAATATATTAAGTTACGCGAATTGCAGACAGGTGGCAACACTAAACCTTCCCCCCCCCCCCCTCATTGCTCCTGGAATCTACAAGACCTGGTTCTAACATTTCAGTGGAAACATTGAACGCTCTGAAGGTTCAGTGGTTAAGGTGTTTGGCTGGGTAACGAAAGGTCCCCGGTTCGAATCCCTGTCTCGGCGGGGATTTTCAAAGGCTCTTAGCCCGGCCTTCACCTCTGGCACAGCTTACTGTGTAATGTGAAGTACACCAGAACGCTTCCTTGATTCGGATTCCACATACCGAGCGTGGTGGTGTAACGGATAGCGTTCTGGCCTCGCATTCGGGAGGACGGCGGTTCGAATCCCCGTCCGGGCATCCAGATTTGGGTTTTCCATGGTTTCCCCAAATCACTCCAGGTGAATGCCGGGATGCTTCCTTCAAAAGGCCATGGCCGAATTCCTTCCCATTCCTTGCCCCCATCCTTTCCCGTCTCTAAAGACCACGTTGTTAAAAAGGGACGTTAAACTGTTAAAAAAAAAAAAAAAAAAAAAAAAAAAAAAAAAAACGGATTCCACGTTAAACTGTAGGTCTCCTGTACTCGGTAGGTTTGCCGGGTTAGGTTAAGGCGGCTACGACAGGGGCGGAATACACAGCCAATAGAAACCCTGTCACCAAGTCATTCCGACCACACGGAACTATTATCATAGTAGAAACATTGGACAGAGAGAGAGAGAGAGAGAGATGTGTGTGTGTGTGTGTGTGACTCACAAATTAACCTCCTCAAAATATGACCTTCCATATCGTCTCTTCTTTCTGTAAGCCCCTTCCACAAACTTCCTTTGTCACCCGTCATTTCCAAAACTCGTTTATTTCGTATTTTATCTGCCCACCTAATTTTCAGCATCCTTCTATAACACCACATTTCAAATGCTTCAATATTTATCCTTTCTGATATTCCTAAAGTCCATGCTTGGCTACCATAAATTGCTATACTCCCCCAGGCAGATTTTAAAAAGTTCTTTTTAAGTCCTAGATCAATATTTGAAACTAAAAGATTCCTCTTTTTGCTATAGCTGTTTTGCTTTTAAGGGGGGATTCATAAATTATGTGAGGTGTTTTTCCTGATTCCCCCCCCCCTCCCTGTGGTGAGATTTCGTGAGATCTGGTCCTCAAGACCTCCCCACACCCCCACTTTTCGACGAAATACCCCCCCTAAAATCGACTTTCGCGTAATTTGTAGACCTTTCTTTCCTTTTTTACAAATCCTCATGTGAGATTTGCATTGACGCTCCCCCCCCCCCCCCCCCCACATCATTCACACCGGCCGTCAGTTGTAATTTTACTTCCCAAATGGCAGAATTCACTAACTTCTCCTATCGCATCCGACGCTAATTTTACATTTAATCTAGTATTATTGCTACCGTTTCTGCTACATTTCATCACTTTTGTATTGCTTTGATTTATATTTAGTCCAAACTCTTCTTTCGGTATTTTATTCATGCCATTCAATAACTCCTCAATACCATCAGCCTGTTCTGCTATCAAGACAATGTCATCAGCAAATCTCATTTTTTTTTTTCCTATCCTCCTTGAAGACTTATGTCACATGCAAATTTTTCTTTCACTTACTTTATTGTTTCCTCTACATAGAAGTTGAATATCAATGGGATAGACTACAACCTTCTCTCACACCCTTTTTAACTGATGCATGTCTCTGATGATTCTCTACTTTCTGCAACTTGATTCTTACACTACATCATAAGGGGGTAACCATAAACTACGTGAGGTATTTTTTTCGGATTTCCGGACCCCTCCCCCCCCCTTCTGGAGAGACTTAGTGAGATCTGCCCCCCCTTCTGGTGAGATCTGGTAAGGAAGAGAACCCCCCCACCACCCCCCCCCTAGAACCTAGAAGTCGCCTTCGCAACTTTTTGGGACCCTTTTTTTTTTCCAAAAAGTCGGTTACACCCCCACTTTTCGACGAAATACCCCCCTAAAATCGACTTTCGTGTCATTTGTAGATTTTTTTTTAGTTCGACAGTCAAAAAAAAAAAATCCAAAACCTCACGCGAGGTTTCCGTTGACCCCCCTCCCCCTTGGTGAGTTTTTCGCCTGACCACCTCCCCCCCTATTTCACCTCGTAATTTATGGACGGCCCCCTAAGATTTTTTTATAAAAGATGTTATTTTTCTTGTTCCTATATTTCCATGTATGTTCTCTGTTCTTCTAGGTGTGCTCTGGTAGTATCTGACGTCCGTTCGTGTGCTTGGCGTGCAGTGTTTGGTCACGCTGATCACGGCAGTCGTTTGCTTAGGTAAATAACGTGCGAGCGTCCTTCAGGGCCGCATTCCTAGTGATGTGTCTCACGCCTTCCACGAAGACGCCCTTCCAGGAACCGCTGGCACGACAAGGGAGCACTCGTGTCACAACACAACTCCACAGCGCACGAGACTGTCTGCTGTGGTTTACACGCACACACAAAAGAAGAGATCGGCTGGGACGTGACTGAGCCGCGACCGCAAATCCTTACAGTGCGCAGCAGTCTGGTGCCTCAGTGGTTAAGGCGTCTGACTGGAGATAGGAAGGTCCCCTGTACGAATACAGGTCTCAGCGGGGCTTTTCAGAGTCCCTTAGGGGGACTGCTGCCCCCCTCCCCCTAGAAGAAAAATCAAGTTGCCTTCGACGAGTGAAGAATGGCTCAGGAGCACTATGGGTGAGGAAAGATTGACTGGATTATGCCTGATGAGTGTGCATCGAAATTTCGTGAATGTACATCGTGATATATTAACAAATAAATTTACAGAAAATTGTTCTGAGAATCCGAGACGATTAATGTTTACATAAAAAAAAACTATAATTGAATTACGATCTTGATTAAATGCGTAGTAGGTCCTTGCATTACTATGTTAATCAATAATAAAAATAGCTTCCTCAATAGGTTTGAGTTTTATTTTCTGGGAAATCGACATTTTTGAGTCCCGCACCCCACTTCCTCGAAAAAAATACGAGTTACCCCCTCCCTAGTTCTGGTCCTGGATACGCCCTTGACTGTGGGGCTAAAAAAAAAATCTACAAATGACACGAAAGTGGGGTGTAACCAGCTTTGGAGGGTGAGACCTTAGGAAAAAGGGGGTCTCAAAAAGTTGAGAGGCGATTTCTAGGGGGGGGGGGGGTCTCTCGGACTCGATCTCACCAGTGGGGGGGGGAGTAGGACCAGATCTCATGAAGTCTCACCAGAGGGGGGAGGGGGGAGGGGGTCCGGAAAAACACCTCTTGTAATTTATGGATGCCCCTTAACCCGACCTTCCCCTCTGGCACAGCTTGTTGTGTAATGTGAAGTACGTCACATCGCTTCCGTGCTTCGGATCCCACGTTAAACTGTAGGTCCGTATAGAGCTTTGGAACTTCAATATGGCCTCCGTAAAGTGGGACACTCAACTTCTGGTTGGGCTCCAGTACTGTACAGTCGTCGCTACAAGGATTATTGAAAACGGAATTATGCTGGCTAATGGCTGCGTCTACGGATGTTCGGCGATTTTGGTGGAAAATAAGGGTCTCAGTTATCAAGATTTCCCCAAAGTTAGGGTGCGTCCCTTAGTTACGGGAAGTGAAATAGGGGGGGAGGGGGGCTGATCCGACCAAATCTCACGAAGTCTCACCAGAGAAAAGGGGGTGGGGAGTCCGGAATTACGGAGAAACACCTCACGTAATTAAGGACGCCCCCGCACCGTGATGGTTCGATTCCTGACGGTGGACTTGGCTGGCAGGGTAGACGAGGACTGTGCGCCAAGGCGCTGGCTGAGAGCTGTTATAAGTCAGCAGAGTCGCGAATTTCACTGCTGTCAGTCGATGTAACACAGCTGTCACAAATCATCGCATCAAATATTAAGGTGGGTGTACCTGTTGACTATTTTCATTCTACTGACGCATGTTGTGGAGATAAACAATTCGAAATTTAAAAAATAAAAAAAAAATATAACAGAAGAACCTCGATAAGACGAAAACGTCTACAACTCGAAAGAAACCACAGTTCCCTACCCTTCAAGTCCCAAAACCTCCACTACTCCAAATCTGAAACCTCGATAAGTCGAAATAATCAGTATTTCCCTACAAGGTATTTCAGTGCATATTTTCCCCCTGTAACTCATATCAACGTCTGATTCTACTTCCTCTACAACTCGATTTTAAATTACGAACCAGTATAGCTGGCAGGGGCGTAGCTACTATGGACCTAGGCGGTGCAGTGCACCGGGGCCCCTACGTTTAGGGGGCCCCTATGCTCAGAGGGCTACAAGCATATCTGGGGGCCCCAAAGCGCACCTCTCTGGGGGCCCCCCAACCACAGTTCAGAGGCCCACGAGCCTTCATGGCAAACTGGCGACCTTTTTTTACCCCCTCCACAGTCGTCTAAGGGGGCCCCTGAGACACAGGAAGCCCCTCACTAAGGGCCCTCTCACTGCTGGGGGGCCCCAACCACTGCTGAAGGGGCCCCTAAGCACAACTGAAGGGCACCATCCTCAGCTTAGGGGGCCCTTACCAGCAACACAAAGCAAAAAAAAAAGAACGTCTATCTGGCCTGAGGGCCCAAAATAAACTTTTTGCACCGGGCCCCTTGTTGACCTAGCTACGCCACTGATAGCTGGAAGAGAAAATAAGAATATTGTCGGAAATATTTTCTTAGAAGAAATTTTTTGGGAGTGTGCAATAAAATACGGTTTCTTGCATTTTTTTCCGAAGAAATGATTACAGATTTTTACGACTGACACCAGCACGTGTTTACCAGGTGTCCCTTTGTTTCATTTTGGATATTTATTGGATATGTATTATTGTGGTTTTTGTTTGAGCTCTACCGAAGTAAGTCTGAAATATCACAGAATCAGTTTCGTTCTACTGGCATACATGTCAATTTCTGATACAATCCACTAATACTATTACCGAATAATGAGTGCTAAGAAACGTAAATTGAAAACTACGAGTGTCTCTAAAAAGTTAGAAGTGCTCCAAGCAGTAAGGAACTGTAAAAATAAGAAAGATGTTGCTGATAAATTTGGCTTACACGCGAGTACTGCGTCAACAATGGATCAGAAATTATGAAAAAAATTGAAAACAGTCTGTTGTTCTGCAAAAGACAGCGAACTTTAGAATTACCAACTTTGAAGAATGCTTACTTGAATGGTTTAAGCAGAGTCGAAATCAAAACATTAGTGGTACTGGACCACTATAACAAGAGAATGCACGTTTTCTTACCTGTGATTTTTTTCATGTTTACAAATACCTAAAAATTGTTAAGTTGAGAATAAACATTACTTCTGTAAAACGATTTTTTTTTTTATTTCACCTCTGTAACTCAAAATTGGTAGGATAGAATATAAACCTCTGCAAGTCGAACATGTACCTACGAAAACCTCTCTAAGCCAAAACCCTTTATAAGTCGGAACCTCTATAACTCGAATTTTTTCGCGTCTCCCTTGAAGTTCTACTGTACATCTATTAAAACCTGCCCAAATACAGGTATTTTTTTATTTTTAATAACTTGAGTTACAGGAATTAATTGTTGATAGAAGATACAGTCAAAGGGGAGGACTAAAGAGGAATACAAATATTATAATACATGAAACAGATAACTGCGAAGGTAAGTTGTAATAGATATGATGAGAAGAAGAAGAAGATAAAGTACAATGCACAAATCACTCAAGTCTATTCAACACGAACAAACAGGAATACACGCCGGTATCTGTGCCCAAGGATATCACCACGAACAATAAATATCAAAAGTAAATGCATCTTTGGCAGGCCTCCCAGATGGCGGGCCTCCCAGAGGTGCAACTCGGGCGCCGAGCAACAAAGACGTGGCTGCACAAACAATTTGACGCGTTCTGGTTCATCTCTTACGAACAAAGCAAAGCATGTACAAATTTCTAACATTTAATAAAAGAGATAAACAGGAAAGAGTGAAAATAAAAAAAGGAAATACTTGAAGATTTTTAGAGCCACAAAAGAACAAAGGTAACTTTTGGAGAACGATGAAGATTTATACAAGGACGTAGAGAAAATTACTGACACGTTAAGAAAAACAATACTAAAATGTTATCCCGCAACTTAGAATTTTATTACTGGAACTGGATATAGAAAGCTGTAAGTTATGTAAAAGGTGTCTCACAAACTGACTGCGAGAGAAGCAAAGCCTGAGTGACCGATATAACATTACAGAGACTCACACACGCTATCCATCTGTCTGACACCATTCAGTTAATTTTCAATATTTCATCACAAAATATGTTATTTATCCCAAAAATAGTATCTCATACCCTTCTTAAAGATACATAAAAATAATAATTGATAAAATTACGATGGAGTATTTCTTTGTCAAATTTCATCAAGATCGGTTTAGCTGTTTAGTCCTGAAAACTTAATAAACGGACAGAGAGAGTTGGAGTAACTTTAACATTTATAATATTAGTGAAGATGTAGATTGACCAAGAAACGTAGAATAGCTGAAAGAAACAAGAGATTTTGAAAGACTCAAAATTACCGAATACATCACTAAGAACAAACAAGACATCAGAAGACGGATTGACGCTGCAAGATGTACGGTCCTTCAGCCAAAAGTACAATCCAAGAGAGTGCCGTCAGATGAACAAAGGCAGTCCATCAGCAAACACATCAACAAGTTCTGGGGAGAAAAATGACTGTGCCACAGTCTTAGGTTACAAACCGTCTGCAAAGGCGAAATTCTAAATAAAACAGGGATTTAAATTATATATTTCTCCCTTTTTCATTAACATAAAATTGTAGTCTCTTTTCTTTCATAGTTACCCCGTGGTCAAGACTTCTGCAAACAATTAAGCTCTTCTTTATACGATCTATACAATTTAAAAAATGGATATATGTATGTCTGTATTTTCTATAATACAAATCGGCAGTGTTATTCAATATCTACGAAACTTTGTACGCGTATACTTTAAAATAAGGGGAAAAATACTGTCTACATTTGGTTTGCATAAATCCACCAGGCCTCTGCCATCAACCCCATTAACAAAAATTTACACGACAACAAATCTTCTAGGATTTGCAGCCGGATTTTATTATAAAGCGATAAGCTTTCGGCTACTAGCTCAGTAGCCATCTTCAGGTCGATTATGTATCGGCGATCTTGCCTTGATGGATACCAGTAAACGCCTGGGTTAAAGGTGATGGCGATATTAGGAGACGTCCATTAATTACGTGACTTAAAACAGGCAGACGCGTCCGGCAAAAGCTCACCAATTTTCATTTAAGGGGCGTCCATTAATTACGTGAGGTGAAATGGGGGGGGGGGAAGGTCCGGCGAAATCTCACCAAGGGGGGAGGGGGGTCAACGGAAATCTCACGTGAGGTTTTGTTATTCTTGTAGAATGATAGAGCTAAAGAAAAAAGGTCTACAAATGAAGCGAAAGTCGATTTTAAGGGGGTAAAAACTTTATGGGGGTATAACCGCCCTTGGGAGCATGAGACCTAAAAATAAAAAAAGGTCTCAAAAAGAAGCGAGATCCATTTATAAGGGGGGGGGGGATCTCCGTCAAAATCTCACATCATTTTACAGGGGGAGGGGTCCTACCAAATCTCACCAGAGAAGGGGGGGCGGTTCCGACCAAATCTCACCATAGAGGGGTGGGGGGTTCTGGAATTCCGGAAAAAACACTTCACGTAATTAATTAATGGACGCCCCCAAAATGGAGGGGGAGGCTCAATAAATATCGCACGTCAACCTTTCACAGAAAAAAACGTGGTACATATAAGACATCAGTATTAACGCTTAGGTATTTAGTGGCTTCACGCAATAGAACATAAAAATTTAATTATTTAAAAATTGTAAGATAAGTCTCACGTGATGCCGTAAAATTATAGCTCAAAATTTGGACATGCCAACAACGAGTAAGACTGATCAAAGACAGCCGACTCCAAAATGATGGTAATAGAAGAAGAGGAATATATGATTTGAAATCACAGGAACTGCGATCGGTGGTTTTTGCGTTCGGGCTGGGCTTGGAGCACGCCGTGGCGGCTTGTCGCCTGGCACTGTCTGACACGGGCAGGTTGACAGCAGTCACTATCGGGTCGACTCATCGGCAGTATCGACCACGGCACACCCCAGCGCTAAGCGGACCACTGATCGGAATCTACGCTACACCTCTGTAACCACTCGCAGCGGAAGGAAGTGTCAACAGCGAATGTCCAAGATGTCGGACACTCGAGTTCAACTCTTGGTTCACTTTCGGTATTTCACTCGGATGAACCATCAAGAGATTTGCGTGTAAGCAATCAAAATATAGAAGTGAAACCTCCTACTGGAACGATAGCACTTGTTTGTTTCTGATTGTTGTTGTTTTCAACACATAATTGTTTTTAAATGGAAAGAAAAACACTTTTTTTTTGTAAAATCGTTCCATAACAACCGGTGTTTATAGAACCCAAAATGGAAAGAAACCGGCCATGCTGTCTCCAACAACGGAGCATCCATAAACTACGTAGCTCCATTTTGGTCTCCTGTGAATCCCCCCCCCCACGTAGCCGTACGAGGTTTCTGCCATGGACTGTTTTCTCTTGCCAGACTGTAATAAATTACATACGAAGATAATTAAATGGCGGGTCATTAGAGGCGGGATTCGACTGGGGCAAGGGGCGGGATTGGGCCACGGCCTTTCGAAGGAAGCATCCCGGCATTCGCCTGGAGTGATTTGGAGAAACCATTTAAAACCCAAATCTGAATGTCTGGACGGGGATTCGAACCGGCGTCCTCCCGAATGCGAGGCCAGAGCGTTTAACACTCACCCACCACGTTCGGTGCGAATATTAAAGTGGTAAGAGTTGACTATATATCTGTAACAGCTCAAAGCTTTCATATATTTTTTTTTGTATAGTTTCTTAAGCTCACGCAAGTACTCACTCAATCACATCTGTAACTATTGGCTGGAGAATGGCTACGTCATGAGCCGGCCTTCACTAGGAAATTAACAGCGACCAGACATATTTTTGAAATTGGAGGTTAAGTGCACGACTGAATAGTTAAGCAACTGTTATGAAATTAGTTGCCAGAATAAATTCATTAAGTCTGAGTTTCTTAGCATTTCATTCGTGAAAAAGAAACATGGGAAAAAATTATGGCTGAGATAAACGTCGAACTGCGAGTACTTTTCAGTAGCATGTAGCTAGTGAAAATAATATTAAAAAACTTAAATTATTTTCTGTTGTAACCACAAATGCGTTGTCATTCCGGCCTACGCTAAAGTTTAGTTTAATTAAAACTTTCACTAATGTTGCTGTTTGGCCAAAGTTTACATATTACGGCTTATTTGCTTTTTACTTATTTTGCTGACCACTTTCGCAAACGATCTTGGTTCATGTTCGATGTAAGTGAGTTATTAGGTTATTTAAAATGGACATCGGACCAAATACGTTACCGAATAGAGTATTCTGGCAATTCATTTCTTTGGAGTATTTTAATTGTTTACTAATCTGGAATCCGTATTAAGTTCTCTGACCGTTACGAACACTGTAACCTAACATTACTTTATAAATGTTTACCTAGCCTAAATCAAAAACAACGTGATGCTTTCGAAGCAACTGCGCGCTCCCTTTAAACAAAAATTCCTCAAGTGTACTTTTAGGGTCAAGTTTGTATTTGAGCAAGTTCGACTCTACGACCTCTGAAACAATTATACGATAGCGCTATCGCCTCTGCCTGTTTAATACGTCTATTAATGCTTCTGAGTTCTTCAAGAGATTTTATTCACCCTAGGTCAAGTTCGTATTTGCCCAGATCAGGCAACGTGTCATAAGCCCCGTGGAGCAACGGCTAACGCTCAAGTCTGGTATTCGGGATATTCCTGGTTCGAATACCCGTCCGACCGTCCAAATAAAGGTTCTCCAGTAAGGACGCGGGTTCGAATCCCCGCCCCAGCATCCAGATTTGGGTTTTCGATGGTTTCCCAAAATCTCTCCAGACGAATGCCGGGTTGCTTCCTTCAAAAGGCTATGGCCGAATTCCTTCCCGTTCCTTGTCCCCACTCCCATCCCGTCTCAAATAACCTCGACGTCGACGAGGCGTGAAAAAAAAGATTTTCCATGTTTTTACGAGACCTCTCCTGGCGATAATCGCTCCAAACTTGCCGAAAGGGATTTCTGTTCTTCGTTTAGGGGGATTTTGAGACAGTGTGTTTGGAGAGGTGCAAATCTCTCTCATTACCAGATGATTACAAAAATGACTGATCATTTGCAGGAGTTGCTAGTTTTACGATTTCATTAACAATATTTCTTCTTTTTCTTCCATCGTTAAGGGGCGTCCATTAATTAGGTGAGGTGTTTTCCCGGAATACCGGACCCACCCCCCCTTTCTGGTGAGACTTCGTGAGATTTGGCCCGACCCCTTCCCCCCCTCTAGAATGGCGTGAGATTTTGTTGGAGACCCCCCCTCCCCTACAAATAGACCTCACAACTTTTTGAGACTTTTTTTAGGTCTCACTCTTCTAAGGGCGGTTACTCCCCCATTTTTTCGACGAAAAACACCCCTAAAATCAACTTTCACATCATTTGTAGAGATTTCCGTTGACCCCCTCCCGCTTGGTGAGGTTTAGTGAGATTTCGCAGGACCTCCCCCCCCCCCCCTTTCCTAGTTCACCTTACGTAATTAGTGGACGCCCCCTTAGGCCTAACTGAGGAGCGCTAATAAACTTATATACTAGATGTGTTTTTCTTTTTATCCCAAACTTTCCTACGTTCTTCCGTCCAGGTGTTCCTTCGTCTAATATACTGTTTGATGGCAATTTGGTGGTTATCGACCATGCTACTAAATCTGTATCTGTCCTGTATGATATGATCTGGGATTCACAATATTTATACTTATAGAAACGTATATAAGGCAAATATAGCTCATGTTTACTATATACGCAATAATTTTAACCATAAGAAGGTTTCTGTGGCTAATCCGTCTAGTGCAGCTAAATAAAAAAAGCTTAGTTTTTTGGCAGACGCGTTTCGACTGCTTATTCAATCATCCTCGGTGCCAGTTTTTGTTTCCCGATTTTACATTGAAATCTGGTGAAGTTCCATTACAGTGTCTGTTTGCTGATTTTTATGTGTTTCGCACATACACTGTGGTGTCTTTTTATTGTCACAAACGTGCTTCATTTTGAAAGCACACAATTATTTCGCATTTTCTGTTTATGTAATCACTATACACGCATTTGTTATTTTAACTATAGTCTGGTGAGAGAAAACAGCAAAAAATATGTTCCGAAATTAAAAGGGAAGAAGCTACTTTGGGGCGTCTATTAATTACGTGAAGTGTTCTTTCTTATATCTGGAGCCGTCTCCCCCTTTCTGGGATCTGGTGGGGCCCCCCTCGGCCTGCCCCTTACGTGAGATTATCTTCGTAATTTTGAAGACTTTCCTATTTTTTAGCACTACTGCTCTCTGAAGGGCGGCAAAATGAAATAAAAAGATGACGCGAGTTTTTATCGACCTCCCCTTCCCTTTAAATGAGATTTGGTGAGATTTTGCTGGACTCCCCCCCCCCCTATTTTGAGCTCACCTAATTAGTGGACGCCCCCTTTCCACCAGGGAGAGGGGAGGGACTGTCAAGGCAAAAGAAACGTCAGGCTACGTGGGGGAAGGGTTCAATAGAGCCATGTAATTCATGGACGCTCCGAAAGGAGAAAATAGTACACAAAAACGCGAATGAATTCAGCCATGGCATTTTGAAGGAACCACCCTGGCATTCGCCTGCAGTGATTTCCGGAAAACCGAAATCTGGATGGCCACCGGGAGACTGAACCCACGTCCTCCAGAATTCTAGGTCCGGGCGTTAGCGTAATAAAAACTTTTGTTATAAAAGATTTTGTGATTTTCTTTTTGCGGTCGTCATAATGTTGTCAATAACGTTGCGAGATTTACGCTGGATCCAATCAATGATTCATTATCCCGACGTTTCGACCATACAGCTCCGTTTCTCTTCGGACACACAACACCACAAGTGAAAATTTAAGTAATTAATTTCTGCAATGTATCCTACTGACTGATATACTGTTACTGGCTGTCACCCGCGACAGAAAGCTGAAAGCAACGTAAAAGGTGCCCCAAAAAGCACGGAATAAGGATAATATCACGTGGAAGCCATTCTAGCATTGAACACATCTCATGAAGAGAACAAATTTGCAACATGTTTAAAAATATCACCAAAGTGGAGAGGGTTAACTGTGGGAGACGCAGATTTTTTTGTTTGCGATTTAAAATTATGTCACTTACTGTGGACATGTACACAACGTTTTTGGTTTTGCTGTAATTTGCCAAGATATGCAGCCTTTGGGGGGTTGGAAATGCGTGAGTTGTGTCTGCACATGAAACAAAGCCTGAGTGACCGATACAGCATTACAGACACACACGCTATCCATCTGTTTGTCAGTTAGTTTTGAAAATATGATTCAAAATATATTATTTATCACGAAAAAAGTAATCCTGTGTTCTTCCTGACGATACATAATATTTCCTTGTCAAATTTCATCAACACCAGTTAAGCCGTTTTATCGCGAAAACGTAACAAACAAAAAGGTACTTTCTCATTTATAATATTAGCTAGATTAAAGGAGCAGAGCAAGGCCATAAATCAGTGAAGAGTCGTGACGAATGACAACAACAGAAAAGTAAATAAAGCTCACACCAGCAAGTAGCTGAGAAGATAATGACAATGTTCTTGTGGAAGATCGTTACTGTCTTGATGTCTTTAAACAAGGTACCAGGTAATTACTGATGATAGTGCAGGTGACTTTAAGGGCTCATAATATAAAGAGACAATTAACGAAGAGAACATAAAAACAGTTTTTAATGTCACGTAAACACATGTCACCGAGGGGCAGACAATGATACCAACCTGGCTACTGCTCATTAAAAACAGCTGCATTAACCCTGTTAATAGCTCCAGCTCTCGTTAACAGTCTGCACGTGCTGTCACGCATCTCACAACTGCACATCCTCTGCAATTTGAGACTTTCTTCGCTAAATTGTTGCTACCTGTACTAATACTATAAATGCGAAAGTAACTCGGTCTATTTGTTACTTTTTCATCACTAAACTGTTCTTGATTAAATTTGACGAGGAAATACTATATATAATTATGAAGGACACATGATTCTTTTTTCTGGATAAATAAAATATTTTGTCATAAATTTGGAAAAGTAACAGAACGGTGTCAGACAGACGGATAGCGTGTGTGAGTCTCTGTAATGTTATATCCGTCACTCAGGCTTTGTTGCTGTGGTACAGATAGAAAATGTGTGTTTTTCCCAAAGGCAGTTATCTACAGCTAGCTCTCGGGTTTCCAGCCCCCAAAAGGCTATACACCTTAGCAATAAACAGCAAGGCCAAAAACGTTGTGTACGAAACGGTACTGACATAAGATGTCCTCAGAAAGTGATATAACTTCAAATCACAAACAAAAATCTGCTGGATTAACTGTGGTTGGTAGTGTCCCACAGTTAAACCCCCTCCGCTTTTAGTTTGTTGCTATTTTTAAACATGTTGCAAATCGGTGCTCTTCGTGAGATAGGTTCGATGGTAGAATGGTTAGGCGATGGCTTCCCCGTCATATTATCCAGACTCCCGTGCTTTTTGGGACATATTTTACGTAACTTACAGCTTTCCAAATTAGAATTCTAAGCCCAAGGTACAAAGACGAGGGTGACAGCTAGTGCCCAAATACAGAAGAACAGTACAAAAGAGTGATAACTGCTGTTTCCAGATTTCACTTTACCAAGACACTCTGACAGATGCTAAAAATAATAATAATTTCGTGTGGTCTCAAAGACCTAATGAAAGAAGTTCCTGCCAGCTCTGTCGCAGCCGCTTGAGCTATTTTAAGTATGTCACGGGAAAGAGGGGTGCTAACAGTTTAACGTAGCATCTGAACCACTGAGCGTCCTAGTACCTACACCACAGGTTCCCTTCTTTTCCTGGCCTGTAAGAACGGAGACTTTCCCGGAGTATAACTGCAATGAAGTCTTCACGGGTGTACCGCCGGATTGTGCTGAAAACACGATGTTTCGACGACTAACTCCTTCGTCTTCCTCAGGTGCGAAAACACCTGTACTGGTCGACTGACCAACAGATACTCAGGTGCCGCACTTCATTATATGTCCAACGGCTCTGATCGCGGCCCGCGCCCGGCGGCTGGCTGTCAGTGGGCGTGGTTGCAGATCTTCGTTGCGGGCCACGAACCCTAATACGGAGCCATCTAAGGCAGCAGCTGGACAGAGGTAAATGGTTCTCTGCGGAGTTTCGCAAGGCTGGTTTCCACGCCTCACTAAGACATAGCCCACTGTCTCTATTGAAAGTATCGGCCAACCGAATTTCGATTGCTTCCTTGACTATTGAATCCCAAAAATATTAGATACTAGCCAATATGTTAACGTTGCTAAAATCTACCCTGTGGTCATGGCCTACCTCACCCTTTTTTTGGGAAAAAACATACTCGCCGCCCCTTCTCGTAATAGATAATGTAATCCACTGCGATCCAATTTTTCTAGTAACCCAGTGTCTGAAACTGATTCAGTGGCGCTCCTCTTAGGTAAAGTGATTATATATATATATATGACTCACTAAACATGGTTACAGACTACAATCAATAGAAACAACAGAAAAGTTTTCAACTATCGAAATTGACATAAAAAAAGGCGAATGATATTCTTTGGTCACCTTAAGAGGCTACCAGAAAATCGATTGACAAAAAAAGATAATAGATTATGTAACTTCACTTAAAATCCAACACCTTGGTTGAATGAAATTCGAAAGGATCTTAAAAGTGCAAACATAGGAGCAACAGACATCTTAGAAAGAGACAAAGTAGACAAATGGAAAATAACAACTGAGCAACCAAAACAAAAACAATACCGACCAAAGTGGTCGGAAGAACGCAAACAAGCTTTCTCGGAAAGAATGAAAGCCTACTGGAACAACAAGAAAAACTCAAAAGAAAACTTGATTGGGTTATTTGCTTAAAGTCTTCCATTTATTGGGAGAATTGGCCAATAATATATATATATATATATATATGTGTGTGTGTGTGTGTGTGTGTGTAAGAGAGAGAGAGAGAGAGAGAGAGAGAGAGAGGACTGATTTCTAAAATTATTTATTAAAAGATATGAACAATATTGGTGTATTGCTCACAGTTTGAATAACAAATACATATTATGGAAACAAATAATATTGATGAGAGGCTGAGCTCTGTGTAATGACACTAATTTTTCGATATCTGGTGTCTTATTTGTCATCACTAATTTTAAATCGCCGCGTTTCACTACTAACATATGTTTTTTTTCTAGCAAACTGCTGACTATGCTACATATAATCTCGCGAAATATGCAACGTCTTTGATGCAGCCCTTCAATTGTTATCGTTTCCCGGGTGTGGTTTACGAGCCTTGGTTGTTGTAGACGATCGCCTTCCGCTATCTCCTATCCAGGAAAGTTTCTCTGTCCGTGATATATTCCCAGTTCCAGCCTCTTCTCTCCATGTCCTCCTTCAGTTGTTCTGTCCATTTTCTTCTTGATCTTGTTACTGGTCTTTCGTCCACTATCCTTTTTTCAAATTAAGTTTTTGGTAGTCTTGTACCAGTCATAATTGCTAGAAATGGTAGAAGTGAGTTAGAAATAATGAATAGAGTAACCAAAGGAGCCAACTTCTACAGTACCGTGCGGGGCTTACTATGGGACACGAAGGTTCCCAGAAGAACAAAAATTGTCTTGTACAAATCATATCTCATTCCCATTCTAACATATGCTTTGGAAACATATACACTAGCATCAAGGGACCTTAGCAAGTTCGAAGCACGTGGAATGAAGTTTCTTAGAACGATCCTCCACAAGACTAGACCACATAAAGAATGACGAGATTAGATGAAACCTAGAGTTAAGGGAATCCGTGGAAGAGAGACTTAGGTCATCAAGACTTAAGTGGTTTGGGTATGTCAAGAGAATGACTGGCAGCCCTTCAAGCTGGGTATAATAATAGAGAGCAGGGGATGGTGGTTGCTCTGTACATTTACTTTGGACCAGGAACACTCCCTTTGATCTGTCCAAAGCCCGCCGGTGGGAACCACTGCTCTCTGCATTAACAAAGCAAGGCTTTGCCAGAGGTGCTGCAGGTCAGTTTCAAAGACCGTAAGAATTACAGCCGCCGAGACCGGGTTTAGGACCGAGGAACTCTCAATCCTCAATCATACAATATTAATCTGGTAATAGGCCATATTTCCGCAGTTGTTGAACAATAATTTTATAAATAACTCCGTCCACAAACTGTGGCGTAGCTAGGTCAACAAGGGCCCCGGTGCAAAAAAAATTATTTTGGGCCCTCAGGCCAGACGGGGGACCTTTTTTTTACTTTGTGTGCTGGTAGGGGCCCCCTAAACTGAGGATGGGGCCACTTGAATTGTTCTTTGGGGGCCCCTTATACGACAGTAGAGCTAAAAAGAAAAAAAAGGTCGCCAGTTTGCCGTTAAGGCTCGTGGGCCCTCTAAACTGCGCTTGAGGGCCCCTAGAGGTATGCTTGGGGGCCCCCTGAGCGTGAGGGCCCCGGTGCACTGCACCACCTAGCCCATAGTAGCTACGCCCCTCTCCACAAACAACTGTTTTGGCGAATTTTATTTTATTCCACAAACGCGTTTCACCCTTGTGGTGTACGGCATCATCAGTGCTGATATAGTGGTAATCTTCACATGCCGGTCTGGAACAGCACCTCTTACACTTTTCCAGCACTGTTCACTGAAGTTCCAGTTGAACATTATTTTACCAGTTGTTTACACGCCGCACTTGTTATAGTGAAAATTTTCTGCTGATTTACACACGTGTATTACACAAGACTTGTTTTAGCTAGTAAACAAAACACCATCATCACGTCCGACCACATCTTACCAGAGAGGGAGCCGGAAATCCGGAAAAAACAGCGCACTTAATTAATAGACGGCCCCTGAAAAAAAAAACTAAAAAAAAAAACACTTATCACACGGAACATTCAAAGTTACACGTTTCAGAGACAGATGACAGCACAATAGTTTCCTCCAATCGATTAGGAACGTCGGGTTGCGTTACGGGGGTATCCATTAAATACGTGAGATGTTTTTTCTTAAATTTGTACCTCCCTCCCCCTGGGTGATATCTGGTGGGGACCCCCCCCCTCACTTGAGGTTTAGTTTGTAATTTTAATTTTTAAATAACTGACTTTATTTGATTTAATGTTCATGTATTTTGTTTCATGCCACCAAATACCTAAGCGCTAACATTGATGTCTATTTTTTTTTTTTTTTTTACTTATGGCTTTACGCCTCGTCGACGTCGAGGTCATTAGAGGCAGGATGGGACTAGGAACAAGGTACGTAAAGGAATTTGCCAATGGCCTTTTGAAGGAAGCATCCCTGAATTCGCCTGGAGTGATTTGGGAAAATCCAAATCTGGATGCTCGGATACTGGGGATTCCGGAATGCGAGAACAGAGTGTTAACCACTCACCCACCACGATCGGTAGGAACAGTCGACGTTCGCTCCCCCTCCCTCTGTACTGTTGGATTTTTTCTACTTTATCGTTTATTTTTAATGTGCAGTAGAGTATATCCTGCGGTTCTTCTCAGCAATCTCTCATTTCGAGAGCTCATCTCGCGCTACCGTCTGATTAAAAACTCGATTAATTAACCTCAGAGTTTCTACTGCATTTTTAAGTCCTAAAAAAGCTGAAATTATTCTATAATTTAATTATCTAAGTCTATTTTGCCAACTGCACAATATAGTTAATTGTAGCTAGTCGCAACAATCAGACAGAGAAAACCAAAGATACTTAGAAGCAGAGAGTCGGTTCTTCTTTTAAAGTTTTCTAATCGGAAGGGACAAAAAAAGTTCCCTATTGTTATCATTCTCATGTCTGTCTGCGACACACCTCTGGCTGGTAAGCTGTAAACGTTACAGACTGCAATATGCGAAGGACACGTGAAAAATTTGAATGAGGCATAACTGTTAAAAAAAAAGTTACGATTTACTGATGACATTGTCTTGTTAGCAGGACACACTGAGGATATTGGGAAGTTACCGAATGGCATGAACAAAAAACTGAAGGAAGATTTTGAACTAAATATAAACAAAAGGAAGACAAAACTGGTGAAATACAGCAGAAATCTAATATATACTCGTATATATAAAAATAGACGTGTATTTTCCCATATTTCACTTTCCAGCCACCACTACCTAGCACAGATCACTGGGTTTTGTGTGTGGAAGTAACATGGAGTTTCCTGTCGTGCACAACGTTGGCCAAATGTTGATTGCTGTGGGGATGTGGGAGACATGATGGCTAAAAGTTGATGCAGAGCATTTTCGTATTTCGACCAAACACATGTGTCTCCGTATATGTCACTCTGCTGCCACAATTACATGGCATAGAGCCATAGACCAATGGTGTTTGTGTGTGGTAGTGGTATCATGTCTCCTATCGTGTACCATGGTGGTTAGATGTCGGTAGCTGTCAATCCAAATTCTTTACAAACGCGAACGAAGTCGTGGGTACCAGCTAGTTATAGCAATAATAGTAGATTAAATATAGGATCGGATGCAGTAGGAGAAGTAAGTAAATTCTGCTACTTGAAAACTAAAATTACAACTGATGACAAAAGTAGGAATGATTTTGAAACAAAATGCAACTAGCGAAAAAAGCCTTTATGAAAAAGAGAATTTTTTTTAGTTTCAAATATTGATCTAGGACTCCGAAAGAACTTTAAATGTAAGAATTTGAAATGTGATGCTATAGAAGGATGCTGAAAATGAAGTGGACAGATAAAATACGAAATGAACGAGGTTTGGAAATGAAAGATGAGGAATGAGGTTTATAGAAGTCTCTCACAGCAAGAAGAGACAGGATGGTGTGTCACATTTTAAGACACGTGGGGTTGTTTTTTTTTTTATTGGAGGGAACAGTCTGAAGACAGAGATTAGAATGTATGAAGTGTATAATTGAGGGTTGAAAAGGGTGTGTAGAGATGAAGAGGTTATCGCAAGATAGGAAGAGATGAAGGATTACATCAAACCAGTCGAGATACTGATGACACAAAAAAATTATTATAATAATACAACTAAATCTATGGCAGAATATATTCGCTTATTACGTATATATCGCAGAAAATGTCGTTTAATATACATTTTGTTTCTCAAACCTTCAAAATATTATTTCAACGGTTTCATGGTGAAAAGATACGAAAGTTTTTTTTTCTGCACTGTTATATTACTTATATTAAAAGTAAAACAAATAGTAGGCTTACAAATATCCTTCAAAAAAAAAAAAAAAAAAAAAAAAAAAAAAAAAAAAAAAAAAAAAAAAAAAATTCATCTGCTCAAAACTCCATACTCAAAATCTTGTCACAAAATATGGACAAATTGAGAGTCCCGTACTTCAAGTATCTGGGAGAAATCATCGAACCCACAGGAGGAGAGAAAATGACACAGAAAGTTCGCATGCAAAAACTTAGGAGAGCATTCGGCAGAACCTACAACATATACTTATAATAAAAAATGTTTCACTATATATAGAAAAGTGAGACATTAAAACACAGTTACCAAACCTGAAGTCCTGTATGCCAGCGAAACTTTAACACTACACAGGAAAGGTGACCTAGAAAGCATTATGAAAGAAGAACGCAAAATTATAAGAAAGATCCTTGGCCCAGAAAAAACAGATGACGGATATAGACTTAATTTCTTAAATATCGAAAAGCAACAGAAATACTGTCGAATCTCTCGGCAGACATGGGGAAATGAAGATTAAGATTTTATGGGCATACCTACAGACTCCCAGCAACAAGACTTATTCGTGACGTACATAGAAAAGCTAAAAACTATGCCCTGAGTCCAGCAGATCAAAAAAGACCTGGAAAAAGCCCGCATAAACGCATCAGAAATCATAGTCAGACAAAAAATTAACAAATGGGAAGTACCTCCAGAGATTAAAGTCATTAAGAGACCGGGGACGAAGTGGACTGAAGAAAGGAAGAGATTCCACGGAGATAAAATGAGAGCTGTATGGAAACGTAGAAAACTGAATCGTTACGGCTTTGCGTGATCCGACAGGGTCCAATTGCAGATAATAATAATAAAACAGATAGTAATGTACCTGAAGCAATTAGAACCACCAAATCCTGCAGAACGGAAATGAAATCAGGAAAATCACACAAATGCGGGCTTTCGAAGAAGACGAGAGAAAGATCAATCGAAATACATGGTCAATGCAACGAAGCCTATATTGGGCAAATAGAGAGGCCAACTAGTGATGGTTCCGCGTGGTTTTAGATGATTCATTCGCGAAGAAGAAAACAAATTAATTAAATGTCTTTATCGTTACTTAAACGAATTCCATCCTGAAAACAGGCTAGGGTCACTGCTGCCCTCGACCGATAGTACTATGTCACATTCCTTTGTCAGCTGTTGCGAATAATCTTGAGAAAAACTTGATGCGAATATTTAACACAGACTTGTGTTACTTGAACTAGTAGCACATATGGTAAAAAAGATAAATATTCCACCTACCAGTATAAAACTACTTAAAACTGTTGAAAAACTTGGGCATAATAAGCTTTGTCAGGAACACCAAACTTTCCTACTTCTTTAAAACTAATTTTAAAAGTATGCAACAACGGTTCAATCTATGAATTAAACCTCGACTGGGGAGCTGTAGTAATGTGTAAGATCAGTTTCGGAAAGAGTATGTCGAAATGTTGTTCAATCTCGTTTGATTACGTACGAGAGTCTCTAGCAAAAAATTAACAAGGCTTAGATTGTGAGTTAAATCGAAGGACAAATAGCCATTCTTGATTGCACCAGAAATAATGCGATCAGCTGCTTTTGTTTACTCGATTCGAGTAGGAAAATATAATTACAACATTTCGTAAAAAAGTACATGCCCATACATCGGTATACGCGCAATAAAATAAAAATAAAAAATGTGATGTTACACACAAGTTCAAATGAGATTCCATCACCTTTTTTTATATGTAAGAAGGTCATGTACGAGTTAAATTAAATGAAAACGTTGTTATATTATGGTCATAAAAATAATTTATTTTGAGACTACAGTTTCTTAATTTATATAATAGTATTTCATGAGAGACAATCATCAGTTATAAAACGTTTGAGACAAGGTTGTAATCTATCCCCATTAATGTGGAACTTGTATGTAGAGGAAGCAATTAAGGGAATAAAAGAAATTTTGAACGAGATTGGAGTACGTGAAGCAAAAATTTGAAGACGTAGATTGTAATGGATAATTGAGATGAAAAGGTTAGCTCAAGATAGGAAGTATTGCATGAAGCTAGTCTAGAGACTGTTGACGGGAAAAGGTGAAAAACGAAACTTAAGTGGTGAATCATTATTTACGGCAATATCTTGGTATTCGAGTAAGTTTGTTGAACAACCAACGTTTAGATCAGTAATGTCTTCCGAATTAGGATAACATTTCCACGTAACACAAATTTTCTTCCTTCATAGTGACCGCACTGCTTTCTGTAGGTTGCTATTTTATTCAACCTTAGGTTTATCTTTGGTTTTCATAAACATTTTAGTAATTACTAGACGACCCGTGCGAAAATTTCGCGAATAAAATGCGATGAATAGTGAAGTTGAATATGATGTTACCAAAGCTGAGTCATTACTCCTCATACTCCTACTTCATTTATCGATTTTGGTTACAAATCCAGGGCAATAAATGGCTCGAAACACAAAAAACGTATTTTAAAAACATTGACAGTTTGGCCCTTTAAGGGTCGAATTGCGAAAAAATCCTTTCTTAAAATATAATGTTACCACGGTGGAAACCTTAGTCTTTAATATGATATCTCATTTATCTATATCGGTTAGATATGGAGGGAGATAAATAGCTCGTGACACAATAATGCGTTGGAGAACCATTTATACTTTTTCCCTTTAGGGGTTGAATTAGAAAAACTTCTTTCTTAAAATATCTTGTCACCAAAGCTGAGACATTATTCCTCATAATCTTACTTCATTTATCGATTTTGGATAGATATCCAAGGATAAGTAGCTCGAGACACAAAAATCGCATTTAGGGAAAATTGACATTTTTTCCCTCTAATGGTCGAATTACGAAAAATTCCTTTCTTAAAATATGATTTCACAAATCTGAGACATTACTCCTTATAATCCTACTTCATTTATCGATTTTGGTTAGATATCCATGAAGATAAATGGTTCGAGATACAAAAAACGCATTTTAGAAAAAATTAGCATTATTGCCCTTTAAGGGTCGAACTACGAAAACATTCTTTCTTAAAATATAATGTTACCACGCGGAGACCTTATTCTTTAATATGATACCTCATTTATTTATATCGGTTAGATATTAAGGGAGATAAATCGCTCGTGACACAAAAATGCGTTATAGAAAAATTTATACTTTTTCCCTTTAAGGTTTGAATTCCAAAAAACTTCTTTCTTAAAATATTTCACAAAGCTGAGACATTACTCCTCATAATCTTACTTGATTTATCGATTTTGGTTAGATATCCAGGGAGATATATTTCTCAAGGCACATAAAACACATTTTAGAAAAATTGACATTTTTGCCATTTAATGGTCAAATTACGAAAAATTCCTTTCTCAAATATAATGTTACCACGGCGGAGACCTTAGTCTTTAATATGATACCTCATTAATCTGTATCGGTTAGATATGAAGTGAGATAAATGGCTCGTGACACAAAACGGATTGCTAAAATATTGATACTTTTGCCCTTTAAGGGTCGAATTCTGAACAAAATTTATCTTAGTATACGACGCCACTAAAGCGGAGATCTTAATATTTAAAATGATACTTCATTAAACGATTTCAGAAAGGTATCCAGGGAGATAAATGACTTGTAACACAGAAAACAGCATTTTGAACATATTGACATTTATGCCCTTTGAGGGTCAAATTCCGAAAACTTTCTTTGTTAAAATATAATGTGACCAATGTGGAGACCACAAGCTTTAAAATGACACCTCAGTCATTGATTTCGGTTAAGTATGAAGGAAGATACAGGCTTGTGACAAAAAAATACCTTATAGAAATAATGTATATGATATAGTAAACAAGCTTCGCTCAATCTAGATTCCGAGACTATCGGCATGCAAAGCGGAATTAGTACGTAAAATATACCGTATTGAAACCATGACTGTCCAAGAGACACAGAGATAGTACAGTAATCAAAACAGATCTTCACCAGCGTGTTTATGCATTTAGAAATGAAGGATTATGCTTATTTTATTTCTTATACTTCGCCATTCCGCTTAATTCAACTAGAAATTCTTGTAAATTAGTCGGAAAAATCAAATAGTTAGACATTCAAGTGATGCCAGTTGTATGGACGAAAAAATAGAACAAAAGCTGAAAAAAATATTTCCGCGTAGTGAAGGAAGAGGATCAAAGATTGCAATAGTTTGGAGCTGTTGAAATTTTGTCTATCGCTGATTTTCAAAATTAAAATTTAATCTCTCAGAATTAAAAAAAAAACAACAACATATGATTCTGTCAGCAATATCATTGTTGGTCTGTGGAGAAGCAAAAGAAGAACCCAATCATTTATTTTTAGTGCAAGGAATTCGGCAATGGCCTTTTTAAACTGGGAACAGGTATACATTGCTCAAGGTATGGATGAAAAATACAACATTTTTAGTGACATTGTATTAACTTTCTTTGAAAGTTGCTTCCCCTTGAAAAAGTGTCATGCTTCTCAAAAAGAACAAAAGCCTTGGATAACTATTGGAATTAGAACATCATGCATTAATAAAAGGAAGTTGTATATTGCCTCTAGGAACAGTGAGAATGCTAATGTTAAAACACATTACAAACAGTACTGCAAAATACTGAAAAAGGTTATTAAAGAATCTAAAAGTATGTACTACAAACATAAAATTCATGATTCTGAAAATAAAATTAAAACAATTTGGGACATTGTAAAAAAGGAAACAGGAAAGAGTAATCAAACAAGTAATGATATTTTTGTCAAAGAAAATTCAGTAGAATCTAATTTCTCAATTGCTGATAATTTTAATAAACATTTTTTATCTGTTGCTGATAAGTTGACTGCTAATAGCTCAGTGACACACAGTATGGATTTTGTCAAAAAAGGCTTCCAAGAAAAATTTAACTCTATGTCTATAAAATTAGCTACTCCAGAAGAAATAAGAAAAATTATCAAATCCCTTAAGAGCAAATACTCAAGTGGTTATGATGGGATTTCCAGCAGATTAATTAAATTGTGCTCCACAGAATTAAGTAATATACTAAGTTATCTATTCAATATATCTCTACTTGAGGGGACTTTTCCAGAAAGGCTTAAGTATGCTGTAGTTAAACCACTCTATAAAAAGGGAGATAAGGCAGCCGTATCGAATTACCGACCAATTTCATTACTAACAGCCTTCTCCAAAGTTTTTGAGAAAGCAATGTACAATAGAGTTTATGAACATCTAAAAAATAATAATATTCTAACTAAATCACAATTTGGTTTTCAAAAGGGTCATTCAACAGAACAAGCTATATTTGCATTCACTGACAATATTTTAGAAGGAATAAATGATAAATTAATTCCTGTGGGAATTTTTTGTGACTTATCTAAAGCATTTGACTGTGTAGATCATAAAATTCTGATACAGAAACTTAAGTATTATGGTATAGATGGCATTGTTAATAAATGGCTTAGTTCTTACCTTCTAAATAGAAAACAGAAAGTGTCAATGGAGAATTTTAAGGCTGCCTTAAGAGGTCCACTGTTTTCTGAGTGGAAATTAATCAGATGTGGGGTACCTCAGGGTTCTATATTGGGGCCACTATTGTTTTTAATATATATAAATGATCTACCCTGTGTTTCATCTAAAAACTCAAAATTTGTCCAATTTGCAGATGACACAAACATAGGAATTAAAAACACTCCAGATTTATCTACAGAATATATTTCAAATTATGTCTTTGAACTGATTAATAAATGGTTTACAGCTAATGGCTTGTCTTTAAACTTTGATAAAACTCAGTATATGCAATTCAGTACATCACACAGAGTAACACCTGATATAGACATAAAATTTGCAGGCCAGTCCATTCAAGAGGTAGATAGTGTGAAATTTCTAGGTTTGTGCATTGATCATAATTTAAATTGGAAAGTACATGTTTCTGACTTACTAAAGCGATTGGGAGCAGCCACGTTTGCAATTCGCACAATTTCAGCTTTAGGTGATCTCCGTATGAGGCAGCTAGTTTATTTTGCTTATTTTCACTCCTTATTGTCATATGGAATAATATTCTGGGGCAATTCTACCCATAGAGATAAAGTTTTCAGAGCCCAAAAGCGTGTAATAAGAATAATGTGTGGGGTTAGCAATAGAACTTCATGTAGAGAGCTGTTCAAGAAGTTAGGGATTTTAACATTAGCATCTGAATATATATACACATTAATGTCCTTTGTAGTCACAAATTATACTTTGTTTGAAACAAATAGTAAAATACACAATTACGGCACTAGAAGTAAAAATGATCTTCACAAGACTTACAAGTCATTGTCATTTGTTCAAAAAGGGGTCCGATATTCAGGGATACATATCTTCAATATGCTCCCAACACATATTAAATGTCTAGTAGATGATAAGAATAAATTCAGGAAAAAATTGAAAGAATTTTTAATTGACAATTCCTTCTACTCTGTCGAAGAATTTATTTCTAAGGTCTCTTAAAAATAACTGCCAGTATCTTGTGTAAATATGGTTCAAATAATTAATTTACCATGTATGCTATGACTGTACATCTCCTGGTGTATGTATTTAGTTTGTTATGTAATTGTTTATAGTACCATATATGTTACGACTGTACATCTTGTGGTGTATGTATTATTTTGTTATTTTTTTTTTTAATGTACCATATATCCTATGACTGTACATCTTCTGGTGTATGTATTATTTTGTAATGGAAGTGATTAATGTACCATGTATACTATGACTGTACATCTAGTGGTGTACTTATTATTTTGTTATGCAACTGTTTATCTGTAAATTGACAACTTTCCACATCCCACAGAGCCAGTCTCTTATATTGGGATCAATGGAAAATGAATGTATTGTATTGTATATTGTATTGTAAAGGAATAATCTCGACATCTGCCTGGAGGGATTGGGAAAACCAAAACATGGATGGCCGAACGGTGATTCGAACCCACGTCCTCCCGAATGCGGTGACAAAACGTTACCGCTCACCCACCACGCTCGGTGACAAACTTTCTTACATATCTGCATACTCTTCAAACTAATGAGGACTTTAAAATATATAGCATATTAATCCGCCACATAAGAAATGAATCTGTAAATACAAAAGCATGATAAACAATAAAAATAATGAACTCCACATTTACAGTGATCTAGCTGTAGTGGAACTACCCAATACATTTTTTTCATTAAAAAAAAAAGGTTTGCATACTGCAAGTAAACAGTCAACGGGATTGAGAGGTATGGGCTATAAAGGTAAAAGATGAGATATTACAAACCTTTAAAACTTTCCAAAGAGCTCAGCGCCATCTACTTATCACAATAATAATAAATGCCCATCCAAAACACTGACATTAGTCCAACAGCGGTAAACATAACGTATGTTAATTTCTTTTTTTAAAAAGCATTAAGAATATAAGTAAATACTAAGTTACAAACAAATATTTTTTTAAAAACGTATACAGCGAATATAGTAAAAACGAACGGTATTAAAAAAATCGTTTAAAAATAAAAAACAATAAAGTTCATGTTTCGTACTGACTGCGGTATACAGAAATATTTATTTGATAAAACAAATATGAACGACAAATTTTTACATGCCGAGAAATAATAAAAAACAGTATAATTTGTGCGTATAAAGGAATGATAGATCAGCGATTTTACCACAATTACTACTTCAATTTACATAGTTTTGATTTACCACCCGTTACTATAAGAACATTAATACTTCAGCTGTCATACTTGTTAACAAGTATTAACATACTTTTAATTAAAAAAATAGGTACTGTATGAGACAAAATCTTCTTTTTTAATTTTACTTGCTAATTAAATGTATTTTTGAGAAGTTAATTGATTAATATTGACCAAAATTATTACGACAGTTACGGATAATAGAATAGCTAGTAATAGAACAGTAATATTGATCTAAAACAAAAATTTTGAATAATGGCTGATAAACAGTAAGTTTATTCCTGTCACCGACGTCTAGACAGGACTGACCAAATACTCAAGTATCTTTCTATCCTAAATTATTCTCTTCACTTCAACATACCCATCACAACTCACAGCCTCAATTATTCGATTCATATTCTTTACATTCCTTTACAGTAGTTAACTTAGACTGTTCCCTCATCTAATGAATTAAAAATTACCTTATTTTTTAAAATGTGACCGATTATTCTATCTTCTTTCTGTGAAATATTTGCACAATTTTTATTTCCTTATTCATCATTTACCACAGCAATTAATTTTCAAATTATTATATACCACCAAATTTCGAAGGCTTCGATTTTCCTTGTTTCTGAAATTCTTGCATGCCTGTCTTCAATTCTATACGCTCCACACATACAATTTCAAAAAGGCCTTTACAATTCCCTAATCACTGGTTTCAAATGAAAGAATTTATTTTTGATGAAATATCTTTTCGCGAAGGTTATTTATTATTACATATCCTACTTTAAGGGCGTTTTCGCTTCTGCCGTTTTACTTCATAAACAATATAATTCTCTTACTTTTTCTACCGTATATGATTACATTTAAACCACTGTTCCTGTTGTTAATTTCTGCTACACTACTTAAGTTTTGTATTCATTTTTATTGATACCAAATACTCTCAGCATTTTGTTCATGCCATTCAGTAATTTATCAATATCTGCAAGGAGGATATTTTTAACAGCAACTCAAACCATACCTACCGTTTTTCTCAAAACCTATATCTCACATTCAAACGTTTCTTTTACTTCATTGATTGTTTTCCCCATTTAAATTCAGAATCTTTGAAGAGGATACTTGGGGTTTCACAACTCATACTCAATATATTTTTTTACGTTTTTTTACGTTTTTTTTATGATAACGGACTATGAGCTTTTTTTTGTTTGTTTTTTTTTTCGTAAAATCTGACAATTTGAAATAATACAAGAAGTACAAATAAAAATTCTGTGCCCACAAAATGTTTTACACAAGGTCATATTTTACTAATGAAAACAATATGTACAATTTTTTTGGATGTGTATCATAAAATTAAACTTTAAACGGTTACCAAATTTAAAGAAACGCCTGTTATTTTGAGATATTGTAAACAAGAGAGGTAGACTTAAGAAATCGTTATACTTTACGCAGTATCAGTTGTTTTGTTATGGCGAACTCCGTCTCGCCGACTTTTTCATCAAGACTTGAAATTTCCGAGAACGCAAAACAAAGAACAATTTCCCACACATCTCAAAATAATTTTCACATACACAACATTTAAATGTTGGAAAATAACTTAATAAATCACATTTCATGCTACGGTAGTCACTAGAACAATACAATTTAGCATTAGGTTTGAATATAGCTTACAAATGTGGTATTTTAACCACAAAAAATACGATTCAGATCAAAATTTGCCATACTAGAGCTACAGTAGGGAAAAAAAGGAGATTTATAATGTTTCATAACCTTTAGGTGATAAACAACAAATTCCTATAGCTCCAAAGTGTTTTAAGCAAAAATAATAACTTTATTTAACACATGTATCGGATAGTGATGTTAAAAAACAACAGATTTTTAATTAAATTCGACAACAAGCGCTGAAATTAACGTGCTGCTAGTGTTTACACTACTGGTTTCAGAATAAATTTGAAGTATTTACAGGGTTCTTGCAATCGTGATTCTGAGATAAATTCTTTTTTTCTGTAGCTATACTTAATTAAAAAAATCGGCCTGATGTATGTCAAGCTATTAGACAAGGATGGAGATAAATACATTTATACAAGTAACGCTATATATCACATTCCAAACATATTTGTTGGCCTAAATCATTAAAATTATCGCAAACGCATAGGAAAATAAATTTTGTGACAAAATTATCAATCAAGTTTGCGAAAGCGGCATTAACACAGGACTATCCAGCTACGAAAAGCTGCAAGGTAACAAAATAAATTTTAATTGTAAATAATTTGAGCGAATAAAATCAAACTGAACATGAATGAATGAATGTGACACAAATAAGTTTTCGAAAATCAAATGAACTATTGCAAAAGAGTTATAACCGCCTACAGCATATCGAAAATAACAGTTAAATCAATACATCACATTATACAAATTATGTAAATGGCAAATGTTACAAAGTAATTTATCACATTACAATATTTTTTTAAAAAAAACTAAGCTTACAAAATAAATAAGATTATATTGTTATGCACTAATTAACACTCTGACAATAATAAAGTCCCATGAGTAGTAGTTAACACAAACCTTTAAATTCCTATAATGATGTCGAACCGTACTCCATGCATCCAAATATCCCGCCGAGTAGTGATTGACAGCCGCCAACAATAAGACGCACAACAACAAACACTTGAACGTCGGGACTCACGTAATAAATAAAGCACGGCCAGCCCCTTTCACACCGTCAATAAGCAGGTTGCCTTATCCTCAAGGCTGAATTCCGAACGTCGAAATAACGTTCTTTCTTTATTTAAGAATACAGGAATCAACTCGTTGCTTTAGAACTTGGTTATGTTACTCATAGTGCGGTCACAGCACATGCAACTACTGCTGCGAAGCTTGTGGGAGGGTTATTTTTGAAAAAACTGCTCTCTGCGCTAATCAACACTACCGACAGTTGAGTGGCAGCTTACCTAGGTGTCACTCTTCGTCATTAATGGCGGTCGTCTCCTCCCAGTCTCTTCGGCGGCGCCGCCTAAGAACTAAAGGGTATTTCGGAAATCGAACCTGGTTATCAAATACGCCGCACTGCTCTTTATTATCACATGGTCCGCTCTAGGAGTGCAATAAGAACACAATGGAGGGACTTCTCATTTATTCTAAACCCTTCAATAGCACTAAACAGAGATTATAAACCTATCTCATACGTCTCAGTTCCGACTCACCCCAGCGTACTCACTTTGAAGGTCGTCCCCTCTTCAATTACTATCTGTGGGCTGGGAACACATTTAACTAAAAACTTCAAATAACGACCCTTACCGTGTCAAATTTTTGAGAAACACTGATTATATAGAGTTTATTACATAAGCTACAATACAAAATATCACTCGAAAAAGACGGAATAGTGCATAAAATGGCAAACACCATAATAATATTTGGCTACGCCCACTATGACGTAGAGTGCGGAGGTACACATGTTCCGGTCGACACACCACATTCCTTGAGTTAAGTCACTGCCTCCTTTATTGGGATAGCGTCGCTGGGTGCGAAATTAAAAAAAAAAAAACGTATTTTTACTTAAAAGTCTTATTTGTGACTCAAACACAAATTTTTTTATGTGTACCAAACCTAACATTTTAAATAATGATGATTTATCAGGCGGATATTTTATTGAAATGAAAGTGTTTACCCACAGATCTGTAAAATGTAATCTCTGGTATAAGTTTGACGTTAAGATCTGAGAAGTTTAAAAAGGCTATACAGTATACATTTAATTCTTTATTGATAGACTGAATCAACAAAATGAATCGTGCAGTAGAACCAACTCCTGCTGAGGATATTCATGGAGATGGAAGATGGCTAAGTATGGTAATGTTAAGTGCTTACCGGCTTCTGCGAATGCATTTATTTGTAGGTTATGCAGCAAGATTCAAAGCTAAACAATATCCGTTGTCCCTTAACTACTTATTTCCCTGCTATTGTAACCAACTACTCTTACTTATTTTTAATTATTTCGATCCAACAGCATAATAGATTTCTACTGGAGACTAAAGAAAAGGAACCTGAAGTAATATTCATTGGGGACTCCATAATACAGAACTTGGTGCATAGTGAAATGTGGAATAAATACTTTATTCCATTACACTCCTTGAATTTTGGAATAGGTGGCGATCAGACACAACATGTTTTGTGGAGGATAAAGAATGGAGAGCTCGACCAAGTTAGTCCAAAGGTAAGTTTCTCAGCTGTCTTTGAATGGCAATAACAGAGAAGGTTAATGTATAAGAATCCACAGAAGAAATGACAGACAGTAATGGGGGGTGAGAAACAAGTGATTAGATTTCAGTGAGAATAAATGTTGTGAAGCTGATGGGGTTGGTACAGGGATTAGACTTTTTTTTTTATTAAGTAGCTTATTTAATCTAAATAGTGTTATATAGTTTTATAGCTAGTTATGTGGATCACATATGGCCATAAGTATTTAATATTGTCTAAGAGAAAAGGGATTTTTTTTTTTGAGTGGTTGTAGGGTGCTGTAGAGATGTGTGTGAATGATTAATTCTGTATTTTGAAGGTGATTGAGAGAGAGCAAAATTATAAAAGTTCAGTATTCAAGTATAGTGTAGAATGAAAATTTATGATCACATTTTAGTAACAGTCGCAGACTTATTGGTTTTAATTCTATATCACGATACCGTTATACCTCCAGTACAGCAAAATTAGGGTAGAGACAAGGAAAGGTACACGTGAATTAAGATTTTATTTCGCTAGTAATAGATAGTATACATCACGCCGAGAAACATATGTTTTTCTTTTGGGTGAACCGTCCATAAACAAAAGCAGCAGAAGTAATTTTAGTTGGCATTATTTAGCTGCGCGTAGTAGTATTCGCGGCTAATGGATGCTTCGGATTGACCGTGATCTATACCAGTCAGTAGATTAATGTATGTGTTAATCCGCGTATTGTAGTTATTAATCGTTTACTGAGTAATAAAATTGCCTTGCAAACTCTCTCCATTTAACGAGAAAGGTCGTAGAAACTACTATCGAGTATGTTAATCCCACATCCATTGATTTAAATTTTATTCCATTCCTCGCGTTTCTAAAATGGTTATTAAAATCATGCATATGAAATAAAATATTTACAAAGTATGATTTCGTCCATAATCCATTGCGTTTAGGGTGTAATGCAACCTGGACCACAGTTACAGCTTTAGAAACGATTTAAAAATTGGATATCCGCAATATCAAGTACTATGGTTACGTTTCACTATGGTCCAGGCTGCATTACGACCGAATCGCATATTTGTAAAATATGATTTCATCAATTGAGTTTATATTGTAATGCAGCCTGGAGTATAGTAACAGCGATACATATGATATGGAAATTGGGTATCCGCAATATCATGTGTTATCGTGCCGTTTCGCTGTGGGCTATGCTGCATTACGACCTAAATGCTAACGATGTCATTAATTCAATATTACGAATTAAGTTTACAAGATAAAAGAAATGAGTTTCAAAAAGAAATATTTTACAGCAAAATAAAACATATATATTTTAACGTCAGTTATAGTATTTTGTACGAAACTTATTCGGTGCTAAACGATTAATGCAAGGCGAATAAAACACTGACATTAATCAGAAGCGTCCATTAGCCGTGAATACTACTACGCTCCGCTAAATAGTGCCAACTAAAATTACTTCTGCTGCTTTTGTTTATGGACGGTTCACCCAAAAGAAAATAAATGTGTTTCTCGGCGTGATGTCTACTATCTATTACTTGTGAAACAAAATCTCAATTCACATGTACCTCTCCTTGTCTCTACCCCAAAATTAATACAAATCTTTTGAAATGTTTGTTAATTCCTTTTATGTAATGTGTTCTTGAGGTTTCAGCTTTTCTCCATTGCAAAAAGGCTCAAGAAATATATGGTATCAAAACATTTTCCGCCACTTGATGATACATATGTCCCGTCATGTTGAATCGATAGAGGAATCAAATGTTTTCACTATATGAAAATACCACATTTCCATGGCTTTTATAAAATTTTCTCATAATCCAAGCCATATCTCAACCTAACCACAACCACTAGAAAGTAAACAGTTTAGGTTAATCCCCATCCCAAAAATTGTATTAATGAAAACTGCTTACATCATTGTTGTGTAAGCACCATGTAGAATTAAACTAGTTTGTTACATTGTATACTGAGGGTAATTTTGGCCTGAATCCTTTTAAATCTCTGATGCGATTATATCATACTGTTAGAGGAACCTTTTGTGTTTGGTCCAACGGAAATTATAAAATAATACTTTATATTTAGGATGATTTCTAAAACCACCACAAACTATTTGTACCGGAAATATCAGTATTATATCAGTGTGAAGAGGACTGCAAAGTTAGATAGCATAAATGTATTTGTTTTGGCTTTGTTGTTCACATAGCAGTATAAATCAATTCGTGTCCCTTACTTCACTAGATGCGAATGGTTATTTATGGCTGCCAGCAGATTTGTTTATCATTGGAACAAAATGTTATGTGGTAAGAAAAAATTATAAAGGATTTGTTGGTTAAAAGAGGAAATGGTGCAGTTGTAAATGAGGCATCTAATTTGCTAGGAGCAGACTGTCGGAAAGCTTGAGATTTGAATGTATAGATTATGATTAGATACATGAGTTGTAAACAGAGTATGGTGGGTGAGCGGTTAATGCTCTGGTCTTGCATTCGGCAGGACGCAGGTTGGAATCCCTATCTGGGCATCCAGTCTTGGGTTTCTCATGATTTCCCCGAATCACTCCAGGTGAATGCCAGGATGCTTCCTTCAAAAAGGCCATGGTCGTATTCCATCCCGCTCGTTGTCCAACGTCCCTTCCTGCCTCTAATGACCTCAGGGAAGAAAAGTTTGTTGGTGCAGGGGATTGCAAAATGGTACTAACCTATTGAAATTTGGGGTAGAGACAAGGAGAGGTTCATGTGAATTGAGAGTTTATTTCGCTAGTAATAGATAGCAGACGCCGAGAAAAATATTTTTTTCTTTTTCGTGAACCGTCCTAAACAAAAGCAGCAGAAGTAATTTTTGGCGCCACAATTTAGTGGCGCATAGTAGTATTTGCTGCTAATGGATGCTTCTGATTGTCTGTGATCTATGGCAGTCAGTAGCTTATTGGATGTGTAATTTGTCTATTAATCCACATATTGTAGTCATAAATTGTTTACTGAGCAATAAAATTGCCTTGGAAATGCTCTCCATTTAATGAGAAAGGTCATGGAAACTATTCTCGAGTCTGTTAATCTGATATCTGTCGATTTAAATTTTATTCCGTTCTTCTGAATTTCCTCGCATGGCTAAAATGGTTATTAAAATCATGCATACGAAAAAATATTTATAAAATATGATTTCATCTATAAGCGTTTGCAAATAAGGTGTAATGCAGCCTGGACCACAGTAACAGGGATAGATACGATTTAAAAATTGGATACCTGCAATATCAAGTGCTATTGTTGCATTTCATTATACTACAGGTTGCATTACAACCGTGTCGCATATTTTTAAAATATGGTTTCATCAATAATCGTTTGAGTTTATGCTGTAATGCAGCCTGGACCATATTAATAGCGGTAGATATGATATGGAAATTGGGTATGCTTAATATCGTGTGTTATCGTGGCGTGGCCCATGCTGCATTATGATGTAGATGCTAACGATGTCATTCATTAAATATTATGAATAAAGTTTTACATGATAAAAAAAATTAATTTCAAAAAGAAATATTTTACACCAAGATAAAACATATTTATTTTAACGTTACGTATAGTAGCTTATACGAAACTTATTCGGTGCTAAATGATTCATGTGCGGCGAATAAAAAACTGACATTGAGTCATGGCCAGTCAGAAGCATCCATTATTCGCGAATGCTATGCGCCGCAAAATAGTGCCACCACAAATTGCTTCTGCTGCTTTTGTTTGTGGATGGTTCTCCCAAAAGAAAAAATATGTTTCTCAGCATGATGTTTGTTTTCTATTGCTAGCAAAATAAACTCTAAATTCTCACGGACCTCTCCTTGTCTCTACCCGAAATTTGTATTAAGTACTTCAATATGTCTTTTACAGGTTCCCAATTGCATTTTACAAAAAAGAAAACTCACCACAAAATTAAAAATGTGAAATATGAGTGTCAGATATCTGTCAGATGCCGCCACTTCTACAAAATTAATACAAGTCTCTGGGAATGTTGGTTAATTTTTTGTAATGTGTTCTTTACATTTTAGTTCTCTGTTATAAAAGGTCACATGAAATTTATGATAATAAAATATTTAGCACTGTATCATAGATACATCTGACCATGTTGGATTACTAGATAGAATCCTTTTCATTGAATGAGATATCTCGTTTCAAGATGGGAATAGCAGTTTTACTTATGGATTTTTCGAAAATAATCTTTTGGTCCAGGCCTTATTTCAACCTAACCTCTACCACTAGGAAAATTTAAAACAAAAAAGAAAAAAAATGGTTTAAGTTGATATGATCTCTGTACTGACGATATTTCTAGTATTTTTGCGGTATGACAGCATTTCACACTTGTGTAGCTGGTTCCCGTTTTTGAATTTAATTTGTGGCTACATACTTTTTTTAGTTTTTTTTTGAATGGATAATGTGAAGAAAAAGACATATCAGAGCAGTTAATACAAACTCCAAGAGTTAAGTATCATTTAAAAAAAAAAATCATTAATCAGGAGGACACTTGTTATTGGAGATAATGAGTTACGGGTAGCTGGAGAACCGAGTAGGAAAAGATGGAAATGGGTACAGTAATTAGAAAATTATTTGAAATGTATTCATAATCATTACATGGAGATTTTTTTATAGCAAAAGATGCAGTACTTTCGAAAAATATTTCCAATAGACAAAAAATAGAGGGAATAATATTTATACTGTCACCATCTTCTAAAATGAATATGTGCACTCCTCCACACAAATTTGATCAGTTTTTTTTTCTTCAGTGGTTCATCACTTCCATTGTAACTTTGCTATGTTTTTCAAACTATAATTCACTTTTTTCTTGTAAGATTTTATTTAATTTAATTGCAGTGGAGCACACGCTCTGGTGGCAATTTCCCTGCACACCCAACTTCCCCCTATCCTGCACCCACCTACATTTGCCCTCTATAAATTTTAACTTTAAATTCTTTTAACGTTTTCGGTAAGTTATTCGTCATTCCCCTTGGTAACTCATTCCAATCTCTGACACCCTTACCTAAAAAAGAAAATCTTCCTACACCCTTGTGCCTGAAATCGAGTGCCAGCTTGTGGTCATGGTCATCTTTTCCCTTCCATGCACTACTTTTCATACCTCTCCCCTCAACTCCTCCTGCCACCATTCATCCTATAAAACTGTTTCATAATTTGCTGGTCCACTTACTATCGATTTTCTTCTACATGAAAAAGATACGAACAAACATAAAACATTGTAATTATTGTATTCCTATCCTTTCTCAGCTAAAAAATGTGACGAACCTAAGGTGGGACTAGAGAGCTGGCTGTTGAATTCGGCCTTTTGTGCACCTTGTTCTGCTAGGGAAGGGCAGAAACCCAATAGTTATGTTTTTCTTATATTTTTATGTATAGATGCCGTTCTGCTGTCATTGAAATTTTGGTTCAGTAAAAGAAAAATGCTAATTTTTAACAATTGTCATTTGTTACATTTTTTTGAGTTCAAGCAGACTGAAGGGGTGAACTGGTTGAAAAATGAATACTAAAGAGGACAGGTGGGGGGGGGGGGGGGGGGGGAATTTGTGAAATAGGTAAAAAAAAAAGTACTGACAACAGATCTTTTGTGGTTTGCAGCCGGATTTTATTAAAACACGACAAGCTTTCGGCAACTAGCTTATCAGCCATCATCAGGTCAATTGCCGTTACAAGTACCAGATCACCGGTACATAATTGACCTGATGATGGCTGCTGAGCTAGTTGCCGAAAGCTTGTTGCTTTTTAATGAAATCCGGCTGCAAACCACAAAAGATCTGTTGTCATTTATTTGCCGGGAAAGCCAACATTCACATAAGAAATTACTGATTTAAAAGGATCTGATAAGCAACTGTATAAATAGTATTAAGAAAATAAGTAAGTAAAATGTGCTCAGTAATTCCAAAAACTATGTAATTTGATAATGATGACAATGAAACTGCCTTTAAGCAGTGAAAATAAGCTAGCATAGGGAAAATGAACCATCACTTCCCAGACAAAGGTTGGATAGTCCAAGTGAACACACAAAACACAAACACACTTTCTTCTTCTTTTTTGGCCGCTATGGACGAAGTGGTTCTTAACTCTGACTAACTTTCTTCTTAGCTCAGTATTCCCTCAGCGTTGCTCTGTGTTTGTCTTTTCTTAGTTAGGTCCATTTAACTCCAGATCAGGGGCGCTATGAATTTTCTGTTAGTGACTGGAGAGAATCGGATGCTTTAATCAACATTCTGTAATCACTATTGTAAATCTCACTGGGGTCTGTTTCCAGTTGTTCAAGATGTTTTCTGACTAGCCTCGTCTACCTTGCACTATCCACTTTCCTTCTGGAGACAGTGTTGAAGATTTTGTGGTGACTCTATGACTGTCCATCCGAATCCACCAAATACAGGAGTTCCAACTCCTGCAAAGAAGAGCTGCTAGATTTGTCTCTCGAAATTATCGCAGAACACAATCAATATGAAAAAAGAGCTCGAACGGGATTCATTAGAGGACAGGAGAAGGGTGGATAGAGTGATGGGAGTGTACAAGGTGTATATTGGTGATGAGGCGCAAAAAGATATTGGTGTAAGGATTAAAAGTAATGCATGGAAGGAAAAAGATGACCACGACCATAAACTGGTACTCGGTTTCAGACACAAGGGTGAGAAATTTTTTTTTCTTTCATGTGTAAGGGGGTCAGGGATTGGAATAAGTTACCAAGAGAACTGATGATTTGCCAAAAACGTTGAAACAATTCAAAGTTGAAATTTGTAGAGGGCAAAAGTAGGTGAGTAGAGGATAGGGTGAAAAGTGGGCGTGTAGGGAATTTTCCACCGGAGCATGTGCTCCATTGCAGTTAATTTAAACTTAACTATGTGACCACAGAAGATTAATCTCCTTTTTCTCATAGCTATTGTAATGTTCTCCAGTTGTTGGTATAGGTACTTATTGTGTCCAAGTCTGTATTTTCCCTGTTCTTTGACGGGACCTCATAATTTTTATTAAGATTTTTTCATTTTTATAGTTAAAGTTTTCTCTTTCTGACCATTTTCAGGCACTCTGAGGCATACAGAACTGATGGTCGAACTACAGTATTGAAGTGTTTGAGGTTAAGAGAGAGGGATTTAGATCAATACACGTTCTTAGAAATATGGTATGTTCTCTCCAGCCTGACAGTTCCTGCTATTCATGGCTAAGTCCTCATCCATTCTCCAAGATATTTAAAGGCATTAGTCCTTCATATCATGGTGTTGGTGTTAAGTTGGATGCTTTTTCTGATGTTGGTGACGGGCTCAGTTTTTTTGATGGAAACAACACGTTGCCTTCAGGTAGCCACATTGAAAATTGTTCTTAACTCGACAGCATGGATGAAACGACTAACTGGAGAAGTACCCCAGTTGATACGCAATCCTGCTTATGACAGGGCAGCAGGTCCATTGGATTCTGGGGAGCCTGCACCTTTATGTATGAAAAAAGAAACTTTTAACTACTTCGGAACCATCCATATCAACTCCCTCCCAGAGACAGGAAAACTGAAACATACCTTGGGTGTCCAGATGAGATACAATATCCTTACAACAAACACCGTTTACGATATTTCGGTTAATTATCTTAGTCATTTAAGAGGCAAGACATATTGCAGGAGGAAAGATGTTTAATGTGTACACGTCTTTCCCCAACGGATATGCCTTGCCTCCTACGTGAGTAAGGTTACTAACCAAAATATTGTAAAGTGTATTTGTGTTTTGTTTTTTTTTGTTCATCTGGTCCTTCTGCCTTCATCTGTTGTAAGAAAAATATATAAGTAAAGCAATCTCTCCAACTAACAAACACAATACACAAAAAAAACCCACATGAAACAACCACACAACATACGAGTTTAATAAATTCAGAAAACCTCACTGAACACAATAGTTTCCCCCACACCCCTAAAAGAGTGCAATGTAAAATTTTGTTAAGTTAATCAAATTTCATTTACACTGTCTTTAAATGAAGGAGAAACAAAAGAACAATCTGCACCAATAGTTTGTTGCCACTTTCCACGAATACCTGGTTTCTGTTGCTAACTGATATCTTCATCCACTCAGCACTGTTCTCTAGCATGCTCATTCATTCAACTGTTTAGTGTTTATTTGTGGATGCTTCCAAGTTGGTCTGAATTCAGTGGCTCTGCGGCCCCAGTTCATAGACCAGGACCGCATCACATCATTAATACTCGTTGCTTTTAGTAGTGGTTGCATCTTTTCTATGTTACAGTATTCATCAGATTATACATTGTGATTAACTACATTCCATCAATGTGGTTAATGTATGTTAATAAATAACACAAAAATGTATTCCTTCATTTTCTTCGCCACTGAACTCTCCCATCTCTATTAATGTTAAGTTTGCTGCAAGGAAGAGAAGACCTTTCCACTTTTTTATTTTATTTATTTATTATTATTATTATTATTTTTGGCAGCCAATACTGCCATTCAAGATACTAATTACCAGTGCTTTACATCACTGACAAACTAATAATGCCGTTGGGAATTGTTCTGCTAGGCACATTCTTGAAACTGTAGTCTTCTGTTACTTGAACCATTGTAATTTCATAGATGATCACTTGGGTACACTGTAAACAGCCGACCGAGTCTTTTTGTAAACCTTGCAGTTCTGTTTCACTGTACTGAACCATTCTATAATTACTAGACTTACATTCTGTCATTAATGGCCTGTGCCATATTAAATCTGTCTCGTATGCGGGAGGACAGTGTGTCTACATTGACTGTTTCTATCTGAATCTTTCATTGCAGACTTTTACAGATTATTAAATCGGGTCGAAGTGACCCCCCAATTACTTACAGCTGCTGCGGTCTTGGCTGGCGTATGGTCCAGCCAAAACACGGAGTGCCAAGATGGTAGAAATTCTGTGTGTCTTTGTAAGCGATTCCTGTGAATTTTTTTTACCTCGTAGGTGGCAGAGGGTGTTGGACAAAAGGTGAGGCAATGGTAGATATTCTTATCATATAACGGATGAAGGGCTTGAACCACATAGTCACTCTGACTCATAAGCAACATGGTTGAGCCTTGTCCACTGATAGGGTGATTAGCTCATGATCGTTAGTGGTACAGTTTATGCCAGGGCTAAGGATAAAGATTTCAGGAAACTAGGTTAAGTGAAATTGGTGAATATATAGTCCAGAAACATTTGTAGATGATGGTCCTTATGAAGGGATTTTTTCATCTAGTCAGTTTTGAATGACAGAGTCATAGGTCACAGTGGCATACTAGATTTTGGGATTGATTTTTGGTCGGACAGAAAGCTAAGGTCCTGCAGAGGAGAGGACAGTTTGGTTTTGGGAGTTGAATTGAAGCAAGGATGTGGAAGTAAGCAGTTTCTGGTCTGTGTTACTGACAGAAATAGAGCTTGAAGATGCTCAGAAGAGTGTTTGTTATAAAATGGAATGAAACTTATAGTAGTGGTACTATTGATGGTTGGTGAATTGATGTTGATGTGGAGGGGGGGTAGGAGTGGTAAAGAGTTAGCAACAGTAGGGGAAATGGCGTTTGTAGTAGACCAGGGGAAATTGTGTGAGGTAAGGTTATGAAAGATATTTAACAATTTGTTGCCACTGCAAGTTGAGATCATGTACATATGTGAACCTGAATCACATGAATTTCAGATAGTATGTCATTTAAGAACAGCCATTCAAGGGGCCAGAGAAGAGAGTATCATGGAATGGAGCCTTCATGATAGTGAAATAATGTAGATGTAAATTTTTGCATTGTATGAGAAGTAGTTATTTTTAACAATGTTAGTGTTGGTGATAGTGAAAGTATTGCTGGGGAAGCATATCAGTCATGTGTTTTTTTTTGTTTTTTTTTTTTAATATTTCATACATACCTACTGTTTTCATCTACTATTTCCTTCACATTTGTTTCTTTTCTTCCGTAATTAGTAATTTTGTAGCATGCATCAGTGGCAAGCTTAGTGTGCAGTATTCATCATAAGGTCAACTAGTGTTTTCTGCCAAGCACGGTGGGTGAGCAGTTAATGCTCTAGCCTCGCATTCAGGAGGACGCGGGTTCGAATCCCAGTCCGGCCATCCAGATTTGGATTTTCCATGGTTTCCCCAAATCATTCCATGCAAATGTTGGAATGCTTCCTTCAAAAGGCCATGGCCTAATTCCTTTCCATTCCTTTCTCCAGTCCTTTCCTGCTCTGTCATCAATGCTAACAAGGCTTAAAGCCATAATTAAAAAAATATTAAAAAAAATTGTTCTTTCATTTTGAGAGTTCAAATGATGCATTTGTGAAAATCTGATGCTGTCTCCCTGTCTTGCAACAATTTGTTGGATAATTTTTTAATTCTTTCTCCTAAAGGATTTTCATGATTAAGAAATTTCACCTCTATCTATAGTCTTATTTCGGTGCAAATCTTTCAGATCCATCTCATTATTATTAATTTTAATTGCGATGTTGCTAACACTCTGGTGGCAATTCCCCCAGTCATCCATTTACCACTTTTTTAAATACATATATATATTTTTTTAATTTCTTTTATTTTAAATTCCTTCCCCATTTTACTATTATGATTTACAGATTTATTTCTAAATTCCTTATACGTTTTTGGAAAATTATTCATCACTACACTTGGTAATTTGTTCTAATCCCTGACACCCTTACCAACAAAAGAAAATTTTCCCACACCCTTATGCATTAAATCAAGCGCAAACTTGTGGTCATGGTCGCCTTTCCCCTTCCATGCACTATTCCTAATTCTTTAACTAATATCCCCCTCCCCCCCAAGCTCCATAACCAACATATGCCATGTACATTCCCAGCACTCTCTTCACTCTCCTCCTTTCCTCCTCAGAGTCCCAATCATCTTTATCTAATTTTGAAACAGTGGCCGTGTTTGCTTTGCGCAAAAGTCTTCCTCTTCCCATCAAATCTTCTTCACTATATTTGTCTAGTCATCTTCTTTTTTTCATCACATCCTACTCGAATCCTCTCAGCCGTCTATCACATTGCCCTCCTCCCATCTGTTTGTCATATCTTCACATCTTGTATTTTCCTTGGTAATCTATGCTTCCCTATTCACTTAATATGTCCATGCCAGTTGAGTTTTGCCTTCTCTGCCCTTTCCTGCAGAGATTCCTCATCCATTGTGTCCCTAACCTCCTTGTTCCTTATCCTATCAATTCTTCTAAACAGAACATGGCGGATGAGCAATAAGGTTCAGGCCTTGCATTCAGGAGGATGTGGGCTTGAATCTGGGTTTCCTGTGGTTTCCCCAAATTGCTTAAGGTGAGTTCTTTCAAAAGGTAGGCCGAATTTCTTGCAACTCTTTGCCCCCATTCATCTTCCTGTCTCTAATGACTTCAACATTGATAAAGTGTAGAGCAAAAAAAAAAAAATTGTGTGTAACTTCTCTATTACTTCTGATAAATTTTGTTTCATTAGTTTATATCTTAATTAACATAATAAATTCTCTTACTTCTCTTCGGCACATCTTTGTTTCACGCCACACTTCTAACACTTAAAAATATTTTTACCTACCTCTTTCTTTCACTTATAGTGCCATTGTTCCTTCCATTTTGATCCACAACACCTACCAGATATTTAAAATTATTTACTTTCTTCAGCTGTTCTCCAGTTATCATAATTCCTCTAATTGAGCTCTCCTTCTTTCTGGTTGTAACCATATTCTCACTTTTCTTTACATTAAATTTCATGCAATATTGGCATACAATATCTGCCCATATCTCAAACTGGAATTTAATTTGATTGCAAAGGACTGCATGCTCAGATGGCAATTTCCTTTGTCATCTATTTACTCCTTGTTATTATTCACTACTCACAGATCATTAGGTCATCTGCAAAATCATGTATTCTGTTACTCTTCATGCCACCTTCTTCATTATCTCGTCCATAACCAAGATGGAAAAAAAAGTAGCAGGGATGGGGCACTCCTTGTTTTGATTTCTTTGTTCCTCCCGATCTGTCCTTTCTCCCCCTTATTTAACTCCACTGCTACAATTCTTTCTATCTAATTATTGTTTATTTTGGAACGCCTCTACTTTCTGTGGCTTTCATATCTTTCTTAAAAGTAAAGCATCTTAGGCTTTTTCAGTCTGCAGGAAGAGCAACAGCATATCTTTTCCATACTCATAGTGCTTTTCCTGCAGCTTTCTTTTCACAAATATCAAGTTTATTACTGAGCGTGGTGGGTGAGTGGATAACGCTCTGGCCTCGCAATTGGGAGGACACCGGTTCGAATTCCTGTCCGGGCATTCAGATTTGCTTTTTCCATAGTTTCCCCAAATCACACCAGGCGAATGCTTTCTTCAAAAGGTCATGGCCAAATTACTTCTTGTTCCTTGTCCCCAATCCCATCCCGCCTCTAATGACATCGACGAGGCTTAAAGCCATAAGTAAAAAAAAAAAAAAATCAGGTCTATTGATGATCTTTTTGGTCTGAAGCCATGCTGCTCTTTTTAGCTCTTTAACTACATCAACAAATATTCTTTTCTGTAGGATATTCTCATAAACACTGAGCACACTAGCACATCTGTGTGACTGCTCTATAATTCTTGAATTCTTTTATTTTTGCAGATAGGTGCAATTATTCCTTTCTTACAGTCTTTGAACGTCAAACTCTGCTTCCATATTGTTCTCATTACACAATATAAGCACTACTTTCTTATTATTCCTGCTGCTCTTAGCATATCCACACTCACTTCATTAATAGTCTTGTACCCTCAGATTTTTCCGTTTCTGCTTCTCCTGTAGTACTGTCTCCATCCAGATCTAATTTGGGCTCAGCAGGACTTCAAAGTACTTCTTCCACATACCTTTTAGTTTTTCTTTAATTTTTTTATCTCATTTACATTTTACCTAGTATGCTAGAGTTTTCACTCATATCTTTCATGTTTTTTTTACTATTCCATACAGTACTTTGAAGTTGCCTTTGCTAACCTTTTGCATTATCTCAGTCCATTTCTCCATTAACTTCCTCTATAGTTCCAAAATTATGCATTCTAACATGCAGAATATTTTTGGCAATTTCCATGTTGTCTTTGTGAGTTGTTCCACTCTCCCAGTTTTGGAATCATTGGTCTTGGGAGTAATTTACCCACGGCTGTGCTACACTGAATGAAAAGAAGAGATTTTATGAGGATACCCCTTTGGTACATCGTATCCCATAGTGTTCTGTTTACCATGTTAAGAGAACAACGTATGGGCCTTGCCAGGGTGGGGTGCTCCCTCTCTCAAGTAGTAGAGTGAAAAATATAGAAAAATAAAAATTTCCATTGTTAACAAAGAAAAATAAATTTTGTCAGAATTTAATCAGAACCCTCACAGATTGTTGCAAAAACAAGTTAAATGAGTGAAATTAAGTCTTCAAAGGAGTACTGCCAGATAGCCTTCTTACATACAAGTTAAATAAGCGATTATTTTTCTAGTAAAGCTATTTGCAATAAGTATTTTTGTTAAGTTTCCTTGTTTTCACTCCACCCTGAAGCTAACCCTGACTACGCCCTTGGGCCAACGTCAACACAACTTTCAAAGATAAGACTGTATCTATACGTTCCCTTCTCATGCATTGGATGCCCCTTTACTGTGAGTTTTATAATTCCAAAGGTAAGATTACTCAGTGTCTAGCTATTTTGTTACAAAATAAGAAAATTAAAGTGGTTACCAGTAGAGGGAATACTGGATGAAGATGTGAATGATTTTTGAAATTGGAATAAGTCTGTTATAAGAGTTATGACATAATAAAAAATTATGTTAAATAGAGTGCGAGGGAGAACATTTCAATTGTGTGAACAGTAAGTGTTGTTACTGGTGAAGTGGGTTATGTAGAAGTTCTGAGCATGTTCGGAATTGCAATTATAAGTGGAAATATGTTAAGTCCACGGAAATGTCAGTATGGAATGTTATGAAATTAAAATTTAGTGTGAAGAAATTGGCCTATAGGGGAAAAAAAGTGAGACCTATATGTAGTATTACAACAGATGTAGTGAAAACAGGAAGAGGGGAATTGTTACATAAGAACGCGTTGAGAACATTTCATATGTAGAGTAATCGTTTCTTACGTACACTGACATTGGGATGTCCATATATTTGGGATGGTAAAGATGCTGTGATATTACTGTTTCACTTTGAGAAAGTAGTAAATAAGGCTAAATAAACTGGCAGTGTTATCAGTTTTGAGCAAACTGCTGAAAATTGTAGCAGATTAACATTTGGATGAAACTGAAGCCACAAAGTTAATAGCGTTGCAGTTTACTGCTTCTAGAAATGTCTCCTTAGCATAACTTATTGGGTTGTGTGTATGATATTGAATCTCAAATATGTAACAGTGAAATTAATGATTTGGTGCTGGAAATGTTACTGACCTTGGTGGAATTACCCTTTTAATCATAATAGACGAAGTTGTTGAAACTGAGTTTGTTTCAGCAGTGACTAGTTTGATGGAGGTAAGATGCAAATGATCTGATTGGTAAATGTAGCCTCAAAGAAGGTGGAGTTGAAAACTGATTCATAACAGGTTAGTGTCTTCACATCACCACTTTTAGTATTACTTTAGCAAGGATATTTAGTCTAAAGTCAGAGGTAACGTTGTTTGGTGGATTGAGTTTTGAAGATTAGTTTCAAGGGAGGATAACAAGCTTTTACCCAGATAACTACAAAGGAAAACTGATTGCCTGGACTTGACATCTAATTATCAGGGTAATGAGAAATTAAGGAGATAGATGATTATGGGGGTGAGTAAATAACTGCTGACATATGGTGTAAATATATCTGTATTGGCATTTCATTTGTTAAAACTGGAGATATTGCTTGGGAAAAAGTGTATTTATTGGAATTGGTTTTGAAATCTGATACCAAAGAATTAAACAAATGATTCTTTTTTATCAAGAAATTTGAGTTGCAATTATAAGAGCAACCATACCTGGTTTCCTTCATTCAGTTTCAAGGCCTAAGACATAAAAAAGTTCCTCAAGAAAGCCCCATGCATATGAAACACCTAAACCTCATTAAATTACTGATAATAGAACAGGAAAGTCATATAATCTATATAAATAAAAATGCTGTTTGTTAGTAACTGTCGCCTGAGAACTGCTGGACCAATTTGGCTTTTTTTTTTTTTTTTTTTAAATGTTTGTAATAGTTTGAATAAGTTTTTAGATTAGAGAAAAATGGGAAAAGTTGCCAGGAAAATTTGGGAAAAACTGAAAGTTCTTTTTTCTATGGGATTTTTGGATGAACTCGAGACCAAAACTCACAATTTGAACGATTGATATGTCTAATTCTTTTTTTGTTTTGTGGCTTGTGCTCCCGGGACAGAAATAACTCAATTGAATTTTGGAACAAAACTGCATGGTTTCAAGTTGATCACATTCCAGGAATATCACATATTTTCAGTATTGCAGTGGTAAGCTACTGATAGAATTCATCTTGAATATAAAATTTCACATTGGCATACTTCTGAATGTACTCCTCCTCAAATTGAATATCCATGGACACAGTCATTAACAAACACACTGATAACTCAGAAATACGTTTTTATTTCTCATTTTTACTGTTTACACATTTGCAGTTGCTTTTTCACAAAATGATCACAAACAAATTTATCGACATTTGGACAGGACAACATCCGTCGGGTCAGCTAGGGTAATATAAATTCAACTAAAAGGAGGGAAGGTAAAAAGAATCATTTATGGAAGCATTAGAACTACGTCAGTTTCCTTCTCTTCCTGGCTCGATAAATTCAATCTTCTTATACCTATGTCATTGAAAATGTTGGCAAGAATCACTCTTTGATGTCTTTCAGGCAATATGGCAGGCCGGCCACCAACCCCTGCACTTGTAACCACTTCCACAAACTTCAGTCTGCAAAATGACAAATAGGCACTCACTTCTCACAACCTCAGTGTCATCATGTTAAATTTTTTTACCTAAAAGTGAGCTAGATTATTCATGGTCATACACATCTGTTGAGAAGCAGGCACTCTGTTCAGTCAGCTAAAACTGACCCGTGTGGTGTTTTGTGGCCAACATTGTCCAGTGTATCGGGTCAGTGAACGTGCCCCCACCCATTCACCGGACCATGCAAATAATAATCGAGTAGGGAAATGAGCCACCACTTACCTTAGATGAGGTTGTGGGCACGAACATGTAAAACAGACTGAAACGCACATGATATAGGAATTTTTGGGTTTTATCCCGTGTTTGCACCACACATCCATCATGTAAGGTAAGCAGTGGTTTTTCCCTATGGTAATTTGCAACTCCTTTTCGCTGCTTAGCACCTATTATAACATTGTTTATAATCTTTTTAGAAAATGTAAAATGATTCCACTGCACTGGAATATTTATGTAGGTCACCGTTAAATATGATTTTTATTACATGATAAACTATTTTTCTACTCACTTATGCCAGAAGTGAGGATATGTTGCACGCGTTGTACACATTCACTGTTCAATTTGGAACAAAAATACGAAGTGGTATAAATATTCTATCACAAGGCTAGGAGAGTGAGGATCGGGTTTTGAAGATTGAGGTATGTTGAGGAATTAAGCAATGGATGGTTTTGAGATAATGCTGGCAGTTTTCAGTTTAGGTGGGTGGCTGGGTGACATGCAGAGAAGCAGTGCCTAATCTAGGGGGGGGGGTAATTCATGTTTGAAGGCAGCGATTTAGTCGTGGCAACCCTTTTTTTAGCTCTGCTACTGCCTTGGACGACGGTCAGCAATGTCGGTGGTGACACTCCTAGACGGGGTGGCAACATTGGGGGTGGCAAAATAATGTTAGCATCTCAGGTTTTTGCCCCGGCTCGTAAAATTTGTACATCTGCCACTGCATTTAAGAGGTTGGCCAGCTGCGAGATGGGACTTAAACAACTTGTGCAGATGGTTGTGAGCAGACATACTCGTGGAATCCACAGATCACTGTGGGATATGTTTGTTATATGTACAGAATAACTTGCAGGGTGATTGCAGGAGTACTAGGATTTGGTACATACGTTGAATCTCAGTATGTACGTTTGATCCTATCATTCATGAATTTAGAAAACTGGTACTTGGTTATTTAAAGCTGTGAGCGTGAGATAAATCAAATACTTTGCTTTTCAAATAAGGTAAGAATAGGAAATGAAAATCAATAAGAAAGGTTTAAAATGTGTAGTCAGTGAAGAAGTACTACAAAAGGGGTAACTTGATTTTTGCATAGTATTGTTTCTGCGGTTTCTCAAAATCATTCCGTGCAAATGCAATATTGGCTCTATAGGCAACTTCAAATATAAATTCTGAAATACTTATTCCATTGCAGAGGGCATGGTGGTTCGGAAACAAAACACTCACACAAGTGTATAAAAAAAAAATTAAGGCAATGCCCTTCTTCTCTGTGGGGATGGCAAAAGACCTCTGTCACTGCAGTATAGCCCTCCTTCTGAAGTATGGGTTGTCCTGAACATTTTGTGTATATGTTTTTTTAGTTTCTGTACAACCACCCTGTGCTATGGTAAATGTCAACGTCTTCTCTTTCATAAATCTTATTACAGCAAAAACCACCCTTTTCATCCTGTGTAATGAAATACATATTTCTCAAGAGGGCTAAAAGTGGCTTATTTCTTAAAACTTTGTTTTGTGTATTCTTTACTGTGTTTGCTACAATTTCAACTGCTGTTTAGTAAGAATGGAAATCTATAAAGCCAGTAAACTCTTTTATGTGGAGAAATTATATTATTTGTATCTTGTATGTGAATATCTATCTTTTAGTTTCCAGATATTTTGTATCTGACAATAGATTTGTTTTGTAGGTAGTTGTGGTGCATGTGGGAACAAATAATATTGGATTTACACCAGAGGAAATTACAGAGGGCATAATGGAAATTGTAAAAGCAATTCAGGAGAAACAGCCAGAGGCATATATTGTTGTTCTGGTAAGTTAAAACTTGTATATATATATATGTAAATAAAAATTAGAATAGGGAAATAAAACACTGTATGCTATAAATAATCACAGGGCTGTGCTGACACAAAAAAGACGCGAACTTACATGAAACATAGTAAGGGAGCGTCCATAACTATGTGACCCCATTTTGGCCTCCCTTGACCCTCCCATCCCCCCACATAGCCTGATGTGGCTTGGTATCCTCTCCCCCTCTGTGGCATGTAGCTTTTTTCTATCATTATTTCAGAAGACATGTTCTGTATTTCTCTTACCAGACTATCATTAAAATTGTAGTACATATAACGAACATGACCGATATTGACTTTATGTAATTTCTTATAATTATAAATATTATGAATGAAATGGTGACACTATCCCAACCTGAAAATGATCAGTTATTTGAAAAATGTCTTTCTGAGGTTCATTTATCCATTTCTTCTGATTCTCCTGATCTCATTGATCATTGTTTGTTAATTGATAAAGTAGAATAAACTACTCTTGCCACGTAAATTGTTTTCTGTTGCAACAATTCTGTCATCTTTCTTTCTACATTACTAAGTAATTATTCCCTCTCATGTTTAAAAGATTTCCATAGTTCATTGTTTGGCCAATGAAAACTTGCTAGAACAGCATTTCCGACAAGCCTCTTACTGGCAAACTTTTGATTATGATTATAAGGTGGGAAAAGAATTGCTTGATGAAGACTTGAAATGTAAATATCTTGGCATTACATTTCATAACAAGCTTAGCTGGGCAGGACACAGGTGGTAGGAAAAGGTTTCAAAATTCTGCACGTTTGAGAGAGTGATGAGGGGATGTAAAAGAGAAGTAAAGGAATTGGGTTACAAAACTTTTGTCAGACCAGTGCTCGAATATGGTAATGTAGTATGGGACCCACATTTTGAGTATCAAATACAGGAGTTGGAGAGGGTGCAAAAAAGGGCTGCTAGATTTGTTTCCGAAAATTATCACAGAATGCAGTCAGTAACAGATAAAATAAGAGCTGAAATGGGATTCATTGGAAGACAGGAGGAGGATGAGGAGGGTCATGGGAGTGTCAAGGTGTATACTGGCGATGAGGCATGGAAAGATATTGGTGTAGGTATGAAAAGTAGTGCATGAAAAGGAAAAGATGACCATGACCACAAGCTGGCACTCGATTTCAGGCACAAGGGTGAGGGAAGATTCTCTTTTTTTAGGTATGGGTGTCAGGGATTTGAATAAGTTACCAAGGGAAATCATAAATAATTTACCAAAAACGTTGAAAGAATTTAAAGTTAAAATTTGTAGAGCGCGAATGTAGGTGGGTGCAGGAAAGGGAGAGGATGGTTGTGTAGGGAAATTGCCACCGTAGCGTTTGCTCCATTGCAATTAAATTAAAAGAATTTTCGCCAGGTGGATCAAACACTCTAGAAAGGCACCGGGCCTCGGGTACATAACAGCACCAAGCACCGATAGAAAAAACATAGTTTCACCCAGGAAGAAGACAACAGTATAACTGTTGAAATATCAGCTCTTCATATCATGATGCAACGTCACCCGTACAACCTAGAGACAACTATGATAGATTTGACCATTGGACATGGTGGAGGAAGCAATGATAATATCCTCAGAAATATTAATTGCTTGAAGGAAATTAATAAAATTCTTGTGTAATAACTAATTTGATTTCCTTTTATTCTTTATAAATCACTGACTAGAAACTTATTGATAGTTTGTGTACATATTAGTCTATATTTTACACTTGCTTTGATATACTGGGATGAGGATTAGGTCCGGGAGGTGTCTGTTATTCAGAATACGTTGGTATACCAATTTCCTCCTTTGGAGTACTCTGATGGCTCTAATAGTGAACAGTTGTTGAGGTCATGACAGCAGGCAAGATTACCAACAGAGTGGTATGGATTTCAGGAGTAAACTCTCTGTGACCATTCATTCTGTTAAATAACTGTTAGGGGCCATGGTCTGTAGTCTACTAAGTGAAATGGTTGATTAGAGTGAGTTGTTAGGCAGCCGTGGCAAATAAGATGGGGTATGGTACAGGTGACATGGCCTGTGATGGGGTATGTTTCACCAGTGATGGGATTACAGTAGGTTGTGATGGGAGGATGCATTTTGCACACTTTGCAATGTGACCTGGTAAAAGGGAAAGAGCTGTAGGGTGGTTTAGCTGCATTAGAGGATTGGTATTTGTGCACCAGTCTGTAAGGTGATGCGGTGGGAAGGGTAGTGCCAAGAATGTGATGCATTTCAGGGAAAGATCTGAGAAAGTCATGAGACAGTGTATAGCTTGGGAAATCTTCATGGGTCAGTTATGGGATATAAGGGCTTGTCATTTTGCTGGAATCAAGGGGAAAAGATTCTTGGCTGACTAGGTTGTATGGGAGAGATTATTTTTGTCAAATATCGGAGGCAGCTATCAAAGTGGAGTGTTTTTCTTGTTTTTATTTCACATTTTGTGCAAGCTTTTGACAAGAAACAAAGTGATGTTATTTTATTTAGGGGGTTTCAACTTTCATCAACTAAATGCAATGATCGCTGAGCTAGTAAATAGTAGAAATGGGAAGTATCTTTCATATTCATTAGCTGCAATTTTTTAAGTTTGATGCCTCACTTTGGTTCAGTGTCCTTGTTGTAAAACAATCATAGTTTTTAATAATTGTTGTAATTTTTCTTCAAGCTTAGGAATTCTGCAGAAACATTATGCTCTATGGATAAAGATATGGTTAATTAATTTGCTTCTGGTGCTTTTGATGATTTTAAGAAATTACTTTTGAAATTTTCTAAAATTTGGTATAAATCTAGTTGATTATAGCAGACAGTATGATGTAAGAAACAAACTTCTGATGTGCTACACACTGCACCAGAAGTATTCTTAATGTCAGTGACTGGTAAGAGGGTACCCATTAATTACATGAGGTGTTTTTTTTTTGTTTTTGGAATTCCGAGGTGAGACTAAATGAAATTTGGTCGCCCCCCCCTTTTCCCCCTGTAAAATAACGTGAGATTTTAACGGAGACCCCCCCCCCCCCCCTTCCTACGAATCGAATGGGCCTCACAACTTTTTGAGACTTTTTTTAGGTCTCAAGTTCCCAAGGAAGGTTATACCCCCCCTAAAGTCAGTTTTTACCCCCCTAAAATCGACTTTCGCGTCAATTGCAGACTTTATTTTTTAGCTCTACCATTCTACAAGAATTTCCAAACCTCGCGTGAAATTTCCGTTGAGCCCCCCCGTCCCACTTAGTGAGGTTTCATGAGATTTCGCTGGACCCCCTCCCCCCCACCCTATTTCACCTCAAGTGATTAATTAGGGAGATTAAATTTTGCAAGCTGCCTTGAGTTTTTTATTTTATTACTTTGTACCACTTTTTCTAGAGATTATATTTTTATTTAATTATTGATCAACTGCTAACCCATCCCTCCACTACGATCCCTCTCTCGTCGACCACATTCATCTCTGCCTCCGATCATTTGTCGAGTCTCAGTGATTATTATCCGATGCCCTTGCTGTGTATTTGATCCCAACACAGAAATAAGGTTCTGTACTAAAATGTTTAAAGTGTATTCTGTGTTTTTGTATTCACTGCGGCACTCATTTGAAATATTTTATGGGTTTACTTTCATTGCCTAGAAGCATTTTCCTTCTCGTTGATATATCTGTATGTATATCACAGAACTTGCTGCCTCGTGGACAGCATCCAAATCCTCTGCGGGAGCGCAACTTACGTGTGAACGAGCTGGTGGGGAAGCACCTGGTGGGGATGCCCCGCTGCGAGCTACTGGCCTGCGGACAGGATCTCGTGGCCGCAGACGGAACCCTGTCGCACCACGACATGTTCGACTACCTGCACCTCACTCAGCAGGGCTACCGCAAGGTCTTCGAGCCCCTGCACGACCTGCTCCAGCAGTTGCTTCTCACCGAAGGAGAGGAACGCTTCTTCGCGGCCGGAGACGACGACAGGGACCTCACGCCGTCGGAGTAGCCTCCCGCCAACTCTCGGGAGCTCCCGGAGCGAATGTTCCTTACTTTCGGAGGCTACACTGTGCCAGCATTCTGTCACACCTTTTGTAGCCTGCCGATGCTCACGACATTGACAGAAGTCGCCATTTTGTATAAGAGTCGAGAAATTGTTTAACAGCAGTGTGCCTGCTGTTGATGTAGTGACTATTATGCATCCAGGAATGATCGGAGATGGATTTTCCTCTCTGTGTGCATGTTAATGTAGGTATGTTTAGTTCAGAAACGGCTCAGTCTAGCCAAACAGAATTTTGCCTTGTGCTTTTTTCCTGGCTGAAAATGGGGGGATGGGAGTTATAACAATTGATTGTAAAAACCACAGTTCTTGTTTACCGGAACCGTGTTTATCTCATTTGTTATTGTGTAGTTTCCCTCACTCTTTTTCACTGGTGAGTTTACTGCCAGAATTGCTGTGAATAAGGTTTTAAAGGTTGTGTTATTGTGAGTGGTTTCTGAAAAAAAAAAAAAAGAAGTATAGTCTTCTTTAACATAGGAACAAATGAAGGAAAACTTTTCCCAGTTTTTGTGATTGTGGATTCTCTCTTTAACAGCTAGTCCTGTTTATAGAGCACATACTGGGAAATAGCTACTACTCGACAGGTAGCCTAAGATGATTTACTGCAAGTTTACCTTGCAGAAATGTTATTACATTGTTAATTATATACAGTAGACTGCTTGCGAGATGGTAACTGAATGTTACCTGCTTTTTTACTATATTTAGCATTAGTTGGCAGCTTTTAGATTTTGCCGCAGCTTGTTACTGGTCACAGTTCAGCCCATGTTTGTTATCTGATTGGTAATTTAACTAGTGTGAGTGAAGTAAGATAATTAAAGCCATTATTTTGAAATATTGATCCTTTATGTGATAGCGTATATAGTGAAGCAAAATTCTGCATTTTGCACACCAAAAACAGTTGCACTTTTTTTCTTGCCACTAGTGCTGCGAGATTCTTGAAATTCACACTGCCGAAGCCTTGTCGAAATTACACTGTACTGGGAAAAGTCATATTAACCAGGCTTTTCTTCTAAGTATGCCTTGCTCTGACAATTGTCACGTTAGTATGCACTTTTTCTAACAAACGGGGGAAAAAAATAACAAAAAACGGACTTTTTTTTCCATATAGACATTTTCTTTGTAGTGCCCGTTTAGATTTCCTAAACTTTAATATAGCTGTGATTTTTACAGTAAATAAATCACCTTCATTATATTACACAAATAAATAGGTACTTAATTATAATAATTTGCTAGCAATTCATCAAACACATACATTGCACTGCTGTAAGTGCTTTTGTCTGACTGAAAATCTAACAGCACATTCCACGCCTCGTTTAGTCTATTTCTCATCCGTGGTTACCATGATATTTGTTTTAGTTATTGTGCTTTAATTACCTTAGAATTTTCCATGAACTTCATACATTTTTGTGTTTAATTCTTCACTGTATGAAATAATTCTCAAATTATAAGCTCATAAAATGCTTTCGTGTTGTGTACCATTCATTAAGCTGTTAATTTTTGACAGGGTATCAAAATATATGTATATTAACAGCTGTAAGATCTCGGACACTGATAAAATGTACCGTTGATTTGGTGCATTCGAACTGATTGTGAATGCTTCATGGATACTTATATTTTGTATTGTCTATGTATACATTCTTTTTTTAACTTCTTAAGCTATTATTCGTAAAAGTTTTGTACAACTTGTGTAATTTATATATGTATTTTCTTGAAAACATTGTTCGTAAGAAGTGACTTTTTTCATATTATAATGTTGTTCAGCAATTGTAAATAGACAACTTCTTGCTGCTGTTAAAATTTACTTTCAGTCCCTTAACCTCCCAAGTAGCAGATAATCTAATATGTTTAATGTAGAACAAACTTTGGAAGTGACAGGAATATATTCATAAAATTTAATACCTATTCCTGGAAGAGAAGTAAAAATATAATTTAACACCAGATGAAATGATGTCTTTACGGGTTTTGAAAACACTATCCGGCAGTACACCCGTGAAGACTTAATTATAAGCATACACCGGGAACGTCTCCGTTCTTACATTAACACCAGATATTTGTGTCTTGGCTACTTTTGCAAATTAAATTATCAATGGCAGATTGTGTCAAACAGAAGACAATATGTGATCAAAGTACTCATTCTTTGTACACGAAAGAATGTGAGTGTGGAGAATGCTTCATTGCTGGTTGGTGTGAAATGGAATGAAGGCCAAGAGAATCGCACTAGCTTTATGCAGCTACTTGAGAGTATAATTCCAAGGTGTGAAATATCTTGCCCTGATAAATACGAAGTTGATATAAACAGTATTTGAACAATAGATAATGCTGAAACCTGGTTCATAACTGATTAATAATACACTTTTTTAAATTTATTTTGGGCTGAAAATAATTTTCCCTAATGTCTTACATTTTACCTCCCTTATGAAATTAGCATTTCTTTTTAAGTTTATCAAAATATGTGTATTCCCTGAAAAATGTGATTTTACAAAATAGGAACAATTTTTGAATTTGGTATCTCGGAAGCGGCTGTAACACCATCTTGTAGACCTTTCAGATACGAGATACTGATAGTTAGTTTCTCTTTGGTTACAACAAGGAACTCTTATATCTTAAAATGAATTTATTGTATACTAGCTGACCATGATAATATTTCACACAGTATCATGGTCGATCACCGAATGGTAATATTATAATGTGGAAATAAATAAATGCAAGTATATTTATTAATGAAAGGTATTTTATTTTGAATAGTAGTATTAAATATTCGTCTTATTGCAAAAAGTTTTTGTTGTAAAATGTTGAAAAATTAGATCTTTAAAAAGATAGATATTGGCTTTAGTGGATGTGATTTTTAATTTCCCCCCCCCCCCCAAACTGCTTTACATAACTTCTTTGAAAACTATATTAGCAGTTATAATTTTATTGTTTACTTTTTACTTTTAACACAAACATCAATATTAAGTTTTACATGTGAAAAGCATGTACAGATGTCCATACAGATATCTGTACTTTTGAGCTAGTTATTAAAATTGACAAGTTAATGAGATACATTAATTAATAAGATAATTAGTAGAATTAAGCCCACATAGGTGTCAAGAATGGAAGTGTTCTCTATCCGAGAGAAGCGATGTTCCAGTTCTATAATATACTTTACCAAAGCAATTGTACTTTTGAGACTTCTATTAAAACACACATGTAGTCAAATGACATACTGATACATAAGAACGCAGTTTTTCTCGGTGTTGAGAATATAAAAATTGTTCTTGGGTGACTAGCCGAGTTAAATGAGTGTTATAATTACACAGTAATTTTTTTAGTAAAAAATTGATTAATTTATTGAACAGAACTGAATATTTAAGGAGGTTACAAAATGCAGCATTTAGTGAACAATTCAAAGCACGATTAAGATCTCGGAGTTTTCCATAGGGTTGAATGAAGCAAGGGTACCTCTACATACCGTAGCGTGGCAGAGAAGTTTAGCACAGAGCCTCCCGGGCTCTCCCCACAATCAGCTGTGCCACGAGGTCGTCTGTCTGTCCTGGCGGCTCGCCAATAGTCCCTTGGGGAGTGCTGTCAGATAGGCTGCGTGCACATTCCAAAGTGAAGTCTTGTATTGCATCAGCCAAAAGCAAACCTCGGCTGCCTTCGTTTCTTGGACGCCGTCGCTCAACTCCCGCCAATCAGGGCAGGCCACGCTTACTGTCTTTTCGTCCATAGGTCCTCCTCAATAACAAACAAAATTCAATGGTTTATAACTGCTTTAACAAAATCTTTGGTTCGCTGGGGCGTCCAAAAGAGGTGTTCCGCAACCTGCCTTTTTCCAAAAAATGCAAGTGGCATTGGTTCTTTTATTTGCAACGTTCCGCTGTACACGCGTCTGTCGGTGTAGACCCAATACAGTTCTTTGGATTTTTGTCAATACATAAAGTTTTTTGCTTTATGGCCTGCAATAAATCATTCGTTCTGTTAGTGCAGGTAAGAGCTGGTAACAAAGGCGCGTGGAATTTTGCAGTATAGTTGGAACCTGGCTAAATAACACTCACATGTTTCCAATTACCAAGTGATACATTACAATATGAAAAAATAGGTTCTGGTGAATTCAATCCTGCACTTCGAAGTGTCTAACCTTGTGCTTTCTTAATGGCCATTGTGAAGGTTACTTTTATTGGGAACTGTTTTCTTATCATTTGGAAAGGCACGGTTGGATCAGAACCTGTGAGGTATGAGCATAGTTTTGTCGGAGCGAATAAATTTAGCGCTGATGATGTACTCGTATAAATGAATTGCCACTAATCTTGCACCATTAATTAATCCCTGTTTAGTTCTAAGATTTTGATTAAACATAATAGGATTTTTCTTTAAAAGCAGTTTATGAGATGGTAAACATGATCTTGAAAATAGCTCTAGCGATTTGGATGAAATTTCATATGTAGGTAACATTCTGACTATCAAGTTTGTTTCATGATTTCACCCAAAAAAGACAGCAATTCTTGTATTTCATATCTCGCAAATTACTCTTAACTCATCTCGTGGAAGTTTCATGTAGCAGAAAGTCTACCAATTTTTATAAGCTTCTCTTTGGTGAAAGCAAGGAATTGAACCATTCAAAATGCCTAGGAATCCTTCAAGGAAAATGTTTAATCAAACTTCACACAAAATCTTACATGTTGAACAGAAATCGAAAGATGCCAAGCGAAGATTGGTCACGCAGGTATTGATTAATAATCTAATGCATTTCACATGATAGCTGATGTGTTACAGCGGCACATTGAATGTAAGTAGAGGTTATGCTTATAGTAAATTAGATATTACTTATGCTTACTACATTTGATTTATGTATTCTGTTTATTTTAGAGTACTACATTCAGAAAACTGAAGAACTAAATAACTGAAGTTAAAAAAAATAAAACAGAATCCAAAGAAATGACTATAATTTCTTGCTCCATTCTTCAGTATTTAGAAATCAGAAGCTATTTTTGAAGAGTTTAATCGGGACCATGAGCTCTAAAAAATTTAAAATGCCATTGAAATAGCTGCAGTTTTGCACAACAAAGAGATCACTTACAGATTTATAATAGTATAGATAGGTTAGTGGTGGCAAATTGCCATTAGGAAATGAAAATAAGGATGGATAAGCAAAATAACCCACCACTTTATACCACAGCTGAAGGCAGGTGGCCAAAACACACACACTTTACCATATTTCGATTTTAAACCTTTTTCACGTTTGTAAGGCTAGACCATCCTTGCCAAATGGCCCAGTCCTACATACACAAATAAGGTTTTTAAACACAAATATGTTTGTGTTTGTTTGGTCATCCTACCTTCATCTGTGGTGACAGGTTATTTTCCTTGTTCTTCCTTACCTTTTTTTAATGAAATTATAGGACAGTCAAGAAGGTGACATTTTTGTTTTGTATTATCTTATTCATACAGATAAAAAAATAACATTCCTGTGCCAGAGATTAAAAAGAATTCTTTTTTTTAGTTGTAAAACATGCTGCATAATTGAGAGTATGCATATATTAGCAATAAAGAAGAGATTCCTGCCACACTGATTCAAGAGCTATGTGTAATCAGTCAACAAGTCTTGTGAATTAGCAGTACCTTCTAAATAATTTCACTAATCAAAATGTACTTAATAATATTCTTTCCGAAATGGCGTTGCTGACTCTTCTGAACAAAGTAAAAAACTACTTGATAAGAAAATGATTCAAAATTAAAATTAGTGGAAACCAAATAAAATAAAATGTACGTGAAACAGTGGAACACGACATGTGCATAGGAATAATAAGCGTGTCTTGGTTAAGCGTTCGACTCTGGTTTTGTGCTGCAGCTGTAAACATTCTATTGTGAGCAAAGAACAAAAAAAACAAGAAATGTTTTTCTTGTTCTGTCGGGTAGGAACATACAATATACAAAACAACTATTTGAATTTATGAGAACTACAAATGCAAGGGAGTGAATGCGATGAGGATGGTTGCAACAAAGAACCAAATGAAGGTGAATACTGATATTTGATTCATGGTACCAACATTAGTAAGTTTGAAGTGTGAAAAAAGGCTTTCCCGGCGAATCTTTGACACAAAATCTTCACGGGTTTGCCGCCGTATGATATTTATAAATGTCATCCGGCGGCAAACCCGTGAAGATTTTGTGTCAAGTTTGAAGTGTGTAGGAGATCATCCTTACGCCAAGTATACACGATCCAAGTTGGCTGGAGCTTTGGTGGTGGGGGAAAGAGTGTGAACTAGCATGCTAGTAATAATTTGTAGACAGTACACTGTCAGGCAACTCTCTAGTCCTACTCTCTGATATTGTCGAAACTACGTCCATATTACAAGAAGGATTTAACATCGTAGCTAATTTGTTAATTATAATGTTGAATGATACAAGTAATAACAAAATAAAACGTCAAAAATGGTTAAAAGAATGGAAATATAAAGAAATGCTTTAAATGCATCAGCGCCTTTTTTTTTAAAATGAAGTTTCAAGTGTAAATGTAGAGAGTTACATCATTTAAGACTAACAAATTTTATAAGCACAGTAATGAGAGTCTAAAGTGATGCGGAAATCTATGGTATGTGCCTGTAAGAAACATATTAAATACATAAAATATCATTATTTTAAAGTCAAGATTTAAATTCACTTCCAAAAATGTGTAAATAATTTTAATACCAAGTCACATCCCCAAAATATTAAAGAATTCCACAAAATTCTTTTCGTGTGCAATTGTGGCATGTGCAACTTTGCCAATAGGTCCCTCAATTGTAGAATGGTTTGAGATTGCAAGTTGGTATTAACTTGCTACCCTGTACAAATCAATTGAGGTGTGTTTGGTGGGATTCAGAGAAAAAAAAAGATGATGGCAGAACATCACAGATATTCAAAGAAATTCAAATATGAAACTAAAATGGAATTTTTGTTTAGCAGTAGAATACTAGGGCGCTTGCCTCAGGCAGCAACTTCGGAGGGGTACAAAATCGTGTAGCAGCGACTTTAAGCGCTTCTGCCCAGGGCAGCAGAATTATGTTTGAAGATTTAGTGCCATCTTGGAAAATTCTAGATCCATTGCTGAAAATGTATATATTAAATAAAAATATATCATCTTTGAAACACAAATACTATGTATATACTAGGTGCCGATTCCTGTGGAGGAAATGAGTTTAATGATAATGGTGGAAAAACTGGCTGTTTACGAAAGCTGAAACAGTAACGGAGATGTACCCTTTATTTCATAGGGTGCTAGTTCCCATCACCCTACGCCCAGAGGAACTGCTATCTAAAGAGAACAATGGTATGCTTTTAGCTTGTTCATGCTGTGAGACACTGAGAAGGTTGCCTCTGTCCAAATTTCTTAAGTGGTAAATATTGGAAGGAATAGACTGCTTCCATTTATGTTAATTGGTTGGGACATGCAGCATGTCTTCCCGGGTTTGGTACAAAGAGCAACAGAAATTTGAGACGAAGAAAGCCTGCAGGAGGAACTTCATCTCTGAAAAAACTTCAGGTAGAACGGGATCTGTGTGCTGAAATAGGAAGGGCACTTCAAACAAAGGAAAGGAAACCATCGGAGCAAGGAGACGGATCAAAGGATTTGGTCCCGTATGCAGAACATTGTTCCCATGTGCAAAAATTTGGGATTGCCTTTGACACATGAAGGACGTCCTTTCTTTAGGGATACTGGGGATTTATAGCATATCCTGTGAACATGGAAAATTCTACATCAAACAGACCATCCGCACAATTGAAACCCATTGCGATGAACCCAAGCACAACCTCTGTCTATTTGCAACTGGAGAATTCCGCGGTCGCAGAACATATCATTGACAGTGGTCATAAAATAGACTGCAAATGTGAAGGTGCTGGCTTGGACTCCTTATTTTTGGGAGTCTTTGATAAAAAAATAAATAAAAAAAATCTATTGAAATAAGACTCAATGACAACAAGTTTAACAGTGATACAGGAATCTTTCTGAGAGATGTGTGGAAACCGGCACTTGCAATCCTCCAACAGTAGCACAGGAAATTTACAAATTCTTTTTATAACACCATCCAGCTGCAAACCGGAAATTCTCCATTCACAAATCTGTTGGGAGCTTAACTAAGTAGTCAGAATGCAATTATGGGCTTATGAGGTTCTTGAAATGAGAATTATAATTTCCGCTAGAGGTACTTAGGTGATGTACAGCAGTTGGTAGTTCACTACAAGCATAGCCTAGATTAGAATACCACAGCACAAATAAGAGGGGATAAGCCAAGTCAGGTTATGGTATCTTCAAGTCAGTTATTCTTCCTTGAGGTGACTGTCTGACAAAGCAGAAGCTTGTGCTGTTTTTAAATTTGCACGGATGACAGGCTGTTGCACTCTGTCTCTATTCATCTCCATATGCTGTTTGAGGCACTCAGAAAAAAATTCCGAAGACTTGACTGGCTTGCCCTGATTCTAACAACTAATGATTTGCATACAAAATTAGTAGATCAGACTACTAAAACCATCATCTAATGTTGTACGGTGTTGACTTATGTCAGGAGTGGAAATTTTAATTGAAGACAGATATCCTAATTCCATACCCAATCAATGCATGAACATTAATCAGTGAACTTGATTTAATGTTGAAACCATTTAGAAATTTGATTTAATTTCGCAATTAGAATTAGATGAGAAAATGTGCAACTTGTTCTCAGACATTCAAAATCAGTTATAGATTTTTCTAACCTACCCCCCCCCCCCCCCCCCCCATTTTGAAATGTATCCTCAAAATAAGAATACCGGTAATCTTGTGTACAGGTAGACGACAGCCAAGAAAGTGATAGAAAAGGACCTAACATGGGAAGAAGGCACCGTGTGTTGACGCAGCAGATGTGTAAATGGCAAGAGCAGCAGGAATACCAGAGGAGCAGCGGCTATATAGTGCTATGAAAACTCAACAGAAGGAAAGATCAGCCCCAGAAGACAGGAATAACTGTGTCTATCTTCAAAAAAAAAAAAAAGGAAGAAAGGAAAAGTTTTAAGAATTATAGAGAAATCACACTGATTCACCACAGTGTCAAAGATCATAAAGAATATGTTACATCTTGAAAAAGAGCCAAGAGAGAAGCTTCCCAGGGAGACTGATATATTTTGTAATGAGATGACTGCAGTAAAAGCTCCACGAGTACACGTAGGATCAGGTTTACCTGGATATTTAGAAAGTATATGATTGCTTGTCGAGGAGAAAGGTAAAGAAGGCTGTGGGTAATGGAGGAGTTCCAAAAAATATTTTCCTTTTTATTCCCTTACGGCTTCACGTCTTGTCGAGGTCGTTAGAGGAAGGAAAGGATTGGGGAATAGGAAGGAATTCAGCCATGGCATTTCGAAAAAGCCATTCTGGCTTTTGCCAGAAGTGATTTTGAGTAATAATGGGAAACCAAATTCTGAATGGCTGGACCGGAATGTTAACCGATGTCCTCCCAAATGCCAGACCACTAGCATTGTAGTTTCAAAAGAAACAATCACTAGAGTGACAAAATCACATCCAGGAAGCATTAGTTTACAGAAACACAGGTAGAAAGGACAGATTGGCTGCAGCAAAGAAATGAGCTTAAATGAAAGAGCCCTCACACCTCTGCTGTTCATATTGGTAGTGTGTGCTATAATGGAGAAGATGGCAATGAGGAAAGGAGAAGAAAAGATCAAGCTGATTCTTTTGCAGATCATCTAATGATGCAGAGGCATATGGAGATTTGGGTAGACATTGTAGATCAAAATAGCATGAAATTTAATCCACATAAAAGTGAGTACATGGTCTTGACCAGTGTCAAGTGGCATTATGACAATATAAGAACATCTGAAGATGGTGATCTTTAAATACCTGGGAAGTGTTGTGGAGGAAAATGGAAGGATCGACGGTGATATAAGCGGAAGAAACATTTTTACGAAGTGTGATGTGGCACAGAGAAGAAAGAGGAGAATTTACTGCATATCCTATGTGCCTATACTCACAAACGCTGTCAAAACATGTACTACGAAGAAGTGGGATGTCAGTAAGATTCGAGTGAATGAAGCAAAATTTCTAATGTAGAATAAGAGCTATAAGAATGAACAGTTTAAGGAATGAGAAATTTAGGTTCACAGTGAAAGTGGAAGCCCTGCGGGAAAGGATAGAACGAGAGAGGCACTGATGGTAGGGGCATGTTAAGAGAATAGGGGAGCATAGAACACCAAGAAAAACCACGAGATGAAGATTCAAGGTAAATGGCTTAGAGGAAGACATGGGACAGATGGTTGAGAGAGGAGAGGAATAATCCAGAATGGTGTTGTAACATAAAGGTTATTTCACTATGAAATAATTATTTTAGAGGCATAACATATGGACGGTGAGCTTGTGTTATTGGGAAACACCAGAAGGACATTGCCCTGGGAAGCAGAGAGCTGACAGGCCATAGAAACTGTGCCTTGGTCAATCAAAAGTGGGTCAGATGATCGCACAGGCAAGGCTCAAAACTCCCCGCCACAACTGAAATGATGGTGGGAGATCAGGGTTTATAACTCTGGGCAGAGCCTGTCACTACTGTGCTCGAGCCAATTCAAGTAATCATCGCAGAAGTCGTCGGGTGCAGAAGTTGCCCCAGTGACCGCTGCTGCTAGAGGGGACGTACTTCGTCACTCGTCGAGAGCAGCTAGTAACCAGGTAGACTCTATTGGGGGAAATGGTTGGCTGAGAAGTAACATATGGGTCCTTGATGGGCATCCTCTCGTGCCATAACTGTTCTAATTTGAATCTTACTCCTTTATGTGTATCATTATATATCACTGTGTAAGTTAAACCTTGTAAAGATGACATGGCACACTGAAGTTATTCCCCTGTTATGATCCTATCATAAAATCTACTTCTCGGATCAGGTCGGCTTTTACGTCCGACCCTTACTTGTGGCTCCTCTTGATAAATTAGGCAGTTCTACTCACTTGGCCCCAACTGATCCAGGCATGGTCACTAGAGACAGGACCGGCAATAGGATGGTGGGAGGGGGTAAGTGGGGCAAAAGTACCCCGGGCCCCCTGGCCTAAGAATATGCCCATTGTCGCCCGGACAATGGCAGAGTCAAAAAAAAAGGTTACCCATCTGGCCTGAGGGAGGGCCCCAACGGGTTACATCACTGCTAAGAACATTTATCCGGGGCCCGAGAATCTTAGCACAGACAAAGATTCTGTGGTGTCAGAGTGTTGGTAGGAAAACAGAACATACTGTCACATTAAATATGTTGGTGGTTGATATTAAAAGAAATAGATTTTGTAGACAGAGTTTGAATGTAATCTTTTGCAGTTTATTTAATTTAGTTTGCGCTGCCTAAAATCCTCCAATACCAATAATCTTTAATCGTGTCTATAATAATTTTTGAATAAAGTTTGATCAAAAGATTTTCAGGTTCATTTCTATTTAAGATCTAATCAATTTTCTCTCTGCTAATATGATGTTCAAAATTTCTCATTATACAACTCTTTATTATTTCCAAACTTAATGTTTTGCTAGATCAATCTGATTTACTCGCCAGCTCTACCAACAATTCTTCAACTACTTCTTTCTTCAGGGATCATATCTTTTCAAACATCTCGGAGCAAACAATATTTATTAGACTCGCTATTCTTTTTTATAAATTCTTTAAACTTTTAATTTACCAATATTACTCCCTTTACCAGTCTAAATATATAATTTTACTTATTTTTAATGTGCTGCTGTGTTACAATACCTGGCCAGCAACTAGAAATTGGATGACAAGTTAACTTCTGTTAATATAACATTAAACAAAAGCTACAGTGATATTTGTTTCATGGAATGATTTAAAAACTATGGGCTATTCACGTTCATGTATAGTTTCTTATTAAATTTGAATAAATTTATTTAATTTTAATATAATCTGAACAGAAAGTGAAACGTGCGTGCGCGTACAGCAGAAATGAAATCTGAAGGCTGGGCATACACATAAGGGGTTTATCTGTTCAGGCAGGCAAACTGTTGCATGTACGTCAGTCAGCCTGCACAAGCGAAGTGACCTGCACAGGCGACCAGAGAAGAATACAATATTTTCAACCCGAGTAGTTGTGCTTGCCTGAGCATGGGTGTGGCTTATTGAATGCCTGCACAGTTTTATATTCAGTTTTTTTGTTTGTTTTTTTGCAGAAAGCACCTGTACATTTACTGTTACCGAGTTTATTCGGCATTATTTTACTAGGACTAGTAAATTTTGTGTACATTATCTTAGGACAGAGGTATAATAAAGTGATAGAAGTTTTTGAAGTATATAATTCTGAATCTTGTCTGCGGCGGGAGAAAATAGACATTCGTACGACCGGCAAGTTGCGAGATATCTTAAGGTATCTGTCAATCTTTCATGAGGAGAAATAGCATCTCTCATAACTGTATTGTTCTTTTGCATTAAAGGAGTTACCATTGACAGCAATTTTTGGTAGACTTCAATGCTCATCCCATTACCGGATTAAACACGTAGCAGTAGGTAGCAAATGCTAAGAGCCTCGCACCTCCTAGGAGGGCCCCCGCACCTAGGCTAGATGGGCGACCGTTTTTTTTTTGTAGCTCCCGGACGGCAAAAATCAAGGACCTCTTCTTCACATTTGCTACAGGCCCCGCGCTGTCTTAATTAGCCCTCGCGCATCTGTAGGTAATTACGGTACTCTATTGGATCTGAACTTAATTTTTGTAGTTATTTTGTGTGGGTTTATTCACTCCTCTTAAAAATCCAATCTTTAAACCAGGTTTTCCGTTGTTTTCATTGCTTTTTTTACATTTAATCGCCATTATTAAACTGAGCAAAGTGATCGCATCATCTTCTTGCTTAGTTGCCACCTCTTTCAATCCCTTCAGTTTACTGTACCTTGTATGTGCTCTTTGTACAGGTATACCATTCTGGATAACCTGCACAGAGGTACATGTTTGCCTGCACTAGGGCTCTGCTGGAACCATATTTCTCATAAATACAGTAAAATTCCAATTATCCGAATTCCGACTATCCAAATCCCTTTTTTAATTAAGATGAAAATAAGATAGAATAGGGAAAATAAACAGTTACCCGTCACTTACCACAGATGAAGGCAGGAGGGCGAGACACGTAAAAACACAGAAACACACGAATTGCACAATATTTCGACCTTAGTCTTACTCATGTGGGAGGCGAGACATATGGCAGGGGGAAAGATGTGGTCACATCCCAACCCGCCACATGAATGAAGCACAGGCGGAAAACGCGTGGTAGTGGTACAATTGCCGGGAAGGGGAGGGGGGGAAATAGGCTTGACCAGCGATAAAAGTGAAACAAAACAATATAATCTTTGTGTAGCTTAATTCAAAAAGTTGAGAATAAATAATAAAGTTGTAAATAAATAATAAAAAAAATAGTAAAAATAATATAATAATATATACAAAAATAAAAAATAAATAACAGACTGTAAAATGAAATGAGAGATGGCAAGTGACAGGTTTAACGTAGGTTTAGGCCAGGGGTGTGTCTGGTGTCAAGGATATGTTGATAGGCTAGTTCCCATCTGCGGAGTTCTGAAGGGGTGGTGGTATTCGGAAAAACTCTAATTGCTCTGACTGTGAAACAGGTGTTGAGGTTGTTTGAATTATGGAAGTTCGCATGAATTGCCACGGGATGGTCTGGGTTGGAAGTATAAACTGTTTGCCTGTGGCCATTCATTCTGTAGGAGTAAGACTAAGGTCGAAATATTGTGCAATTCGTGTGTTTCTGTGTTTTTACGTGTCTCGCCCTCCTGCCTTCATCTGTGGTAAGTGACGGGTAACTGTTTATTTTCCCTATCCTATCTTATTTTCAGTGCCTCGCGGTAGTTTCTTTGTTTCCTTTATCCAATTTTAATTAAGATGGAAATTCAGAAACATTCTTTCGAGAATTCCTTCATGTTCAGAAGTTAGTGCTGAAGATTTAGGAGAGTGGGTGGTGTATGATTCGTCAGACCCTGGGTATGAATTCTAAATGATGATTAACTTATTGATAGTGTGAGAAGAAAGTATCGAAGATAGAGATGACCTTAATGTCAAAGTTGAAGCAGACACGGGACCATCAGCTAGTCAAGCATTTGCCGGCCTTGAAACTGTGTTGAAGTGGATGTAGCGTCATCCCGAGTGTGACCAAAGGCAACTTCTCACTGTGAAGTGGATGCGCGACTTGGCTGCCCGAAAACTGATGTATACAGACAGGCAAACAGCTTGCTTTGACCGAGATGTTCAGCAAGCAATCACTTTTATTTACAGTACAGTTCGAACATACTGTACAGCACTTGTAAGTATGCTTAACATGTAAAAGTGTTGTCTTTTCATTTAATTAATTAAAAGCTCTTTTTCTTTAAAAATAGTTTTTTCTCCCATTTTCTACATACATACAGTGATTAATTAAAATAGACCCTTTTTCGGAAAAAATCCAACTATCCGATTTTTTGATTATCCGAATGGGGTTTGGTCCCAATTAATTGAGATAATTGGAGTTTTATTGTATAGGAATGATAGATGCATTTCACAAAATACCCACAAATTTATACTCTTCTTCCTAAGTACATGGTCTGTCCAAGATTTAAAGCACAAAGCCAGCAAATTCTGCCGTCATTAGTGGTGCAGTTTTGTAGGATTAATATTAAAAATGCACACTTTCACAATCCAGGCACATACAGAACAAATTTAAGATTTTACAGTTAACCATCATTCTTTTTTGGTACAGGACCTGTCGCAAGCATTTAACTTTATCCCATACTACTTTACAGCAGACATACATCAAATAATAAAATTAAAGTGGTTTGATAGGATTTAATTTTCTCAGGCAGAAATGGTCTCTTTCGTAAAAATTGGATACGTTTATTAACAATGGAATTTCTGTTTACCAACCTTTTGTTGACTGAACATAAATGGGAGTTTACACTTCATTCATGTGGTAGGTATGTCTGGATGTGTACACATCTTTCCCCTGGCCATGTCTCGCCTCTTATATGGGTAAGATGTGTTCGTATTTTTTGTGTTCATCTGGACCTCCTTCCTTTATCTGTGTTAAGTGGTTGCTTATTTTCCATACCTTGCTTGGTTTATTGTTTAATTTTAACAAAAAGATGCTGTAAAAAGTAAGTATATAGTGCTATAAAATTGCTTCATTAGTTGCGACCAAAGTCAAAATTTGATCAACTTTACTCTGTTCTGACCACCTATGTTCAAGTATTGTTCTGAGCCTACATCCTCAATTAGCTGCATCAAATATTCTGTTCCTCGCTCTGCTGTACCCTATACAAGAAAATCACTAATCTTGTCTTTGTTCTCGAAGGTTCCTACATAAATTTGTTTCTTGATCTCCACTTGGTACCGACTGTGGTGGGCGAGTGATTAATGCTCTGGCCTCTTTCGGGAGGACGCCAGTTCTAATCCCCATCCGGGCATCCAGATTTGGGTTTTTCATGGATTTGGGGAAATCACTTCAGGCAAATGCCAGGATGCTTCCTTCAAAAGGCCATGGCTGAAGTCCTTCCCATTACTTGTCTCCAGTCCCATCCCACCTCTAATGGCCTCTACAAGGAGTAAAGTCATAAGTAAATGATACATTTTTTTTTACCTCCATTCAGTAGTTCCTTATTTAAAATGCTACAATTTTTTTTTCCTTTTGACCTACACATTGTTCTAGTTTCAATTCCATAGAATTTCCATTCCTAAAAAATAAACTTCATTAACAGTACCAAGTGAAGATTTACCTTCTTACAGTTGTAAATCATCTTGAATAACAGTACTACCTTACTACAATTGCACTTATAATTTATAAATTATGTTTTTGATTTTGTATTTTATTCAAAATACTGGGAGACGTTTTTTTCAATCAAACATTCAGCAATTTCCAAATCAAACCGTAATGTATAGCAAATTGTCTCGTTTACATAGCCCATTACATTCTTCCAATCAAAGAAGTTAGTCCACTTCAGTTGGGTTTAATATTTCTTTATCTTTTTAGTTTTTATCGTTAGTGTTTCTTGTTCACTACTAAATCACAGATTAGGTACTATTGTGGAAGTCCTGTCTAAGTGACAGCACTGAATGTGTAGCCAAGTGGTCGATTTGTGGAAGTCTGATGTGGTGGGAATCCAGAGGAGAGCTTACTAACCTTGTGGCGTATGTGTAGCTGAAGAAATCTCTTGTATCTTGTTACGAAACTTTTCTGTCCAGTCTAGAGGGCTATTAAATAAGATGTTAAGTCAGGATTAGTTTAACAGGTTCAGCAACCCAGAATAAGACTTAAGTGGCTAGTTGAGAATCTATCCTGATAAATGATTACAGTTTACAAAATGCCATTTAATGATCATAGAAGACTGTAGACAGTACAGTTAATAATATGACTTGCAAGGATCTGTCCAGCTGCGCCTATGAACGATGCTTCTGCATCTAATTGAAGATAGACTGAAGAATTAATGGTTGGTTAAATGGGCACTGAATTACTAATACCATGATGTTACGAAGGCTTACATGGTGCACAGACTGAAGAGTTGGCCTAGCTGTTGAGTTACCCATAACGACTCAATGAAAGCTACTCGCGGACAGAGCAAGAAATTGTAAGCTATCTGTTAAATTTTGTAACTGCACGACAAAATTTTGTTCTCAGAACCACGAGTTAGATTGGATAGAATATTATTGCATTTCATTTTTATACTTAAGTTAAGATTTGCTTAAAGATCTAATGAGTTTTAAAATTTCAGAAAGATTGAATTATTTTTATTGTCAAAGTCAAATTAGATAATGTAAGGACTTCAGACGTGCGTTTTCATATCTTACGAGCTTCCCATCAGCCACCCCTGTGAACAGTTGCTAGGAACCTTCGAGAAGCACTATATGATATAGATGCGTGCGTTCAGTTGTTCGGTCTCAGTCGTACGGAAGCAGTTGGCGCGATAACATGTAGCTCAGTAGGCCGGAAAGTTTTATACCTAGCACATCAGTGAAAGTTTTATTTTGGAGTAATGTCTCTTCTTTTATTCAAGTTGAACATAATGTCGCATTAAAGTAATTTTCCGCAATGTGAAGCCTCAGGATTGTTTGATTTTACTAAACTGTGGAACAATGGGAGCGTGTGATTCTCTTTCATTTAATTATTACAACTAAAAGTTTGAACTTTGAGGTGTGGTCTGGCTTGACTGGTTAATCGAACTTTTAAAACATTACTTTGGAAAAGTCGTCTGATTGCCTGTACAGTGTTTGGTTTTGTGAAATTTGGAAGAATATAATTGTTTAAATTGCAATGAACTATTTATTGAACTTTACCTTTTCATAGTTTTTGGGTTAAAATCTATGTGGCGACCGTATAATTCTATCTAAGCCAAAACTGTTACATCCAAGGCTACACACGATCAGAGTTAAGACAACGTGTTTATGCTCCACCATAAGCACAAGCTACGTTCTTACAAAATAGGTCTTTACTTCGGAGGTAGACTATTGACATTAGCCAGTTCAAATCGGTACTGTTGATTGACTGCGCATCCGCAGGTTTTGTCCACACTGAGGTGGCTATTAGAAGCCTGGCATGGCTGACTAACTCAATCGAATATTAAATTTGCTAAATTTATAATTCTGCAATAAATTCCTAGGATTCAAATATGATCAACACACAGAGCGCGCACTCGATCACAGTAGTTAGTCTGTCCTAAATTGTAGTTTGCAAACAACAAACTGGGAACTGTTCTGTCGCCACAGCTTTGCCTGAAAAGCGGGCTGGCTGCGTGCACCATATGGAGAAGAGGCTAATAAATGCAACCCTTGTTCAATTGCAAATTAGCAGGTACAAATTGGGAAAAAAAAGTTTAACAAAATCCTCCAAAACCCACAATTCAACAATAACACTGATAAAATTCTCTTGGGCAACTAGCGGAGTCAGTTTATTACCATGGAAAATTTTTACAAAGCTGGATATCCAAAGAGAATTTTAAGCACATACAACACTGAGAAAACCTCCACTTTTATATGATATTGTTCAGTATTACTTGCTATTTCCCAAACTAGAACATGGAAAACCCAGCTAAATTTCTGTGCTCTGATGACATCTATAGCAATGAGAAACTTCCAGTAACTTATAGCCACAACTTTATCCAAAGAAGCTTATTTTTTTTAATAAAATTACTATCTTCCCTGTTCAGTAGTTTTTCTCAATGAGGCATAAAAAATGGGTAAACATTCTTCTGACGTAAAGGTCACAGGGCTTTAGCAGTTAGTTGCCACTTTCAGTGGCAGAGGCATAGTGACCGAATTTAACAAAGATTGCCAGTACCTTTTTGAATTTGGTCCGTGGTTAACAGTGAAAGATACTCCTATCATCCGGGTATCATACTGAATCCTCCCAGAGGGAAAAGTTGCAAAATATGAACTGATAATAGAATGTAACTACACAACTAAAACAATAAGGTCCGAAACAGAGAGCGGTTTCTGCAGCACAGCAGTCTAGTAAACATATGACCCAGTGTAATTAAATGGGGCAAAACTGACAGCATCGTGCATGGCCAACAGCCCCAAGACTTCACGATGTGCCATTCAGTATGTTTAGCATGTATGGCATGGCGACTTAGTAGACTGAAGAAAAATAAATCTGAAATCAAGATTTTCTACTTTTTGTAAAAATTACACGGTGTCAAGTTGTAAAACACGTAAAATACAATTATATCAAGGACTTTGAAAGGAAAAAAAGCCAATCAAATGGCATCATACAGTGATAACTGATAGCTTGAAAAACATAAGTCATAATTACTAAGCAAAATGTTACAAGGAAAAGTAATAAAGCTCTTTCATGGTGGTCATATTTTTACCATATATCGTGCACGTGTTTTCAAATCAAAGGAAGAATAAATTCAGATTGTTCAAGTACCATTAAATTATTTATTTTATTTTTTTTACATTGGACAGTCAGGAGTCACTGCAGTAAATACATTAGTTGCTGTTCCATATCTCATAACAACATAATAAATGTAAATAGATGATCAACAAATACCATAATCAGAAAATAAATATAGTATACAAAAAAGCAGTTAAGTGAGTTAACACTTATATTTGTCTAAATTGACCGGTCAATAAGATTTCACGTTACAATTAACAATAAATAAATGATCCCCGTGCAACAACAGTTATGAGGGTTAGGGCGTACAGTAACAAAAAAGTTATCAATGGGGTAGACCCTCATAACTATGTTTACAGAAGGCATGCCCATTTTATTTGCCAACTTGTGTGTTTCTATTGATGCTAAGTGGCAGCAGAAAGGCACACCAACTCAACTACAAAACACCGGTTTCAACATCAAACTCTTGCAGTATCTGTAGAATGAATTCACAATTCAACCAACATTTTTCCAAATTTAAATGAAACGAGACACTAACACCACTTGTCTACAGTATTTCAGCACATTCTTACATTTACATTTTTATTGTAATGTCGACGAATGAGGAAGATATCAGAACAGTTTCTTTCAACACAGTTTATAAGTGAATTTCACCTTAGAAAGTAAATTACATCTCCAACACTCATTTCAATAACCCTGACCTACAGCTATCTCATTGCAAGGTCACTGGAAAAATTACTTCATCTATTTTTAGTTTTATATATATTATTTATATATATATATATGTATATTTGCACATTAACAAGCAGGCAGATACGTACATACAGTCCATTGCGAACTCTTCACCTACATGCACAACTTACAAATATCTTGCCATTACAATCTTCATTTAAGCTATCTACAAGTAATTCTTGCACTTCAACAAAACTTTTATAAATGGAGACGGGAAGATTGGATAAAATCCATCGTGTCCTAATTCACTTCCCGATGCAAACTGATCCAAAACGATAGGGTTTCGCTCACTTTATAACCAACAACAGTTAATAATTTCATTCCATAATCCTCTTTAAAAGCTTCAACATGAAATAAAGATTCAGCCAGCTAGATATCGAGCCCTCCTGTCCTACATGCCGTAGCCTTGGTAAGGCATGCCTGGAGCGTAAGCGTTGGCGTAGCCGGGCACGTATCCCGGACCCACCATTCCGGGACCTGCCGTCAGCATCAGCTGGGGTTCCGCTGTAGAACACAGGAAGACTTTAGTGACAATACAAAACAATCGCCTGATAAACACATTAAGAATACTGTATACGAGGCGCATCCAGAAAGTAAGATCCGTTTCAATTTATCTCCGCTGCAGCGCTGCAATTGCAGTTCCGCACATGTGCTGTAGACGATGTGTATCAAGGGGAAGAACGTCCGCCATTTGGAGATCGCCGTCAGTTACTTACGCTTTGTTGTGCTTGTTTGAAATGTCGGCGTTGATTGAAAATCCCGCCGCCTGTGAAATCAGGTCTGTGATTCGGTTTCTGAATGTGAGGACAGTGAAACCAAGTGAAATTTATCGGCAAATTTGCGATGTTTACGGACCAAATGCGATGAGTGATTCGATGATGAGAAGATGGGTCCGACAGTTCAATGGCGGGCGTACTAATGTGCACGATGAAGAACGAAGTGGGCGTCCACCTTTGGTTACAGAAGAACTGGCAAGACTTTCATCTGTTCTTACATCTCAAGTCTTTCCTTGGCGGTCATCACTTCACCAATGACGAGCTGAAAGAAACTGTTCCCAACTGGTTGAAGACACAGGCGACAGATTTCTATGAAGAAGGTATACAAAACCTGGTGCCACGCTATGACAAATGCCTGCAAAATTTCGGCAGTTATGTGGAAAAGTAGTTTAAGAGTTGTAGAATTTTGTGCAATATAAATTTCTTCTGTATCTGTGTACAATTTCATTTTATTACCAAACGGAACTTACTTTGTGGACGCGCCTCGTATTTCAATAGATGCACTTAAAGCATTTCAGATAATGGAAAATTTAGACTATCCCAGTGAAATTAATGCAGTAGATCGTCAAAAGCTACGGCAAATTACACTAGACAATCAATACCAAAACATTTGTCTTAAAAAACAGATACAAAAAAAAAATTATGTAAAGAAAGTATTTTACAGTATTATCTTAGTGAAATACCCCTCAGTATGATTCTCTGTTTATAACCTGGTTATATTTGCACGATCAAAAGATGACCTGCAAGTAACCATTTACAAACTGTGCCCTACAGCAGGAAAGCACTACCTCAACATAACAAATTTAAATTAAGGGCAGGAAGACCATTAGAACTAGAGACACCACTATGAGAACAAAAATGAATGATGTATATGCAAAACTTACGCATGATCATAGGCTTGTGGTCCTGCTGAGCCGTTTCCTCCAACCGCTGCGATTCTGCCTCTTCCAATTTGTCAACCTGCAGCAAGATTAATGTCCGATACATGTATTGAATAATATGGAAAGTGTGGAGAACAGAGCAGAAGATTCTTGCAATACTGCTTTATACTGAATAGTGAGGCATTAAGCTTGTTAGTAGTTTATCATTAACGATGCAAGGCAACTGTCTTTCTACAGTGATTGCACAGCTTTATAGCACATGCTATAACATCACTTCTCAACCTTAGGATCACTATAACGTCAAAATAATTTTACAGAACTTTTATGGGCAATTTTTTAAAACCAATTTGGGACTTATTGTACTTTACTGTTATAACAAACACATTTTGAATTCCTATGGAAATAGTTATGGAATTGGAAGTAAACTATTAAAAGTGAATTTTTAATGATTAGACATAATATTTACCTATCAGATGGATAATGCTTTGCCCATAGGCCATATGTTGAGAACCTCTGTGCTATACCATTTAATACTGAACAGAACCAGAGCAATGTAAAATAGACTAAGCCTGATAACAGTATTTTTAGCCAAACAATGATACATCTAAGAAACCTTTTTAAAGAAGAATGCTATTTGAGAATGAGTATTTTTTACAATTTTAAAATAGTAGACTGGCTAACTTGGAGGAAACTGCAGTTTTAGCATCACCTGGTCGTTATCGAATTAATATTTATCACCTACGATTACAAACAATTTACAGTTCCGTGCTTCCGTAAGATAGCTTACCTTGGTAATGTACTCCCTTATGACCTGTATGAGGTACGGCATGGCGAAGTCCATAATGTTATGCCTCCAGGCCAGCTCGAGGATAACATCCGGGTGCAACAGGTCGTAGCACTGGAAGAGGCAGGCTGCAAAGCAGTCGTGGTTGCCCTTCTCCAGGAACCACGCCAGCAGCTCTTCTGCCACCTCTGCATTTTTCGATTCTGCCGCATATTCCATCGCATCCTGTCAAGGATACCATTTACAGTGAACCAATGAATATTTTAAAGCGTAAAATGGGCAAAGGAAAGGGGGTTAAGTTTTGGTCAATCAGGATCCCCACCACATAAACAAACATCTAATTATGAACAGCTCTAACAATTCTATTTAAGGATGAAATCACTACACCCATATTCTTACAGGATACTGCAAGTCAATCCTTTTATTACACAAGGCATAGACTATAAAACACTCTCTCACACACACACACACACACACACACTATATATACACGTCAATGTCCTTAGAGGTGGGAAAGGGCTGAGGACAAAGAATGGGAAGGAATTTAGCCATGGCCTTTTGAAGGAAGCATCCCAGCATTCGTTTGGAATGATTTGTGGAAACCATGGAAAACCCTCAACCCTCCATGTTGAACCAGCATCCTCCCGAACGAGAGGCTAGAGTGTTAACCGCTCACCCACCATATTGTTTATATGAAAAATCCTCAATATATCGACTTTCGTGGGTTTTAAAAATGGAAGTCTGAACATATAGTATTGTCTCATTCCGATTGAGAGGTAATAATTGGCAGAACAAGTTTACCAGAGGCCTCGCCCGATTAAATTTTAACTGATGGATAAATTATAGCAACTAATACTGAATTCAGTTGTCACAAACAATGGCAATGAATGATTTATGGTGACAGGAATAAGAAATTTTATGGGGAATATTGCCTACAGAATTAAAATCTTGATAAAACTGAACAGAAGTTCGGTGCAGAACCTCCATCAGGAGCTAAACCTACTCAAAGACTAAACAAACGGATCCATACACTTAGATAGCATCAAACACTAAACAACACTTTAAAGCTTATAAAATGGCACTTAATTATACCGCAATTATGGAACAACTAAATATATGCCTAGCCGAGTCTACAATTCCCTCATCTAGCAGGACCACTACGTCAGCATCAACCGCCATAACCTCTGCAACTTTACATCAAGATGTACAATCCTCCAGTATTCCCGAGTTTAAATTTTCCAGGGAGGCTGCATACTGTGCAGCATTTCTATAGGTACCACAATAAGATTTAATTTATTCCAAACAGATTGAGGCAGGATGAATCCATACACCGATAAAATGGAACCCACAATTATCACATCTGCTTGAAACCGTGTGTAACACACACACACACACACACACACACACACACACACACACACACACACACACACACACACACACACACGATTCTTCTGTCTACCAAGAAAGTGAAAAGAGGCCAGAATTTGTTCCTTTAAGGAATGGAGGGAGGCAATAACTGTAGTACCTATTCTCAGACAACAGTTTCAAATAACTTATTGGATATAATGAGAACAAAAATTCACAATCTTCCAAAGTAAAAGAGAAATTACCTTGAAGAGGCGATCCTTTTTGCACAGTTCCACAGACTGTTTCCAACGGTTGTTGCCCTTGTACAGGTATGCCGCAATTCGCCTGAACTCTATTAACTCGTGCTTCTCCAATTTTTGGGCGAGCGCAATGTTGTCGAAGTTGTCAAATGCATCTATTGACGTGCGCAGTCCTTGGTAGTCTTCCTCTTCGATGAGCAAGTTATTGAGAGCCTCATTAATTGCTTTGTTATTAAGGCTCTGGACTGACCGCAGGTATGGTTTTACCAATTGTAGGTGATTGACCTAGCAAAAAATTATATCAATACGTGGGTGTTAAGAGCATAGTAACTATTAAACAGTTCACAAAAGCACATTAAAGAAAATTGGCAAATTAAATACTACACTGAATAACCTCAACTGAATTTTTTTCACAACTTTGGAAGTAATATAGTATCTACACCGATTTGGTACACACATTTAAAATAAAGCCCATTAAAAAACTTTTTGCATGGCATGATGACTTGCCATGAAGAAAATCTATAACCAAATTTGTTCAGTTATGAGTCTGGTTTGGAACCAGCATATCAAAAAGTGTTAAAAATAAAAGCTGGTTTGGTGGCAGAAATAATTTTCCTATACAGCATTTTAATGCAATTTTTATCATATGCATTTAATAGAAATGTTGCTTGACATGCTAACATATACATGCTACATCTCGGTTGATCGAAGGGCACAAGAGAAACATTAAAACAAATATTGGTTTATTTCTTTTTAGTAAAGAATTAGTTGTGAAAATGATCAAAATTAAAAGTGATTCTTTGATGTACTATGCTCTTAGGAAATAATCTTAATTTTTGTGGGGATTAAAATTATCTTTAAATATTGTGATGATATGGCACAGTCCCGTATCAGTAAACAATGGCGATGTGGTGGTGAATCAAAACCATTGGGGCATGGGTACACATTAGTTTTAGTTCTGAGACAATCTGCCCAAGCAATATACATCTGCCTCAGTTTCTCCATAGTGAATGACCAACACATCTGGCTCTTACAAGAGATGGTATATAAGTGAATGATATGAACAAGACATGTATGTAGACAGAAAATGAACTTTGATTGCATGTTGTAATTTATTGACCAGTATTTACGATTTAAGAAGCGGTGTGCCAGTTTATTTGAAGTGAGACAAAATGATTTTGCCAAACTTATTAAAAGGCCCGATATTTACCCACAGTACAATCCTCCATTGAAACGCAAACTAGACTAAACTTATTTTTTAGTTTACTCAAGTTCTCTAATAATAATAAAACTTAAAGCTAATTGAAATTTCATGTGGGACACACCATTGTGGAAGTTTATATTATTATTAGTTCTATGGCATATTCCAATGGTACCTTTGTAAAGAAGTTAACTGCCCTCGTGTGGTCCATTCGAGGTGCTAGCACCAGAAGAACATCATTCAACAACAGTGGCTTATAGTCCAAATAGAACTGGATTGCCTTGTAGTACAGTTCAATATTGGCGACCTGAAAATGTAAAAAAATTACTTTAACGCTCCTGAAACTGCCATTTCATAAATTACGCCTCTGTCCCCCACCAGTCATCGTAATTATCATGGCTACAAATTAGCACATTATTAACCACATACCTTAGTAATTATGTCTTTAAAGTGGCCTTCACGCCACGCTTCAGTCGGGTGATTCATCATAGCAATCACGGCGTTATCGTACTCTTCGTACTTGTCGTAGAGGAACACGAGTTCTGCCCACAGGTGAGCTTGCTCGGCTGCCCGTAGCACCTGAGGGGAAGAACGATTTATAAGCGATACCACGTAGAAATCAAAACAAAAAATAAACTTCTGTTGACTTACTTACCTTTGGAATATTAACACGAGACCAGAACAGTTCTAAGTGTTCTCGCATCTTTGCTGGCTTGTACTTTGAATACAGGATTGCCAACTCTGTAAACATGCCCATGTGAGCTCTTTCCAAACCAAGAGCAGCCTCGAGTAAGTTGATGAGTTCTTCAAAGTATCCTCTGTCCTGTAAATAAAAGGGGGGGGGAAAGGGTTATACCAAGCCGAAACAGTAGATGGCACAATCACAGATGAGCAGTAGTTACCTGGTAGTAATTTATTAGATCCTCCAATTCATCAGCATGGACTACTATGTGGAGACCACACATCTGAGCCAGTCTAAACTCCTCACTGTCCACGCAGGCAAAGCACACTTCCTTCCATGTCCTCGTACTGTTGAACATTAAACGAAAATTTTATGAAGGTACCAAATCTTCCTACCGTTGGCAGATACCAGTCAATCTAAGTTACTGGTAAATATTCGAAATACAACGGAAGGTATTTCAGCAGTATCACTAATAATCTTAAATGCTACAATTACAGCCTGTTAAATACAAATTTTTAATGGTATGCAGCAAACATAAGCACCTCAAAACATGCATTTTCTATCAGACCCCCAAAACGAATGAGACTAAATCATATTTGTTATAGCAAATGTCGCAACTCTTCAGCCCCATTTGAAGCAGACTTGCTAAATCTCACCTGTTTGCTTTCCTAGCACCATCGACAGCTCCCTGAAACTCTTTCAAATGCACCAAAGTAATGGCAAGTCTAGCAAAGTTGGACACATTGTTGTACAACAATTTTGCTGCCTCATACATTCCGTCATCAAAACAGCGGTCACCAATCTAAAAAGCCATAAAAAAGAAGTTACAATCCAAGATTTGAGAACAAGTATGAGATTGGAAGTTTTAATAGACATGACATAGGGTTTCACTGAAGAGTTTTTTTTACCTTCTGAATGTCAGCATGGTTGGGTCCTGAAATAAACTCTTCCAAATCTGCCAATCTATTTGTTCGTGCATACGCATATATAAGTTCGGATTCTATATAAGATTCTCTCGCCTTCTTGCGGGCCATCTGCAGGTAGCGCACAAGATCTTCCCAGCTCCCTGCATTAAATAAAATGCAAATACATTCAGGAGATTGACACCAATAGCATTTATTTCCAAAATTTAATCAATCCTCCACACGAGGATGGAAAATCTCCAACTCACCTGTCCTGTGAGCAGTTTCCACAACATCAATGTAGGCGGACGGATCATCGGCCTTTATGAAGGAATCTATCGCTTCTTTGACCATTCCTTGTTGCAACTGGGCCTTTGCGAGCTGACTCCATACTGCCGGCTCATTGCATCTTTCCGCAAATTCATAAGCACGGTCGAGATTTTGTACGTTGTCGATAAGCACCTTTGGGAACAACACATCAAGTTTCACAACACGGTTAAGTCTACCGAACAGGACAAATTTTTTTGAAACATCTTAAAAGCTTTACACATGCGTTTAACAACTTCTAGAACAAGTACCTGAATTGCTGACGTATTGACATCAAACTTCTTGAAAATTGCAAAAGCTTCTTCATACAGCTGGTTATTGATTGCAATGTTTGCTATGTCAGGAGCATCATAGTTATCAAGGCGGTTAATGTATTCCATCACTCGCGTGCGGTCTGCCTTAATTGCAGTAAGGATCAACAAATTTTGGAGATTCCTGAGGAATGAAAGTTAATCAGCATGCAGCTTAGAACTACACATCGTCACTGAATGCTAAATAAAGTAGACAAATGGATACTATACCTATGGTCACTGAACACTGAATTATCTAGAACAATTTTCTCTAGAAGTTCAATCAACTCATTAGGTAGATCTGCAGTCATGAAGGCCTTCACCGTAACAGAAATATCTTCTGGATCCTGCGTCTCTGAAAGTGCCGTCTGAACCACCTGCGAGAAATGATTTAGGTTAATAGTGAGACTGGTTGTATCAAATGCATTCAACTTCTATTAGCAAATATTTACCTGGTCAATGAGTGGTCTCTTAAACGGGTTGTTTTCATTCAACACTTCAGCCCAAAGATCAGGGTCCCTCCTTCGAACAAGATACCTGAAAAAACAAAACCACTGTACTAATAACTTTGTTGCACCAACAGTGTAGGTGTTGTAACATAACGATAAAGCATTCTAAAAAAATGGAATTACATGTATGATTAACACACAGTTTGTTTCAACATGCCTTCTGCATTAGTTTAATCAGTTTTTTCACGGGCGTAATGTTATTGCATTAATAATTTAACTCCAGATATATGAACAATCTTCAGAAGTAACAAAATGATTTGACCACAATTTTTTTTGGGGAAATAATTGACACAAGTTCAACACTTTTAGTAGATGTGAGGTTAAGTTAACAAAGAATTGAGCAGCATTTACCTGGCTTCTGACTTGAAGAGGGAGTTCTCATTGCACACATTTATCAGTTCTCTGTCGCACTGCCCCCTCTCGTACGCCACACATGCCAGATGTGGGTCTCTCTTCTCACAATACTTTCCTACGACACGACTGTCGTAGAACTGATTTTCCCTGAAATGAAGAATTGCTCATTTTATTTCTACAAACAATAAATTTGCGTAAATTCACACATATTTCAACAAATTTAATATCGCAACAATATGTGATTACAATTTTAATATCACTTTTACTAATCCTCCCCATCCTGCTCTCCAATATCACTTGTTTTATACCATTAAAATAGATGTCCTTTTACTGTCACTCACGACATCAAGAATATTTTTGGACGAGAGTAATAGTAGTTTGATCAATCAAAGGAACTGCAGAACAATACAAGCCTGATCTAGAGGAACACTTCTATTTAAATACAAGAAATGGTAATTTTCATACAAAACTAAAGTTACTTCTCCATTTCAAGAAAATCAATACTTTTTTGAATCATTGAGGTTGGGATTTGCATTTTACCAACAAGTTATACGAGCACAATTTTTATAGCTCAATCAGAATTTAGCAGTGATATAAATTTCGCTTAAATTTATCTGAAATTTTACTATCTATATATTCTGTTGCCAGTGTAAAAGATAAATAAATTAAAAATGAAATGATTAGAACATAAGCTGAAAGCAAGCATATAAATGCAATTCGAAAGTTCTCAAGCAATATCAACGATACACACTCACTTTAGGAATCTCTCTGGATTATTGTTGCTGTCTATGTATATCTTAGCGAGGGCGTTGTGCGTCGCAGGTTCTACACATCCCTCGTGCACACGGGACTCCAGCCACGGCAAGAGCAATTTCAGTCTATTGCGTTTCTCCACCTCCTCCACCAGCTCGTCCGTCGAGAACTGTCCCCTCACCACCAGGATCAAGTTCTTGATGATATCCTCGGAGCAGTCGACGTCCAGGAGTCCTCCCACTACCACCGGCAGTCTGGAAGGGTTCACCTGCAATCAAAACAGGATCTGGGTAGTAGCAAACAACTCAACAGTCTAGATTGATCTGTAGCAAGTGTACATTAATTATAATTGTGGAGTTGAAATGAAAACCGGTCTAAGTGCCAGAATAAAAAATTTTAGTGAACAAAAAGTGTTTAAAATCAAATCAAAAATATTTAGTGCAGCTTTTTTTTTTAGCTATAAAGTATATTGATAAACCTATAATAGGCCAAATTTTTTACAGTATTTATATAGGAAACTGATGCAAAGTTTGGAAGTTGAGAAAAGTGGCAAGTCCAAAGGGACAGAAATTAAAAGTGGGCCAAGTCCAATCCTCCAAACCAGAATAAAGTGTTAAGTACAAAGTTAGTAAAGACCAGGTTTTAAGCAAAATTTTAAAACAGTGGAGTGACAAATGTAGACTAGGTTTACAGTAGAAAACTTAAAACTTTATTCAAATACAGTGTAGGCTACTTTTGTAACAATATAGGATTTATCAGGCCTACTTTTTACAAGTTTAATAACATTGTTATACAAGATCAGTTAACTCTTTGTAAATATCTTAGATTTCTTCCTCAAGATACATTTTTCAAGTTCTTATTTTTCCATTCTTTGTTCGTAATTTCTAAAGGCTTCAGTTTGCTAGTAGTATCGTCTACCTCTATTCCAAAAACATTTATTTTGGTCACTGAACGATTTCTTAACTCCAATTTCACACACATTCTTTTGTTATCTCGATCCATTGCACTTTACTAATTTCGAGTTTGCTAAAGCTGCACTTTTTAAATTAAAAAATCTTTTTCCATCAGAGTTGCCATGAAAGGATTTTTGTGACAAGTAGTTAGAAGCAATCTGACAATATATAAAGGGACATCACACCTCTCTGCTTCTTCCTTTTCTCAATTTGTGCAAAGTCTATCACTTCAGAAGTATGAGTGGCCAGATACAAGATACCTGCACTCAATGTCATCAAGAACGCTGTTGCACACAAGGTAAATCCACAAAAGCAGCAACATCTCGTTTTTGTTCTGGCTCCCCCAATTATTGCCACACACCACAAGGTCTCTTATCGGTTAGTTTACTTGTTAAACCCTTCAATAAACATGAGGCTATTTCATTATTTCTTCCACTTAAGCCCTCATGCCACACAGACACGAATCCCTTGTCTCCTACATGCACACCCAAATTGTAGAAAGACAACTGCCGAAGTACAGATGAGGTAGAGAAGAGGTAGTACATAAGAGTAGGTAGTGAGAAGACTTGTAGGTTCACATAAATAGTGCATCTGTCACTGTTTGGACTATGAGATTGTTCATGGTCACTACTTCACGACAGTGACATAGTTCTGCTTTGAGATGATGTAACTAATTACTGTTTTCATCCCTAGTCAAGGACGCAAGTAATCAAGACTAACAAGACACAGGTACCACAGGTGTTCTTAGGAGACATCTGGAACTTCAGCTTGGGGAAATGCCTTTTTGCCGTTTCCCGATGATACTGTAGTGCCAGGATGAAGTTCTCAGAACTTACGCCTCTTCTTCCACTCTGTAGTACTAATTTTGAGGAGGAAAAAAAAAACTGCCTACTCAACTGCACATAACCATCCAACCGTAACCTCAAAACTATTAGTGATGCTGGCACTTAGCCTGGATTTCAATACCCTATTTGTTGGACTTAATCCCTGCATGGAAAATTTGAACTACTAACAATGACAATTTTACATAGCCTGCTTTATAGGGTATTGCACTTGGCACACATTTTGATGAAAAACAATTTTTTGGCACCTAGTCTGGTTTTCATTTCAACTCTACAATTATTAAACCGCTACTTCTAGCATACCAATGCCTTAAAATTAATTATCATAAAGAAAATTAAAGAATGAGGCCTTACCTTCTGTACATAAATCTCAATGTACTTCTGCAGATTATTCCTGTATAGATAAAGGACCAAGTCATGGACGAAATCGAAGCGATCGCAGACAATTATCAGAGGCAACTGGTCAGTCAGCTTTGCCTCCTTCAGGAAGTTCTTTACCCGCTCTGGACTGTAGCAATTCGACTCTCGGCAGATGCGTTCCACCTCCTTTATCTGACCGGTCTTGCACGCAGCCTGCAACAGGCATTCACATCGTTGTTTACAGCAATTTGTCTGGCTCAGTGAGAAAGCAATAAATTTGAGACCAAAAGGAAATTATTTCAAAGTTAAAGGATTCAAGTCAAAGCAAAACAGCAACGGCACTTGTGTAATATTTGTGTTAGCATGGTCTGGGATTGGGAAAGGAAAGTTCACTTGCCTACAAAAGCTTCCACAGCTAGTGCTAAGCAGCTTTCACAGGAACAGGCTTGTTCAGCATTTCTTAACCTGTGATTCCCACCACTTTTGGTTCACAAAGATGGGGAAAACTAATTCAAACAGAATTAAAGATATAACAAAAATGAAAGTTATTAACATAAAATGTATACTGTAACCTTACTGTATAGGGCTGTAAGCAAGTATGAGCTATAAGTCTACAAGTCAAACTTAAGAAGCCACGATTTCAACGATAAGCAAAACCCTCATTTTTCTTCGAGGCGGCTGTTTTTTTTATATTTATTATTATTATTATAGCCTATTCACTAAATAAATTTCCAGTCTGCATCAAAGAATGCACCTCTCCTTTGAGGATTGAGTCAATGATTTAAGGACTTATTTTACATGTAGGTCTCAAGGGACCATCATGTAACAATCGATAACTAGGGTTGGTTAACAATATATATTAGGGTAAAATGCAAGGCCCATAGAAATTAGTGGGCTGTAGAATTTTTTTACTTTTCACTGGACCTCAAAAGATTGAGAAATGCTGGGCTAGACAACTTGAGAAATTGATTGACACTTTTCATCCGATAAGTTTGGGGGGGAAAAAAAACTTTTATTTTAAGTAAATTATATACTTTATTAAAGTAGTTTAGAAAAAGCAATTTAAAAATACAGCAAATACTTTATGGCTTTTCTCCTCCAGTACTGTTTTGAGCATCAGGGAAGAGGTTTTCCTGCTTATTTTCACAGTACTGATTGATGGCATTTAGAAGTTTAGTATTCACCTATAGGTATATCTTTCTTCCAATCCCGTATTTTGAAGATATATTCATAATTATATTAAAAAATTTGATAGATCTATTCATATTTAATATTTCCAATCCATCTTCAGTCTCTTCCTCTAAACAAATGCATTAAGCATTTTAATATTTGCAGAAAGGAAACAAATTCCCAAAATTACAGTAGTAGCTTAACTAATATTTTCAAAATATCTTCAAAGTATATTAAAATGATTTTGAGAAGAAGAGGAAAGCAAAGGACAGAACTAGGAAGTTTATGAGACATCATATCTGGTTAATTAAAGTATCACAGACTGTTAGTCAAGATGTTAGTAGGATATAATCATTTGCCTCTGTGGCCATTTAGAAGTCTCTGGTTTTCAATTGTTTGTTTACCTGAATGTATTTGAAGTGAACTTCCTGATCTTGACTGAAGTTCACAATAGACCCTAAGAAGTAGAAGAGACCTTCGTAACTCTTGAAGGACTCGAACAAGTCTATCAGTGCCTTCGTTGTCAGCTGCTCGTGGTACTTTGTCGCTATCTGAAATGAATTATTAGTCAAGTTTCACCGAAGATATAAATGGAATCACGTTTATGAACTTTTCTTTCTAAACTAGTCAATATCAAACAAAAAGTGGAAGGTTCAAACCATATAAACTACAAATTCTAACAACATTTACACTTCACTGCCCAATTTCCAAAATTGTTTATATAATTATCGCATATCGAAATATAACCGACCTGGACACAGATTTGCAAGTTTTGACGGATGTTTGCAGTCAGCATAGCCTTCAAGCACTCCAGGGAATCTTCGACAGATAGAGTACCGAAATATCCAACGAGCCACTCGGGGTTTAGAAGGTGTGTGTGGACGACAGCTCTCTTGATATCGTATAAATCTGTAAACGAGAATTATTCTGTAAAAGAGCTCAAAAGAGAAATTCACAGTTTGGAACAAGTAGCCCTCTTCATTCCTATTGCAAATCTAATGTCTTTCCTTCTACAGCCGACTATTCTGTACAATATGCGTCTAATCTATTGGAAGATTGCTACTGCCACCAATAATGAATGCTGATTCTGCCGATAAATATACAAGATGGGCAGCAATTATTTTGTGCAGTCTTAAAGCTTCTGCACCCAGTGTAAAGTTTCTATCTTGTCCATACGATGTCGCATCCACGTAAGATATGCCAACTTCTCAGCTCTCTCCTTAAAAGAGGGCATGGCACCACTTGGGTAGCACCAAAACTAACAATTATTTTAATTTGTTGATGAAGTACACCACTGAAATCACTAAATTTTAAGAATATCAAGCTAAATAACTAGGCCCAAACAGTGCAAAAGGCAATAGACCTGGAAATGAGCCAGCACCCAGCCTATAAATACCCCAACCTTCGTGCCATATCCGGTACTTCAGAAGATGGCGACAATGAATTTGATCGCTGAAATATGTTGTGACAATACTCCATTAAATGGAAGCTATTAACCAACACACAAAAAGATGTGACAATCAGTATTTAGACCCTCTAAAAGATTTACTTTTCACCCTTTTATTTGCCCAAGTTTTTCATTCTTCATTTTTAGTTTTCCTACACTACCCACCTAAACTTTTAAAGTACTTTAAATTCTTTACCCTTCTTCCATGAACCGATGGTGTCATCTTCAAGATAAAAAGATGAACACAAAATACTGCGTACTTGTTTCTTATTCTATCATAACACTCCTGCTCCCAACTTCAGTAAGATGTACTTCCATCATTTGAGCCGATTACTATAAGCACTTTCCTTAACAAAATGAACATACAATTTTTCTTTGATTGGTGACTAATAATCACGTTTTGTGAATTGAAATAGCATTTGACTCACCTAGTGCTAAGCCAATAAGAAAACATTCATTTGAAAGCAATTGTTCATATGATGCCACCAACTTGATCAATGTGAACTAGAAACTGACTAAACCACTATAAATAAAGAACAAAGCACTGTGCACACTTCTGCATGATCAGCCAATACTGAATTTTATAATTCTTCACAAGCTACTGTTAAACAGCATTTCGTGGGGAAAAAACTGAATATATAAGAACGATACTCTCCGAGCCTATTGTAACAGCCCCCAAACCTAAACTTAAATGGAATGTTATTTTATGATGCATTTGTAGTAAGCTAGAGTTTGGTTGAATATGATCTCGTATGTTTGGTTTTCAATTAACTGTAAATCAGTGTAAATAGACTTTCATGAAAAATTATGTAGAGGTAATTTGATATGTTTAAGAACAGAATTGTGAAAGAATTGTGAAAGAATTGCTTAAATGTTTGTAATTCCAAGTATTAACACAAGTTACAATGTCTAAAGGACAATTTGTTACAGTTTAAAATGATTTCTGCGGATAATTTTGTGTAACTATCGTTATTTTCCATGTCTGACCATTTTGTAATTATGGTAAATGATTACATAATAATTCCCATTTTTTTAAAATATTTTTCAATTGCTTAAGTATTGTTAATGTTCCGAGAAATATCTGTCTGGATCCTTTGAGTGTTTTAGAAATTTCGATGTAGCTTATATAAAGCAAACATCCGAGACAGAGAAAGTTTTCACAGACTCAATTTACGACGGCCAAGGACTGTATTGTCTGTGGAAGGAGTGTTGTATGCAATCTCTGGATTGTATGTATGCATGTAATCAGTATCTTTGAAGTCTTTTTTTCTTTGAAAATAAAAACAAGTTTAAAGTGAACTGTATGGTGGAGTGGTTATTTACCATTTAAACCACCAACACTAATACTATGCTTGCAATGCAAAGCAATCACTGTATTAGTGTTGTAAAAAACAATGCTTTGACCAGTATTGATAGATTCACACTTTAAGACAGTGGAGCTAGCCATTAAAATCTGGCTTTGAACACGATTTTATTTCAATTTTAATATAATTTTTGAAGCAAAAGTACTGAGAATTTGGGATACAACCAAAGGACAATGTTAATACAAAACATTAACGAGGTGCTGCGTGAGGTACCTGTGTAGTGTTCTAGAGCCCTCTGCAGGAGACCAGCCTTCTCGCAGAGCTGAGCTATGTGTGCCCGGTCGTAGTGGGTAAACATTTGGTTGCTGAGGATTGCGTCAGCCACCTATTAAAAACAACGTCATCAGTTCTGTGCACTCCAATCAATACTCTTTATCGGTAAATGATAATTTCCATCACATACCTGAGGGGCAGACATGAGGTTCATCTCTAGGAGTCTTGTCTGCAGTGGCCCTTCTGCCGGTCTATTGTTTTTCAGTGCGTCCAACAGAAATGCTGTGCACTGCGGCACCATATTCTGCTCCATGAAAATGTCCACTATCTGCAAGCATAATGTGACTATTTAACACTCAATAGAACTTAGTTTCAAGAGATTACAGATAAATTCAGACTGGTATATAGCTATATAACATCACCATGCCAAACTGCTACTATTTTAGATTTAAGTTAAGAGTCGGCTTCACATTTCAATACAAATAAGAGGGAAAACAAATTACGAAGTGTAAAAGTAAATAATATAAAACGATTACACTCTTATGCTTAATGTTGCATTCTTATTCTGTGCAGTCCCTATTAACAAACTGATAATTCTGGCTTGGTCCTGTGGCGAGGAGAAACTGCGGAGACTAAATAATTTTGGGCACGAATTAAGGATGGAATCTGAACTGGAGTGGCATTTGTGGTGGAGAAAAAAGCTATAAGAAGAGGTAAAAGGAATTAATGGTAGGATCATCAAAGTAAGGAATCAAATCTAGATTAGCTACAGATTTGGCCAACAAGCAGGATGTATACAAAACAAAAATTAATTTGGGTATATGTGCACAATGAGCTGAATGCAGGTAATTGAGGGGGGAATCTCAACATTCATGTGGGCAGTCACAGAAAGGGATTTGAAGCAGTAAAGGGTCCAGAATGCCAGAAAAGCCAAAATAATGAGTAAGAAATTGCTGGAATTCTGTAAATCCACCTATCATTAATTCATCATATAAGAAGAATGAAACACAAGAACACTTTGTATGGTACAGGAAATTGTTGTTCATTATGTGACAGACAAATGAGGAAAATAGTCTAAGTCATACAATCTGAGGGCTTAGTGACTGGCTTGAGAGAACAAAAAAAGGCACAAGTTATGCAAGAAAGCTAGAATAGGAAATACCCAGATTGGAATAACAGGCATTGGCTTCTAGAAAGTATGTGTAATGGGTGGTACCAAGGACAGCAAAGAAATAATGGAAAGATTTCAAAAGGGCACCAAGTTGGCATAACAAGCACAGAGAGGAGAAAGGGAAACTATGGTGGAATAGTACATGCAAAGAAGCAGAACTGAAGAAAAACAGCTTTTAGAAAATTGTTTAGGGTAAAACTGAAGCAGCCAGGAAATTTAAAACTGAAAATACAAGAAAAGTGGTTGGAAAAATGGACAAAAACTGCAAGACAGTAAAGGGAAAGTGCTATAAACTGATAATGCAAAATAAAGAATGAGTAATAGAATTATAATGTAAATATAGCTGAGAACACAAATTACATGAAGCTGTGGTAGAAATATATTGAGGACCTATTAAAACTGGGACATATCTATTAATGAAGGCAAGAATTGTGGAAATAATGAGACTTTGAATAGAGAGAAGTCAAAGACTCTCCAAAGAAAAAAAAGGGGTGGCAAGGCACCTGGCATGTATAAATTATCAAAGGGGTATTACTGTGCTAATCTTCAAGGATGAAACACCAGAATTGCAGAGGAAGTACTTAGTATGAAAATATTTGAGAAACTAATGGAGAAAAGGATACGGAGTGTGGTGGAAAGTGACCTACGAGAGCAGCAATATGGCTTCCGACCAGGAAGGTCAACAGTGGACTAAGGAAATTAGGAGAGAAGCACTAACTGTATGGCAAAGACCCATTTTTGGACATTGTGAATGCTTACGAGAGCATCTGCAGAGAGAAAGTTTGAGAAACATTTAAGTAAAGAGTTAGCAAGAGATTGATCATGGAAGTTAACTGTATTAATGAGGGATGCAAGAGTTAAAGGAAATCAGGTTTGAGACGGACAGTGAATCAGATTAGATAACAGGCTCAAGTAGGGAAACGCTCTCCCCTGCGTCTATTCATAGTCGTTACAGATGGAATAATAAAGAGTGCCCAGTAAGATCAGGGAGGAAAACAGCTTCTGCATGAAACTGCATAATCCTCTAACATCGCTTTTTTTTAAAAAACGGAGACAGGAGTGCAAGAACAGATCAATGCGTGGGAGGAATTGGTGAAATCTAGAAGGCAATTCTTTGCAAAGAGTAACAAACTAAGAAAAGCATAAAACTGATCTGAAAGATGTACACGCAGATGAGAAACTGCAGAAGAATAAGTATTTGGGGAAGAGATAGAAGACTGGGAAAAAATATGAAACAAATAATGAAAAGATAAAACAGAGCACAAGAATTCCACAGAAGTGTCATCGGCTTGATTAGGAATAGGGAGGTGTTGCAGAAGTGTTAAAGGACTTGCATTGTGCTAAATCATAGTTTAGAAGTATACATGATAGAGATACTAATAGAATTCAGACCACGGAGGTTAAGTTTCAGGAGTAGGACTCGGATTGGGCAAGTTACAGAGTGAGTATGCGAGGAAGTAAAAGAGCAACCTGTGCAGGATATAAATGAAAGCCCGAGACTCCCGTGGTATGGACAAATAAAGAGGGTAAGCTTATCGAAGAATACCAAAGAGAATGTACAGTTTCAAATCTGAATGGAAGAGGTACCGAATACATTGGGATATGTGGATTAAAATAGAAAACACGCACAAGATATGAACAAAGTGGACTGTATGAGAAGAGGATACACTGGAGAGGATTGTTCGACAGATCCAGCCTAGAGCAGGAAAATTAACGATAACAAATTTCAGCACATATCAAGACCTTTGAATTTTATTAAAAATTACAGTTATTCAAACAACTTTTTATTCATGCTAAACAGCATGCAAATGTATAGTGAACAGGCTACAAGCAATGTTAAACTGTGTTCTCATATTCAACACATCTTCACAGCTTGTCAGTGTGTGAACAGCCGTAATGTTAGTTTAATCATTGACACACAATGCTTGTTACGAGTCTAGGAAAGCATTGTATATTTAAATTCACAGACCTGGTTTATGTCTGCCAAGGGCTCTTCATCCTGGACTAACATCTGGGCGAAGGCAACGCCCTGATCTGGGTTTATCCGCATCACATTTCGCAGCAGGAATACGTAGTCTGGTGTGTAGCCAACCTTCTTGGCGTAGAGGACTATTTTCTGGAACTGCCCAGTCTCTGCGAAACACTGAATAACCTGCAAACAATTTTGATGTCTTTAAAACAGTGTTCCTTTCTTGCAAAAATATTTGGATTTATTTAAAAGCACACAACAATTTAGCCAACCTTAGTCAGTGCTGCCGATTCTACGGATTTATCCGTACATCTACGGATTTTTATAAAAAGTTAGGATTTTCGGATTTTGATAAAATATCTACAGATTTTTGCTACTTTTTATTATTTGTTGATTTTTCTTTCGACTGGCTTGATACAATCCTCCATCCCTTCCTATCTTGTGCTAACCTCTTCACCTCTACATATCCCTTACAACCCACGTTTTTTGTTTAACTGAGCGTATAGTGTTAATGCATCACAGAATTTTCAATAATTGTGAATCATTTCCTTGCAACCGCTCGCGTAAACCAACGATTGAACTGAAATAAAGCTCATATTTTGTTTGATTATACATTTTATATTTCTTAAAAAACCATAATACAGAACTATCAGCACAATCTTTATACACGGTGATATGCTCGTTGGCACGTATTTTTAACATTTCCTGTTCCAGAACTAAATTTAATGTATTTATGGTCCAATTTAAAAAAAAAAAAGGGGAGAGAGAGAGAGGGAGAAAGTAGGCACAGCAGCAGCAGTGATGAAAGTGACGCTGTATAAAACATGTCCAGATATATTTCTTACTTTCAATGTAGATTATTATTTTGCATTTCCAATTTTAAACATCCAGAAATAAAAAAGTATTCTTAATGACGACTCTATATTCAATAATTATTTTAGTCTTTCAGTTAGAGAGTCTCCAGATTTTTGTACCCAATCTACGGAAATTTTAGTGGCCATCTACGGATATTCAAAGCCGTGTCTCTGGCAGCACTGATCTTAGTACACAATCTAGGTATGTTCACACTAACAATTTGCAATAAAATAGGCAAAAATCACAAGATCTCAGAAAACGTACACTGCAATGTGAGCTATTGATAAACTGCTAGAAAGTATTGTCAGTAAACATACACCAGTTTTACATATGGTTGAGAAAAATTTCAGCACCTCAAACATTATTTTGCTCAATTAGAACCACCTTAAATGAGAAATATTGAATTTTCATTCAAAACAATTTCTTGATAGAAGCAAAAATAATTCCACGCACAGGTCTAAAGACTGTTCTGCACCATCATTTCAATTCCATCTATCCACTTTCACAAGGAATTTACAATCTGGCAGAACATTTCTTTTTCTAATGGTTTACAATAACCACCTAAAATTAAAAGAGAAACCAAGAGAAGCTTCAGAGTTTGCACTCACCTTGTTGGGCACATTTGCACGGAGATAGACGGAGAGTGCCAGTGTGGGATCGGCCTGTTTGACGAGGTCGCCGAGCTCCTCCGAACATTCCAGCTTGTCTTCCTTCAGCCACTTCTCGAGCAGCTGCTTCCTTCCCTGTTGCAAGACTGGCCGGCACAGTTCCAAGCTCTCATATTTGTTCAGCTGGCCCTGTACGTAAGACAGTTGTGGCACTCTTCATATGGTATATATTAACTTGTATATTGTAGCACAAGCAGTAATCTACACACACTGTTTTACACAAAAATAATTACTTTAATCAGGAATATTAATAAATGACAAATTCTTCTCAGGTGTCAACTGTACGCCAGGAAAGACTATTGTCATGTTAATAAAGGTTAGTAACTAACAAACACTCCAAAGAAAGATTATTATTATTATTATTAAAAAAAAGGTTTGCATCAGTTATGGTGGTTTATTCATAGTTCAGAACATTTCGTCTTGGAAAGCCACTTATGGTTGCTTTCGGTCATCTGCCAGTTTATCAGCAGTAATTGTTGAGCATCGATACGTTCCATTTGCCCCGACATTTCTTCCCCATCACAGATGTTCTGGTGAAACTTCCCACCATGTCTCCAATTAGGGTAGCTATACTATAAAGGCACAGCCTTTATCACATTATTACCATTATAGCACGCAGTAACATTTTATTTTTAAATTATTCCATCAAATGTTTTTGTTTGACTATAAAAACTTACTTTGACAACATGCAGCAAGATTAAAACACTTAAACCTCAGCTTTGTCCCCTGGAAGAATCAAAGCATGAATAAGATCATGGCTCGTTTGAAGAATTTGAGAAACCTTGCAACAAACAACTGGATCCTGTGATAAACGCTCATTGTTTCAAGTTGATACACTTCTGGAAGATCATGTACTGGCAGATCTTAACAGAAGATTAAAAGCTGTTTTCCCAACAGTTCATTGAACATCTTTTTCCAGTTAATCAACCGACTATTTACTAAGCATGTAAGGCAACGAATTTGAGGAGTCCAGAGCTTTTACTGATTTCCCACTTTGACACCAAAGTAATGAAACTAGTCTGTTCTATTTGTGTAATAAGCCACTTGTGAGCAGAGAATTACACATGAAAAAACATGACAAAATCTGCCGATAACAGTAACATATCTGACACAAAAGAAATATTTGTCTCTATCAAACCTCACAATGCATCTATAAGAAAACTGGGCTCGCCTAACAATAACTCTTTCCGACAAGTTAGCCAATAGCAAATGAAATTTCCCCATCTTTCATCAACACTGGCATCTCAATCTAATATCTCAAAACTTACAGCTAACTGGCCATTTTAAAAGGCTGAATTAACATTTTGCAAGCCAAATTAAATAGCAAATTATCTTTTCCAACCTGGAAACATACTTGAACAATGTAACAGGAAAACAAACATGGCAATTTTACCTGGTCTAGAAGTATTCCAAAATACTGCAATAAGGGTGAAGTCTGGCCCTGAGGAGTTGGCACCTGCTGGAATCGCTGAATTGTCTGCGGTGTTCGCAAAATGCCTTTAGGCGCATTTGCTGCAACCTGAACATAGCATAAATTTCAGGTTTTTTCATTAACTACAAATAAAATGCATAAAAGACAAGGTTTGGTTACATATTTCACTGTAATTTCAGTACTTTCAAAGTAACTCCATTAGTAAAACTATACTTAAATAAATTTTCCATGAACCGAACTGAAAAGTGCAAGATCAGGCTAGTGAATTTCAGTTAAGGTTTTGCAGTCGGCTAAAATTTCATTCATTTACAATAAAAACCAACTATTTTTGGGGCCTACGTCAATGTTACATATGCAGAAACATCACATTGATGATACCGAATATATGAATAATGTATTTAATGGTCACCAAACTTGTCTGGTATCACTCCACAAATTCTTTTAATGAGAACAGGTGATTGCAACCAACTGTATACAAACTTTCGAAGCAAGCACTAACATCCATTTCTGCAATAATTCAATAACAAAAGAATTTTTTTAAAAATCCACATTTTCTTCTAATTAATATTCACAAGTAGTCTCAACATGTGATTTAAAAAAAAAATATTTAACTGCAATATCTTAATCTATAGAATTAATGTGATTAAGCGCTCAACGCCAAGAGTCATCTCCTTGCAAGATTAAGGTTTAATGCCGAAATATTGTGCTACAAGTATTAAATCAATGTGTTTGGAAGTCCCAGATTCTGTTGTCTGTGGTAAGTGATGGGTTGAATTACCCAATCCTTCCTTAGTTTCATTGACTTAAGGTCAGCAACTCACAATTTTAAGACTTATTTCATTTGGCTGTGAACATCTACTACAAGAAGAAAATTCAGTTTGAGCGTGACCCACATAAAAAAAGGACAAGTTTTAAGTGTGTTTCAAACATTGTGCAATCCAAAGCTCTTCGACTAAAATGAGATTTTATCTCTATGCAGCATCAGGAAACAAAGAAAAAACATGCCCGTTAGTCTTTTTGGTGGGACACATTTAAAGCAAAAAATGATGGTTAGATGTTTATTGGACTTCAAACAATGCAGGCCATTGTTTCCAGAGTAAACTAAGGTAAGTTTCACTTTGAAGCAATGCAAAAAAGCAGAGGAGTGTCTACAAAATGGTATCCATTTTACAATCAACTTCTTGCAGTCAGTAAAGGTAATATTTTTTGTTGTTCTATAGTTAAAGAATAATGTTCTTGATGTGAAACAGCTTACCTTTGCTGCCTCTACGTACTGCCCGTTCTGGAAGAGCAGGTTGAACTTCCTGACAAACAGGTCCTCCGCTCCTGCCAAGTTGTTGCGTACTGCCATGCGCAAGGCAAGGTCTGGATTCTGCAGTACGCTGTTTATGTATGGAATTATGTTATCCTCTTCCACACTAACCGACAGAACCTTTAACACAAGTGTTAAACTATGCAGTTTATTTTCAATGTAAACCGTTTGCTATTTAACATCTATGCAATCTAATTCTCCATATCTTATGTCCTAGCAGAACTACAGTCTACATGTAAAATATTTCAAGATCATAAGTTTTAAATATTTTGCTAAGCACCTTTTTTTTTATTACTGCTCTAAACATTGAATTTCCACATTATTTTAAACCATAACACTTCTAACTAATCAATTCAATGTAGTTTAGGAATACCATAGGCAAAAAAAAAATTAGAAATTCCCATCAGGTGGAGATTTCTTACATAAACTGCTTGTTTCACTGATATGATCAAGCAACAAATATATTATTCCTAAAAGGCTTTTTTTTTTGGTCACAAGCCATTACCTCCCTTCATACCTAACAAATCAAAGGAGGTATCATTTTAAAGATTAAGGCCTCTGCTTTGGTCATGTCTTAAAAAAATAATTTTTCAGAATTTGACCCTTAAAGGGTCAAAGTATCAATTCCATGAAGTGTTTTATATATTTTTTTTTCTTTATGAGCCATCTATCTTCCTTGATACCTAACTGAACTCAATAAGTGAGGAATCCTTCAAAAGATTGAGATCTCCACTTGGGCAACATGAATTAAGAACAAATTTTTTTTGGAATTTGATCCTTGAAGGACGAGGTAATAACTGTGAAAGCTACACATATGAGACAGTTGAGAGCCAAGCCACTAGATAGCAGCACATAACACAGGTGTCTGCTTTTGTTATGTATCTAGTACAATAAACATTTGATAGGAACAAGGCAGTCCTTGCATCCTATTACAAACCATCAACCTTACTATTCATTGCTCGGGTCTTCTAGTATACGACAATGTTGATAATACCTCTACAAATAATATCAGACTATGACAAAATACTTCAAAGAGGTACTGAAAGTCAAACAAGATTGTGTAGCAATAGGAGCCTGCTTACCAAGCTGTATCGAACTTTTTTTATGGTGATATTACAGAGAATATTAAACACACCATCTGGTTTAGATGTATGAAACACTGGGTATGGACTCACAAGGACAGACACTTCAAAAATAAAATATATTTTCATCCCTAATCTCCGTGTGCATAATGCATTCATCAACAGTTTGTTCTGTGGAACAAATAATTAATGTCCAATTGCTAACAGAATGTCAATGATGGTTGCTAATACTGTGTGTTGGGCCATTCACAAGAAAAAACCAAAATGCTTTCTTACTATCCACAAAATCCATTGTACAGAAAATGGGCAAAATATTAGTAAAAGCCTGTGTTAAAGTAATCTGTAGGACTAATATAAAAGATTGTGAGAACATTGAAGGATTTGAAAACTCCATGTCACAACAGTGAAGGGAAAAAGGATCCAACAACAGTAGTAAAATTTAGTTTCAAAGTGCAGAAAAGACCCATTCAATGCAAGATAACTGGAGCTACATTCAATAAGAATTTCAACCAAAGCAACAAAACATCCAGAGTGCATAATCAAAAACCAAAATTATAATAGTTACAAACCAAGCTGATCCTAGACATATGCACCAACTGACAAATGGAAATTGCAATCTGGTTACCCACAAATAGCAAAGCGCATAAATTCTGCTCCTATGTATGTGTCAGGCAATTGTTTGTTCCCCATGATGAATCTGCCTCTTTGCATCACAAGATTGATCTACCCGATCTTAGATATTGTAAAAATATCAGCATTATTAATTATTTTATTACTGAAACAAAACTTAATACCAACCAATAGAAACCAACTACCAAAACATGGTAATGTCAGATTTTAGTTACAGAAGAAAGATTGGAGATGGCACCTCAATTATTTGCACTAATACAAATTCTGTGCATATGATTTTGTAATATACACCAGAAGTACAGTGTAAGCTTCCAATTAAGATTTAAAAAATAATGTTAAGAAAGGAATGGGCTTGGCAGAAACTATTAAACCTATAATTTTAATTCTCCCATGTTCCTGTCTATGGTGTACTGAACTAACTACAATTTATATATCCAACAATTGTATAAATGATTTTAAAAACAGTCAAAAGTATACTGGTTCAAATCTGGTACCATTATTAAGTAAACTAATAAAATACAAAATATCAAACCTAGGATTACCAGCACACATGTATTAAAACTTAACGCCGACAACTCACCTGTCCTTTTCTGTTGACTCCAATTATTCCACCGGAAGCTTCGTGCGGTGCAGTGACAAAAATCGTGTCACCGCTTATCCTGTTCATGTATATGCATATTGCTGTCTCTATGTCATACAGATGAATGTAACCATATTTCGTTATTAAATAGATTACATCATATTTTGCACTGACCTGTAAGGAAAAACTAACATTAGCATCATTCCAAAGCTACATTACTATTACTATTAATAGGGTTCAGATCTTTACGACAAGTCACTTCTTCCCCACCTTCTATTCGAGTTGTAATGCTGAATTAAACACCGACCAAGCCTTTATTTAAATGTATTTTATATAGCATGTAAAAGTATATACAGTCCATTTTCCTAGTTTTGGCCATATTACAATATGATTTAAGATCATATTTTGAGGAAAAATCTGGTAATTTTTAATAGTAGACCTACCACGAATTCACTAGATAGATGGAGCAAAAATTAAGATAATTATTCACAGTGATGTACTCCTACTATACATAGGAGGAGAAAACAAAACTAATTGTCACTGAACTGTTAAGAATTCACCAGTCAAGAATTAAAGTTTTACATTATTCAAAATTTAAAGGTTAAGTTCGGTCTGCCTTTTAATCTCAACAATGCAGCAGCATGCCCGTGTCGATCCGCGTCAATGTCTCAATGAAATACTTTTGAAAACAATCCTCAGTCATCGTCAAATCTGCATTGGATCAGCGAGTACTGCCATGCCAAAAACAAAATTTACTGTAAGTGGGAAGTTATGGAGATACATAAGGGAATTTGGAGTATTTTAGTAGAAATGAAAGCTTTTACTATAAATTATATGAAATTTATGAGACATCAAGAAAGTGATTTAATTTCTCAATGGTGCACGGAAGCAAATTATGCTGCCTACATGAAAGCGACACTACTAGATAAAATAAATGATGTATAATTAATCATATTTTGATGTGTAGTGAATTTAAATGTTTGGTCATATTTTGATATTTTTAGGTCATATCTGCTTGCATATTTCTCAATTTTTTTGGTCCAAGATTCAAACCCTAATTATTACTTCTATTTCAGGTACACTTACTTGCATAGCTACTGGAAAGTCATTCTGAGCTTCAGGAGGAAAGAAGACGTCAACGGCCTTCTTCGGGAATGGCTGGTTACCTGAAGGTGGGTGGCCCACTTCAATTATATGGAGCTGTAATTCCAGTTGCAATATATTAGACACTTTAGACAAACATGGTTATAAAACAGTTTATTCCAGCGAGTCATAAAACATTCGTCTTCACTAATATTCAGGGTGTGAACAGCCGAAAATATATTATAATCATTAAAAATTACTTCAATATAATCACACATGAACAATTTTAAAATAAATTTTAGTGCCATTAGTGCGAAAATGATTAAGTCAAACACGCTAGGAAAATAGTTTTATATTCTTTTATCACTTAGTTTCCCCATTACATAAATAGAATAAGAAAAATTGATAAAATTCAGAACACTGTAACAGCTCTCAAACCAAAAATTAAATGGAATTGTATTTTATAGAGTATTGGTAGTAAGCTAGAGTTTGGTTGAATATGATCAGATATGTTTGTTTTGCAATTTCCTGTAAATCAGTGTATATAGACTATTTTATGAAAAGAAATTATTTAGAGGCCATATAATATATTTAAGAACAATTTTGCAAGTGAATCGCTTAAATGTCCGTAATGCCAAGTATTAATGCAAGTTACGATGTCTAAAGGACAATTTGCTACAGTTTAAAATGATTTCTGTGAATAGTTTTGTGTTTAACTAACTTTAATTTCCATATCTGACCATTTTGTAATTATGATAAATGATTATGTATTAATTCTGATTGTTTTTAATATGTTTGAATTGTTTAAGTTCGAGAATTATCTGGTGGAAGCTTTTGAAGTGTTCTAGAAATTTTGAAAGAGTTTATATACAGCAATCATCCAAGACAGAGTTAGTTAGTTTTTTGGCAAAGTTTTTCACCGACTAAATTATCTGTGGAAGGAGTTTTATGCAATCTCTGGATTGTATCTATGCATGTAAACAACATCATTAATGTCTAGTTTCTTTGAGAATAAAAAAAAAGTTTAAACTGAAATACATTGTGGACTACTTAATTATCTTATTAATTAAACCACCAAGAATCTTATAATGGGTCTTTAAACAAATTTCTAGAATTTTTTTTATACTACTATAGAACAGAACAGTGTTGAAAAAAACTCACTTTTCCTCCTTGGATAGTACGCACAGCAAAACAGAACAATGTTGATGGTTCTGCATTGCCCTCCATCTTGAACTGCGCGAAAGATGCCGCATGTCCTTCAATAGGCTGGGAACATTTGCGTTCCACAGAGTACAGCTGCATTGCCCCAACTACTCTATTTTGCTGTTGTGGAACAAATTTTTTATTAGTAACAAAACTTTGCAAAAAGAAAAGGAAAAAAGTTTGAAATAAAAATAACCTGAGCAGAAATCCCAATCAGCAATAACCAAGTCTGTTTTGGATCAGTTCTGTAGTTTATAATCTGACAGCCATTTAAGCTAGAGTGTCTGTCAAACATCTTCTGAGGAATGGAATCTCCTGTAACACAAGTTAGAATTACTTATTTACAAAGAACTGGAAACAAATGGGAACAAGTTCAAGCATATCCTCCTTAAAACATTACCTTCCATACTCCAATGATACACTGACGTTTCTGTAACTAGAGCTAATGTGTTCAGTGAAATCCACTTCCAAAAAATTACATCTTCAGTCATGGTGTGTGCCTTCATTTTGCTTTTCATCTCAATATTAAAAATTTGTAGAGTTTTCTGGGCTGTAAGCAAAATTATTGTTACATTACAAGTTTAGCTATACAATTATAACTAGAAAACTCAACACCAAACTTATTGTATAAATCCTAAAATTCGAGAAAGTTAAACCCCAACCAATTATAAATTTCGAGCAATTACTGCATTGTCATTTTCTGTTGCTGCAATTGGACAAATCAATATTTCACACAATATCAAAGTCTACAAAATCAATTCATACATATAACTAAATATTTATTTACAATGAGTATTACTGGTTTACATTCTGTATCCTCCAACTCACTCCAAATAAAGGCAGGTGAGCATCAACAATCAAACAATATCACTTTACAATATTTTTATATAAAGCAAATCGTGTATGGAGATTAGACGTGGAAAGAAGATCACGAGAGTGTGGAGACTCAAGACTGGAAAGCCTTCTGTGTACAGGCATGATCCCCTCTCCATATCTCAGCTCTATACAACGAGGTTTCATGCCAAATTGTCACATTTCTTATTGTTCACCACAAGCCTCCTGCTTTCATCTGTGGTGAGGTTTTTAATATACAATTTTATGCAATAAATGTATAAATATATAAATAATATTTTCAGTAATACTGAAAGTGGAAGATAGCACGAATTTATGCAATACTGCATTCCCAATAATTACTGCAGCAGACAAAAATACAGTTTAATGTAAACAAATGATTTTTGAAGATCTCTCGGGCGTGCAGCCGGGTTATTTCGTCGTAGATGTACGAATTTGATGGCGTAACGTGCCATCATCTTCAGGTAGCGTTCAGTGGTCGGTGTGAGGAACGCAGTCCAGGACACGAATGCTGGTCTGTTCCATGCGCATCTCGATATCTCGGAGGGTATAAATATCGATGCGCGCGGAGCAGACCAGCAGTCGTGTCCTGGACTGCGTTCCTCACGCCGACCACTGGACGCTACCTGAAGATGATGGCACGTTATGCCATCGAAAATTCGTACATCTACGACCAAATGACCCGGCTGCATGCCCGAGAGATCTTCAAACATCAGATCCGCCGGGAAAACTTACGATTACAAATGAATGATTGCTTCTAACAATGAACAGTCTTGGCAAATTTTTTCTTCATTGTTAAATAACTTTGATGGTGGACCTTATCAAAATTCAAATGTACAGCAAGAGTTGGCAATGTTAACCTTAAAAGAAAATTACAAATTCAATGAGAGAGAGAGAACACTATACCTTCTACTCCTGCTTTGCCTTTGAGAGCAATGACTTTGCTTGCAGGGTTCATTATGGCAGAATCTGCGGAGATGGGCCTCCTTATGGGGTTAGTGGGGTCTGCCATATCTATGATTACCACCTGTGCCGTTTCCCCAACTTTTTCCCGGACACAGATGAATTTGTCAGACTCCATTGTGAGCGTGTTGAAGCTCACGCTCGCCTGATTTATCCCTACATTTGTGAGCTGAAACAGAAAAAAATTAATACTTTTTAACATGTGTGATCAAATGTAAGAGTTAACAACTGTTGCACTTTAAAGAAATATTAATGACAAAGTCAAGGAATACTACAATATTCATGAAATGCACGCAAAAATGAGTGTGGAGTATAATGTAGTTAAATCCCAAGACATTTCAAAGGTTCTTCAAGCAGATCAATACAGATACTGTATAGTTAAGAGCTTTAATTTTAGGACTATACAACTTAATATGTGAAATCAATATTTGCAACACTGAGGACCGAAACATGCAGCTGGAAATTCCTTCAGCTGATCAATATTGAGACTAAAGCTGCAGAAATTTAAATATTTTTTTCACATTGCTTGAATGAAGCATTAGTTTGTTGTAGGTAATCGAGATCAGTGCAAAATAAGGCTAAGAAATTTTATGGTACATAAAAAACCAACATTTTGAGAGAGAGAGAGAGAGAGATCTGGTTGCTAGCATTTTTTACACATGATTATCTGCAGAAAACTTTTCCTACATTCTCACCACCCACGATTTTTCGAAATTTTATATTACAGTCATGTAAAGTTTAATAAGAACTGAAGTAGTGTGGAATTATAAGTTTCTACGTTAAAGTAGTTATGAGGAAGTGACAAATGAGTGAATCAACAAGGATTCAGTCTTTCACTCTGAAAGATAGAGGCCCTAAATAGCAGGGCACATTTTAAAGCAGCAACAAAAATCTTTTAATATATCCATGAGCATACCAAAAACATTCCCATAAATATGAAACTGAAGAGATCCACAGCAAAATTTTAATAGTTGCAGGATTAAACATTTGTTCTAGTATGTATGCCATAAAATTTTCCAAAGATGCAAAACACCCCCACTTCTATCAGAAAAATAAAAAATAAACAGTTTTTATAATTTCAAAAAAAAGTGCCACATTTTTTCCTGGATAAAGATAGTTTTCATACGATCATAGAACTGAAGGAATTCAAACAAACAGCACAAGCTTTGTGGAAGGAATATAAATGTGATTGCACTTCTAAAAATATTCATACAAACAGATCACTTCAGCAATTTGTTTACAGATACGACGGTAGTAAAACTGCTCAACTACTGCAAGAAATTAGTCAAATTCAGTCTCTAATGAGAAATGTTTGTACAGCCTCGGTGTCCATTTGTAGAAAATTTTAGCCTTTTAATGACTTGAGCATTTTTGATAATTTTTAAAACTAATTTTGCACCTCTTGAAGGTACAGTTTGTATAGATCTGAAGCTGTGGCCAGGAATAAATTGGAACATTGCTATTTACACATTTCTGTTCCCATACAGATGAAAATGGGATTACTGCACATTAAGAACACTATATGCGAAAAAATCTCAAAATCTTAATTCAGACTTCTGTTTTTTTCTGGCAGCATGACACGGGATATACAATTACGCCACCAACAGTATCGTTTGAGTCTCAAAAGCAGTTATAGTTCGGCCTTGGCCATACGTACTTTCAACTAAAGGTTGCATCAGTCTTTATATCCTCACACTGAAAATATTCATACAAACAGATCACTTCAGCAATTTGTTTACAGATATGACGGTAGTAAAACTGCTCAACTACTGCAAGAAATTAGTCAAATTCAGTCTCTAATGATAGAATACAAAATATGAACTTTTCTTTTAAAAAATGTCACTTGTTATTTATAATAGTTTATCCTCAACTCTAAGCATTGTCGAGGTCATTAGCTGCGTCAGAAGAGGGGGGGGGGCAAGGAACGGGAAGGAATTCGGCCATAATACTTTTCCGGAATCACCCTGGCAGTCTGCAGCGACTTCTGAAGACAACGGAAAACCGAAATCAGGATCGCCGGGCGGGGTTTTGATCGAACGTTACCACTAGTCCTGAAAGATGGGAAGACGGTAATGGAATTGGAAAGGAGGACCTGCACGATGTGAAATTAGAAACCGGACAGTGTTCTTGTAAGTGACGATACATCTACGAAAACGCAACAATTCTCACGGCCCAACAAAGTAATCGCAACAACTACAGACAATATGACAGCCACGAGCAATGTCATAAAACAAACAGCAACCGAAAAACTTTCAGAAACGACACTTCTCTGCGAGAGAAGTGACAGGCCGTGCGTTTGAAGTCTGGAGCAGTGCACCCCTCCGTCTATTTCGGTCCCGACGCCAATTACTGGAAGAGCCGTCGGACGTCAATTCGACGGCTCAGCTTTAAAGTCTCTCGCTACGTTTCGTTCGATTAAAGTCTCGGGGAATTCGTGCACTGAAAGCGGGAAGGGGCGCGCACTAAATGCATTCATGCGAATGTGAGCGGCAAAATTTGATTGGCCGGGTTGACAAGGTACCTTCAAATAATCCCCGGTAAAGAATATTCTTTCTACTCCATCTGTTTTCAGAATAACGGTTTATGATTAGATTGTGAAGTCCACATCTTAGGAAGGTCCATAAACTAAGTGGCTCGGTCAAGGGGGTCATGGAGTTCCAAGCCATGTGGACATCCATAAATTACGCGGTGTTTTTCCGGATTTTCTGACCCCCCCCCCTCTGGTGAGACTTCGTGAGATCTGGTGCGTGGGACACCCCTCCTAGAAATCGCCCTCGCAAATTTGACTTTTTTGTCTCACCCTTCCAAAGCCGGTTACACCAACTTTTCCACGAAATACCCTCCTAAAATCGACTTTCGCGTGTTTTGTAGACTTTTTTTAGCTCTACAGTACAACAAAAATTTCAATAGCCTCACGTGAGATTTCCATCTACCCCCCCCCCCCCCTATTTCACCTCACGTAATTTATGGACGCCCCCTATGTAATTTTTCATTTGTCACAGTTATAGTGGGTTACAGAATACAAATCATGTGGATATTTATTTCAGTTATTTAATTCTCTTAGTATTTTAGATATTCTTTATACTCAGTGCCACGCATATGAACTAACCGACACAGACTCAAATTCGCTTATAGGTGCGACGTACGATTTTCCAAGCCAGTGACAGTTCGTTGACAAAATTCTAATTTTCTTCTCTCAAGTGAATTTCAACGCATCTTTAATTATAGTGCTAATTTAAGTGTGGTATGATATGACGCTATACGATAAACTTAACGAGGCTCATCGTAAATATTTTTCGATATCCAAAACTGTATCAAAGATCTATCGAAATATTTCTGATAATGAAGAAGGGTGACAACAGCAAAAAAGGTAGCTCTTTTACGCGGCATGTATATCTTGTTCTATTTTATCAATTAATAAAAATGATGAATGAGTTTTTAACACCACCTTAAGAAAGAAAAAATGATCCCTCACTGTACCTGAGAAAGAGGTTTTCCCAATAATTGATCATTTGTAGGAGTGGCTAACGTCGTTTCGTTCAAGTTTATAATTATAAAAATGTATATAAATCAAATACTGGTAGTGTTCATTATGTACTCAATAATTGTATAGAGTCTGGTAACAAAACGGCACAAAATGTACTCTGGAATTAGAGAAAAGGCCCAAGTTACAGACACGGGGGGGGTTTAAAAAGAGGCCGAAATGTAGACACGTAGCTTATAGACGCTTCCTTAATTAAACTGAACTGTTGACAGTTTACGTAGACTTTCTGCTGGGGTTGAACGCGAATTTGTGTCCGGGATTAAGATGAAACACGAGCGTTGTACCCGCGGTGCGAGTCGATGCCGGTTCGACGGCTGCAGCCAGCTCTGACGTCAGCTGCCCGCTGCCTACGTCACAGCCGCGTGGTTCACGTGAGTCATCAACGAGAGAACACCTATCACTTCAGCGTCACTGTACCACACTAACCTAAAAACTGAACTGGCAACATTCAAGACGTACTCCAGGTATCTGATTAAAGTAATTTAGAAGAGGAATAGAAAACATACTCATTCGATTTTTCGAGTAAAGTTTCGAGACCAATTTACAAATTGTGTTTTTAGCAGAACCTTTGTTTTAATGTATCGAATTTTTCGTCAAAAGCTAACTTCTTTGCATCCAACTTTTCTACAGACTTCTTGAGATTAAATTATCTTTAGGGGTGTCCATAAATTACGCGAGGTGTTTTTCTTAAGTTTGGACGCCCTTCCCCTAACATGGGATTCACCTGCTAATATGGTAGACTTTCCTGCTAGCTCTAGTGCTCTTTGAAGGGCGTCAATCCGAAATAAAAGGTTGACATAAAATTTTTATCGACCCCCTCCCCTCTTAAATGAGGTTTGTTGAGATTTTTCCGGGCCCCTCCCCCTATTTTGGCTCACGTAATTAAATTTACTACTATTAAATTTAGAGAACTAAACTTTTCAAATATTGACTAAGACATGTTGATTTTTTCGGCCCAGGTCCTTAGTTGTTATGATAACTGTTTTATGGGTTATGTTTCCGACTTGCAACTAAACAAATGCTTTTGATGGAGGACGCGTTTCGCCTTTATTCAGGACATCTTCAGTGCCAGGTTTTATTTATGCATTAACACGCTCAAGTTGACCGAGTTTGTATACTTTGTCACCCAGAAATAGCCGAAGAGCTACGAACTGCAAAATGGACACCCCGGGATTCAGGCTGGGCGAAGTTTAACGATCACTGAGGCACGCTCAGCCCGTTGCTCAATGAGTACCATGTGCAAACACTGAAGAGGGTGAAGCCAAGGCCTCGAAACGGAATACAGAGTTCTAACTCTGCGGAACTCCAAGGGCCTAGTGACCTATACTCTGAAATATCCTAAGGCTTTGCCTGAATTTGGTTTAAAGTACCTATACTGGAAAGTAGGACCCTTAAATATGCGAACGTGTTTCGAACAGCTGTGCCCTCCATCTAGCAGGTTTCATTTACGCTCGCTTCACTTATTCTATAAAATGATCACAACGTTTACAAGAAATGTTCGTAAACTTTTCATAATGCCTATATAAATTCCAGTTTCGCACTTTTTCTCTAAAAACATGAAATTCATATTTTTAAAACTTTTCGCACTGCGATAAATTTACCAAGTTTATTTTGGAGATCAGTGAACAAATCTCTCTTCTAATATTACGTAACTAAGGACAACTCAATGAAGCTGACAAATCTGAACGCCACAAACATATGACGCAATAACCTGGTTCCTGTGAAATTTCGGAAGCATCATCATTTTAGTGCCGTTTCCCCACAACCACAAACTAACGTTTCCATCAATAAGAAAACTAAATTACACATTGGAGGAGTATCTTCAAATGAATGTCGCCATTTTCCCGAGTAATTTTACCATGATACGCAGGCACAATCCCATATTGTCTAACCTTTGAATAAATGAATTTAGCTTGAAAATCTTTGATTCTGGGAGGTTCAAATCCTACAGATAGCAGCACACGTACTAGTATGTAGGTAGCGAACATTAAGATTTTAATAAGGCTACACAACACAACTTTCGAACGTAACTACTTTCTTCTAAATGTCGACAGGGTGAAACTAACACCTGTGTTTAGTGCTGAGGCTTGGTATTCATCTCTAGAGTGCCGCTGTTTGTCACTGGGTGTTATCTGTGGGAAAGGTGGAAGCAGCACTGCGGATCACAAAGGTCGTCGAACTGGCAGCCAGCCACAAGACGAGGCCACCACGTCAAGAAAGGCCTAAGAAACTTCTGTTATCTTTGCATAAACAAACGCAATTCTTAAGTCTCTTGTACTGTCAGTTACTTTCACAACAGCGAGGCGGCTGCTGCGAAGCTATACGTAATGATTACAAGGTTATGCGGTATCTAGTAACAGGACCAGAAAATATTCTTAAGTATCAAATACTCCACACCCCCTCCAACACAAAAGTCTGAAATTAGACGCCGTGAATTATATATGGTGTTCTAGCCGGCGGAAACTACTGGTCTTATTTATTTATTTATCAATCTTGTTTCATGAATCCCTGCTGAGGAATCACCTCTGGGATGTGAAACATGTCATGGTTATACACATACATACAATATGAATCATAATCAAACAATTATATGTCGCAAAGACAAAGAGAATAACAATTTTTACAACTGAATATTGCAAAGCCATATTCAATACAATTGGTTTGCTCAAATTCTTGAATGGGGTAGAAGGAGTTGCCAATAAGATAATCTAAGTTTTTCTTTAAATATATCTTTATTATCTACAAACTGTTTTATACTCTTGGGAAGTTTATTAAACAGATGTATACCAGAATAATTAATAGGATACTGATCCCTGCTCCTAGAGATAGTTGGGAGGGATGTTTACGAGGAAAATTTTCAGTGTCACAGAGTGCTTAGTCTTCACTCTACACAGACAGACAATTGTCAACATTTACAAAATTACGGGGACAAGCCATAGATGGGAGTAAACGGCACCACTGGAAATCTTTTCGAGATACACACCGTTCAATTATCTGCTGGACCACAGCAGGGCCGGCGTTAGGGAGGGGTAAGCGGGGCAAAAGGGGGCTAAATAGAAATCAAACAAAAAAACTTTTCTAAAAAAGGTTTTTTTATATTAAAATTTTCTGACTATTAAAAAAAAAAAAAAAAAAAAAAAAAAAAAAAAAAAAAAAAAAAAACTTAAAGTGTGGAGTAAAAAAAAAAAAATCGAGGTGGGGGGTCCAGGAACACTTACCAGGGGCTCGCGAATCCTAGTGCCGGCCCTGGACTACGGTCACTTACGGACCATCACAGTGACGCAGAAGGCATCAGCAAGTCAACAGCTGCGCACGAGAAATAGTCACGGCCACCAAAACAGTTTGTTTTCAAGCCATCTCGAGCATTTTTCCGCAGCCGCGCTGTTTTGGCGTGAATCAGCTCCGGGGGCGGTGAAAGTAGGAGCTGACCCGCTCAAGCAAACGCCCGTGCAACCGAACACGACTGGGCAGCACAACTGATATTTCTAAAAATCAACCTACGTCATCCGGTTCTAGACTAGCAGGAAACGAAAGATTGAGACAACGTCTGAACTTTCTTATACACCACACCTCAAAACGAAAGAGGGAAACAAACCACCAACCTACCTACGAAAATCTCTTCCACATCCGAACTTTTGAGTAGATCCAATCAATCAATCTTAATGACACATGAAAGCAGTTTTAATCGAACCTTAAACTTATCTAACGGCAGTCTAAGGGGACCACACCCTGCCAATCTAACCCATGTTAATTTAGGCAAGTATTTCACCCATTTCTGAAAAAAACTATTTGATGCAGGACCTTAATATTTTTACTGTATGTTACACGATGCTAATAGATTCAACTGTACTAAAATCTACTTTATCCATGTGATAGTTTTTAAGAAATACTTTTTTAAATTTATTAACAAAAATAGAGTTTTTTCTGCAGAAAATATTTTTTGTGAACTTCCTAATGAGGGAATATTAATGAATGTAGTGCCAGAGGTGGCTTTTTATGTTATGCAGAGTCTCTGAAAATTTCATTCATTTATCTATGATAGTTTCTGATATAATGGTACATATGTACTGAAAATTTTAGTTTGCGGGAAATTGGCTTTAAAGAAAACAACTGCTCGGAAATGCACTCAAACAAAACTAACAGATTGTTTCAAGGTGTGTTGCTTAAAAATAGCAGAAACAAGACAATACTGACCTTGCCCTCCAAAGATAGCTCCTACCAAAAAAAAAAAAAAAAAAAAAAAAAATCCCTACTGTGCAATATAGGGATTATAACTGTCTAAAATATATGCAGAAAAGTGGGCGTGGCACCGAAATGCACGTGGTAGGAAAATGCTATTTAAATGCCAGAAATTTTTTTTCTGCGGAATCCTTTTCGGGATACTTAAATACCTTTATCTATCGAAATATGATGAAAAACGAAAATCGATTTTTTTTCGACCTGAACCACGGTGTGGTCCCCTTGAGGCTGATGACACCGAGCAACTGACAATTGTAACACTTAAAGGCTATCGAAAATGCGCGACCATTAGCTGCTTCCATTCCCTCACTGGCACCTATCAAATGATACCAGCAATACAAATTTTGTTCCGTTAGTATAAATTTTTTCTGTTACTTATATTTCTACATAAACTGGATGCATGTTATACTTCTCTCCTTGTTTTGTATTCTTATCTTTATGTACCAAGTTGTAGAAACAATTTATACAAATGTCCTAAACAGAATTTTCGGAAAGGCCCGTTTAATGTAATAGCACGATGTAAGATACAAATAAGACCAAGGCAACACGAACAAAGAATAGTTCCATCACTGCTTTCAGCTATCGTGGGGCAAATTAAAGCATGGCTAAAAACTATTAAACCGGGAAGTTTTATTTGGGTTCTTAATGAGAAGTAACTTTTGATCTGGTATCCCCAATCCACCGCCCACGTGGACACGTGTGAACTGCTATATGCACAACCAGCGGGTTGGCAAGCCTGAAACGAGGTCACAATCGATAGCAGGCAGGTCTCGCCCCCGCTCGAACGCTTACGCACTCTGCCCGTACTATTTACCGATTTCTATTAGGAGAATTGAAACTTCGCTCCACTATTAACATCAAACGGGATGATTGTGATCCCAACATTACAATCTTAGAAAGGCCACAAATGTGTAGAACTGAAACCCTAATCAGTCACCGACTCTGATGGATCGGACATGTTCAGCGAACAGGTAACAAAAGACTCCCTCAACGCGTTACAAAGACCAGCTTACAAAAGACTGAAGAGCACAGACCTGAACACCTGGGACTTCTTTGCAGAAGATCGCGCTCTCTGGCGCAAAACCACCACCTCATTATTTCAAAAGAAGCAATGAAGATTGGCAGTAGGAACTCATAATAGGAAAAAAACCCTTCTTCGTCCGCCACCCACAATAAGGTGCAAAGTGCACAGATATTTTTTTTTTAAGGATATCAGCCGTCAACGACGCCCAAATACAGTAGAACTCCAATTATCCGAATCAATTGGGACCGGACCACATTCGGATAATCAAAAATACGGATAATCGGATTTTTCCGAAAAAGGGTCTATTTTATTTAATTATTGTATGCCTTCTTTTCAAAGGTGTTTTTTTTGTGCTTTTGCACTTCAGGGATTAAAATTTCGCCGTACCACTCGGTAAACAATGCTGCAGTCATCCGAACTTTGGGTTGCTTTTTATAAAAGAGGGGAAGCTTTTTCGCAGTACGTTTCCATTTTAATTAAAAAAGCGATTCGTATAATTGGAGTTCTACTGTAACCAAGTGTCTGCAAGTGAGAAACCTAAACTTGGAAACGCATATTGCTCGATGATTAGAAGATTTGCACTCGCGTGATGTAGCCTTTAAAAGCGGTTCCTGGACCGAAAAGGCTGTAAGAAGACTAGAATCGAGGTTTAATTTTTTGCAAAACCTACTGCCATAACACGTGCGTGACCTACGCATGAAAATACTGTACTCTCCAAACAGTGTGTTCCTTCCCGTGTCCAGACTGTTTCAAATTGTGTTTCCCAGAAACTAGCTGCTTGGATCGCTTTGTCATTGGTTAAGAATCTGTCTTAATCTTCACACGCGAAGCCCATGTCTCTGCACTCGAGATGTTCTGATGTCTGAATGTAGTCGCAGTCACACTTGTCACCGTGTATCCCCACTTTTTCATGTTGCTCTAGTACCTAGATACTCCCTAGTCTGTTCACAGTCTTCCATTTCTCGTACGGCAGGTTCCACCCGGGGGCCAGTTCTTCTTGGACCCTAAAGCTTGATGGTTTGGGAAGCACCTCCCTTGTGTCCCCCCATCAGTGTTGAACGGCAGGCCTCCGATTCACCTTTTTTCCTGGCTTTACAGCTAGTGGACGCCCAGGTCATTGAAGGTGGGAAAGGTCTGTGGGCAAGGAACAGGAAGGAATTCGGCCTCTGTCATGGCCTTTTGAAGAAACCGTGTCAGCCCCTGGTTCGAATTCCGATCTCTGCTGGAATTTCCAGGGGCTTTAAAACTGATTTGTCACCTCTGGCGAAACTTTGCTTTGTCTACGTGAAGCTCCTTGGTTCGGATTCCACGATAGAGGCCCTGGGCGGCAAATCTAAACTGTTTCGAAACAAAGGCACCTATCCAATCTAGTAGCGTTTCCTAACAGGTGTTCCGCACGTATAACAATAACTCATAATTGTTTCGTAGAAATTCAAAAGATGCTTTCAGATCGTGTTGTAAATGGTTGAATGCAGCATGTCCCAGAAGTTCATGGCATGAACACAAGTAAAAAAAAAAAAAAAAGACCGTATATAAGTTAGTGGTACAGAGGGTTCATTGAGGCACGAGACTACTGCTAAACCTGTACAGTGTACATTACACCTGGCGTGCCCTTTGTGGGAGAGAGGGCTATGAACGGCGCGCCTTTGTTTGCGGCGTCAGCCGGCGTGTTTCCGGTTGCGGCGTCCGGCTCGACGCTTTAATTCACCCCCCCCCCCCCCCAGCGTTAATTTGGCACAACGTTCACCCATGCGATTCGGCCGGATCTTGATACCCAAATGGTTCTCATTTGCTTAACATCGACAGCAGACAGATAATGTAACAGCCCAAGTCGTGCATGAGAAGTGAAAAACGCAAATAAGAGCAACAGGTCTTTGTTAAGGAGGCTCTGTGGTTAGGAATGGACGTTTACCCGGTAGGACCCAGCTTAGGCAAAGCGCGGTATTTAGGATATTACAGGGTCCAATATACCTTCGGGGCGTCCAGGCCAACTACACAAAAGGTACCTTCTCCAAATACTCCCCATACGCGTTCCCATAACATTTTTAGGATGACTACCAACAATCCTTTGGAGGACTACGCAGATTCCAGCGGCTGATTGGACAATATCTTCAGTTTTACGCAAGTCTAGTTATCTTACCGACTTCTACTAACAGTAGGTAAGTAGGACTGGTGATTAATTAAACTAAAACCAAACTCGTGACAAACCTTTATAAATAGTGAAAGAAAAGGAGCTGATTAGTAGTTAGGACATAAAAGATGAGGGGGTGGAAACCTATGCCACACAAAAACGCTAGTCATTCCATTTAATTCCGAAGAATCCTTTTCTGTATAACAAGAGCCAAGTGAAACCCTTGTGTATTGCCCTTTCTCATATCAGAACCTGAGAGATGGAAACGCAGATGAGCAAACAATTTCTCAAGAATGATGGGAAATGTGTCTAGGAGATGCGAAGCTGAAGTAGCGCGTTTTACTTCATGGAACAGGATAAAGTATGGTGAAGCCTAATTTGACGAACTATTAACATTGGTAAATTATAAATGTTCAATTTTTTAATAAAACCCAAGCAGCAGAATAATGCAGGGCGCAAAACAATCGGTTGAGGTAAACCGTATATACAGTCTCAGATGAACAGCGCCTAAGACTGACCGTATATGCATCCACATTAATTCAGTCATCGCGTCATCGCGTAATTTAAGGTGTTTACGAACAATCCGTCAGATTGACAAAAGTCTTGCGTTACTGAAAGCTATTGTCAATGCTAAATCGTCCAAAAAAAAAGAAAAAAAGAAATTATGCTTGCACATGACATTTTTTGCACTGCCCAAATTACATTATATTAGACCTCTCGTTCTACAGGACTTGAAAGTTGAGTAATACTAAGTAATTACCCCAGCAATAGAATACAAAGACTAATTTAAAAAAAAAAAAAATACTGGAATAAAAATTCTGCAAGAGAATAATACCTTAGACGAGAGGAGTCTATAGAGATGCATATCTAGTCTAGGAAGATGCACATCATTCAATTTGGTGGTGAGCAATTACAGAGCCCACTTACAGAAATGGTTCTCTACACAACATTAACTAGAAAGATGGGTGTGGATAACTTTGGTTTGTTATTGAGAGTAAGTCCGTGTTTTTGGTATGTTCACGAGTCTAGATTAATTTTCATTCTTAGGGTAAAAGGTTCTAACGATTTGACCTGATCTGGCTAAAATAAGAACGTCACCTGCATTTCATTCATATCTTTCGCTCCGAGAAATATTGAAGAATTTCGGTGACGTTTGAAGGATCTTAGAAATAATATAGACATTAAATGTTCAAAGTCGTGACTGCGCGAGCCGATATTGCTGAAACACTCACCAGTTTTTCACAATTTGTGTTCATTCCGAAAAAATATACCCCCTCCCCTACTGAATCCAGAAGACATTTTGCACAGTTTTCTCCTGCCAGACTATCGTAAATTACATACGGAGATAAATAACTGAATAAGTATTCACAAGCTGCTGTGTGTTTTGTACCTTATTTTAACCGTGACAAATAATACGAATGCAAAGCTACGTAACCTGGCTCGTTTCCCCCCCCCCCAATGTAGCTCAGCGTAGTTATTCCACCCAACCCTTCCCCCCTCCCCTCTAGACCCAGCTATGTAGTTTATGGGCGATCCCCTATGTGACCCTAGGATTCGCTCTGCAAAATTTAAAGATTTTCTGTTTAGTTTGAACTGAATTAAAATGCGTAAGCTCAGATTTACGCGGGCAGACATGGCCCGACTATATAACATGCGCAAATAGAAAATTATGCCGTAGTACGCAGACCTCATACGAAAAGGAGGCATCCACAAACTACTTGGTGTTTTTCCGGATTTCTGGCCCCCCCTCCCCCCTGGTGAGATTTCGTGAGATCTGGCCTGACCCCCCCCTCTGGTATAATCTGGTCCGTGAGAACCCCCCCTAGAAATCGCCCTGGAAACTTTTGTAGACTTTTTTTTGGCTCTACTGTCCCCAAATTCTTCGCAAAATCTCACGTGAGATTTCCGTAGACCCCCCCCCCTTACCTCCTGGTGAGATTTCGCCGGATCCCCCCCCCTATTTCACCTCACGTAATTAATGGATGTCCCCAAAAATGTTTCCTCATGTTTTCGCGGCAGTCTGTTAGTCATTACTAGTTTTCGGGGCATGCCGCGTTGTTTATCTGATAAACTAAGCTTTCTGCTGCCATTCTACAGCCTTCTCTAGAAATGCATATCCGCCACTGTGAACATAACAGCGACAAATCCGCAGAGGTTCAAGATGCCATCAACACCGGGCACGAAATAAAATTTGAGGACACGAGGCTACTGTGGAGAGAAGACCATTGGTGGCCTCGACGTTTGAAAGAGACAGAAATTTTAAAGAATACCAACAACTTGTAGACCTATTAATCTGCGATTCTCGGCGCTCGATGCTATGTCAACATAAATAGTATCTCTGAGTAAAATGACAACCGAAACTCGGCATTACCAGAAAATCTACTAATCCCATAAAAAATAAGTTTGCACGTCACATCCACTATACTAAGTAAATGCTAGGTCGCAATCTAGTCTGAAAAATAATTTAAACAATTCTGAAAGATATTGCGTGAGCCACTTTCAGTGTTCCAGGAACAGCGGAGAGCTTAAAAGACAGCAGTAAACACTACCAGTCCTCTCGCGTCAAAGTGACGGCGACAAAACCAAAACAAGTCCAGCGTTGACGACTCAGCCTTGGCCCATAAATCGTTTTGCGAGGCGGCGTGATGACAAGGCAATCGATGAACGTCTCTCACTGGTTCCTCCTAGTAGCCAACAGCAGCGCACACGAAAACAAACCGCATTTCGATTATCACCGCCGGTTAATTAAAAAAAAAATTTAGAGTACGAAGCAAATCTCTGCATTTTATCGGTTCATTCAGGTCAATACGGCCAAAATAAATGGGTAGTGACCATTCCAATGAAAGTTGCAAATAAAATCTTCGTTCTAAACATAGGAATTTTATGAAACTTAACAGAGTAACCGAGCATTGCGAGTGATCCGTAACTATTGAGCCAAGCATTCCCGTCCGACCATTCAGACTTTGATCCACAGGGTTTCCAGAAAGCTCTACATGGCAGATTATTTTCCGTTCTGTCCCCAATACTCTCCTGCCTGTAATAACTTTCGACGAGGCGTACTGAAAGGAAAAAAACCCAAACAGATCAGCTATCTAAAATGATTTAAGATAAGCAAAACTAGTAAAAAATTGGGGTAATTCATCAGAACTTTTAACAAAACAGCTAAGTCTTATAACCACTGAAGTTACAGGAGATACATTGCAACGTAACATTCAAATACTTCTGGGGGTGCCAGTTTGACAAAACAACTTGATCATGACATGTGGAACACTAACCAACCCCTACATGTTAGAATCTATTTTTGTATGGTTTCGTTTGTTATATTCTACAACAGTACCGCATTTTTGTCGTGACTGCGATATAATGTCATAAGATTGGTCTAGAATCAATGGTTCAAAACGGGCAAGAAACCACAGAATGCCGCGCATGTTTGACCTGATGTGGTTGCGTTACATCTGGTGACCTCGACTGGCGGGAAGCCACACGCTGGTAATCTGTTTTACTGCATTAAGATTCTGGTTGTCTGTTGCGAGTACTCAGGACAACTATTACTACTACTTTGTTTATCGTTACACAAAAGACATCACATCTGTTACAAAATACATTGACTACATTCAGATTGCTAGAAAATTTTTCGAGAGAAACTACTGCCAAAAATGGATATTTCTCAAATTTGCTGTAGGTGCGTCGTCACTCATGCAGATGAAGTCTGCAAAGTTCCCACCGTCTGTCCTCTGGTGCATAGTTTCTTCGACACCACCTGAGTAACACTAAATGCACGTTTGTCGCCAAAACAATCAATGAAAATTGATCTGACGTACATCACATCATATCATATCGCAAACAGATTCCAAGTTAACTTCTGTGTTAAACGTTATTAACAGACATCCGATGTAAATGCAAATATCTAGCGTGGTGTATGAGCGGTTAACGCTCTGGCCTCGCATTCGGGAGGACGGCGGTTCGAATCCCCGTCCGGACATCCAGATTTGGGTTTTCCGTGGTTTCCCAAAATCGCTCCTGACGTATGCCGAGATGCTTCCTTCAAAAGTTCCATAGCCAAATTCCTTCCACTTCCTTGTCTCCAGTCCCATCCCGACTTCGATGTCGACAAGGCGTAAAACCGTAAAAAAAAAAAAAAAAAAAAAAAAAAAAAAAAAAAAAAAAAAAAAAAAAACAGATTTATTCGCCCCTGTTTTAAGTATCTTTCATTAACATTACTACACGTCAACCCGAATGTCGTACTACAGTGGCCACTGATAGAAATTGTCGTCATGTTTTGGTGTCGTGCACACACTTTTCAGTGTATAACCAGACGTAAAAAAAAGTAATGACTTACAGGTCATGAAGATGACGTAAGGAAAATTCTAGAATAAATTGTGTGAAAAACGCTACTTTTTTTCAAGTGGTATGTATATAGTGTAGCATGCATGTAGAAACCTACCAGTTTTAAGAGATTATTTCATAATTTAACGATTTACTGTGAACTGCCTTATTCGCCTTATTACACAACTTCGGCATAATTACTTTAGTCCTTAATTAGTGGTAATCTCCAGAGGATGTGTGTAGAAGTCCTGTCCGTACACGTGAAATGCAGAATTCTGAGCATAAACATGGTGAAATTTTGACTGTCGTTCTTGTTCTCAACAGGAGCAGAAGCAGCTTAGTTCCCCGCCTGCAATTTTATCAAATATTTTGGACAGCTATTCTCCCGCGAATTCGATTTCCACAGCATGAGATTGGAAAAAGGTTTCACAAAAATAGACAACGTGCCCTTGCAACGTACCTACAAATATACACTAACAGAGCGCCATAAACCACACAGCTCCAATATGACCTCCGGTAAATTCCCCTCTAGCCGGCCTCGGTAGCGTAGGGGCCTCCGCCTACCGAAGGTCGCCGGTTCGAGTCCGGCCGAGGGCATGGGTGTTTAGTGTTGTGTCTGTGAATGTCTTGTCCGTGTTGTAGTGTCCTTGTGTCAATACTTGATAGAAACAAATCACATTGAGCTGGCTGTATGGCCCAGTAGCCGAATGCCATTAAAAAAAAAAATCCCCCCCGTAGCCCGACTTGGCTTTTGCCTCCCCCCCCCCCCCCCACCCGCCAACCGAGTGGCATGTAGCTTTTCCCTCTATCGATTCCAGAAAATGTTTTGTACTTTCTCTTTTCAGACTATCGTAAATTACATACGAAGATAGTAAAATGACGGAAAAAAAATATTCACATGCTGTTGTGTGTTTTGTGCCTTATTTTAACCGTGACAAATATATATAAGAAGCTACGTGGCTTGCCTTGGAACCCCCCCCCCCCCCAAAAATAGACGGAGCCACGAAGTTTATGGACGCTCCCTAACCCTTAAACTTTTGACGCATCTTCCTTTTTAAGAGATTTCCAGAAATATTTTTCTAATAAGCAGGTAGTAACTCGTTTAAAACTTAGAATATTTTATTTGGAGCTCGTGAGAAACAGTATCCAGACGAGACAGACATTAACCAAATAAACTTTTTCAAGACGTCTACGGTAAAATACCTCCGAATGTTTACATCTTTAACAGAGATTACACAACGAATGTCATTCCAGTTACATCGCTGGAAGTTTACACCAGTACGAGGCTACCAAAGATTTCCTTAATTGCATAGGGGCTAAATGTATTTACCCGCTAGCTTCGAGTTACGCCAGAAGCCAAATAGCATAAAAACCTACGCAGATTTTATCAAAGTGGTAAAAAAAAAAAAAAAAAAAGAAAAATGTACCTGTAGCTAGCAGAAGACGTCTAAATGCCAAGAAAATTTAGAACTTATTTTGTTACAATAACTTCCAAAGAATTAGGAAGACTACTTTCGACCCTACCACTTGTGGATTTAACTCCCTACACGCCATCAGAACAATAAGAAAGATAAAGGTACTTATTTTTACGAAGCTAATACCCATGATATAGCAACGAAAGTAAAACAAGCTTTCACACAAGTTCTTCTAACAGATTTTCAAATTTCGCGTTCCCATGGAACGTTTCGTCAGATCGATTAATATTTAGCTGCTTCAGTGTTAGGTCTATGGCAAAATACCTTGCTGGAAACAAGTGAACGTTAGCCAAGATTATCGCTGCACCGATAATAAAGAACTAATAAGACTGCGCTTCCAAACACCACCTCTCCCGCTTGTGTTTCACAGATAATGAACATTTCATAATGTCTTCAGACTTCTTACTGCCTGCAATTACTGAAAATATTCCTGAAAACTACTTCGTAACATTTCCTCATACCGAATATTAGTTGGCTAATGAATTGTTTCTTCCTGTAACTGCAATGTAATCATGTTTCCTCTAAATACAGTTCTTATTTGTGTAACGGCAGGTCTTTTCAAGTTACGGATTCAGTTATATTGCGTTAACTAAATTTAATACTTTAAAGTTGCTAGAGAATCTTTACTAAGGAAAGAAGCAGTTCCATCATTACCGTGGCGTCAAGATCTGATGATGAATTCTCGTAGAATCAGACGAAACAAATCGAAAATAAAGAATTTGTTTTTGTTATCTTGCTTGGTTTTCGAGATATAGCATGTTAAAAAATCAGTTATAGGTGTAGTTCCTTGTTCTTTTGGTGAAGTTTCTTCTGGTCCAGGCTATATTTCAACCTAACAACCACTAGAAAGAAAACACCTATAGTGTATGTCCACCGTGTAGATAGGGCCTATAGTGATTTGAGATTTTTTCTGGTCCAGACCTGTTCTCACCCTAACCACTGTTTCGAGAACTCAGCGAGATATCAAAAACATTCTTTATTTTCTATTTGTCTCGTTGATTTAAATACGAGCTCATCAAATTTGGCTATGGAGAAATTTTTCTTCTGGTCCAGGCCGCATTTCAACCTAACCACGTCGATTTTGAGATACAATATATCGAGAACTAAACGAGATATCGGAAAAGTTTATTATTTACTTCAATTTGTCTCTTCAAGTTACATAAGAATACATCATCAAATTGCGTCGCCACGGTTATCGTAGAATCCCAAGGAAAGAAAGCTGGGTAATATTCTGAGTCCTTATTAGGTCAATCAATGAGATTGTTAACAGAAGAGTAGGGAAAGAGAAAAATTACAGGGTTAACAAAAGCAGGAAAAAATTTAAACATAAATAATTTAAATTGGACGAAAACAAAACCTTTATTAAGTAACAGGGTAGCACCTGGAAAATGTACTAACCTCCCGCTGTTCGCTTTGAAAAACTTCCGTAGTATGATTCAGATTGCTTACAAGATATGAGAATGCTCTTAGTTATGCCGGTTCAATGACTTGGAAAAGTAACAGCCTCTTCTTGAAACTTTCATGGCGTGTCTATGCCAGGTATTAGAATTCGGCGCCCTACACACATTTGAAGCGATTTTACCTTATTTCCAAACATTTCAAGCTTACGTTATACACTTTAAATCAAATATTATCGGCTAAGGAATGTGTGTACCCAATTTCATACCGATAGGACAATATTTGTAGATTCCGACGTATTGGAGTGGAGTTTAAGAATGTCGTTTCGACAGTGCTCAGCAGAATTGTCAGATTCTGATGAAACTGCCTAATGTACCGCAATACTCTAAGTACTTTCTTAATCGCATAGCTCAGTAAAAATCTGACTTCTTGCACCGATTTTCACCCCCCCCCCCCCCAAAGATTCTTAGCAGAGCGCTCAAACTTCAATATAAGAACAAAAGGAGAACACAAACACTGGCGAAAAAGTAAACCAGGAGAGCTCTCGCTGAGTCGCAATCTATTGGCACAATCCAAATTTCATGCAAGTGCTGGAACTTGCTTTGAAAGCCTCTTGAATTTGGTCTTAGAGGTGTCTTAAGGCGCGAACACACTATGCCGTATGGCTCCACTGAAAATTCACCAAGTCCACATAGGAAATGGCATTCAATAACAAAATGTTTACCGACGACGACTGCTTGCCCACGCCGCAGCAATAATAGTGGTAAGTGAACCACGTCCCACTCTCCGAGGCGAGCCAAATACGAATGCAGTTACTTTATGAATGCTTTATTAATGGTCAAAGCAGACAAGTTCAATCTCGAGTAAACAAGTGAGGTGATTTGCGGAACTGCAGAATGTCAGGTTTTTTTTACTCTTCCCACGTTGATAGGGTCAAAAGTCAGCAAGAGTGACATTTAAAAGAGGTATTCCAACGAGTGAACGTTTAGGACTTACACTGCTGTTTTTAGCAACAAGGGTCAATGTCCAGCTAGATTAATTATTTTTCTATTAATTTTTTCCTTATCAACTCCATAACTAATTGCTATTTCCGTAACCGCATTATAATTTTATAATCTACGATCCAATAAAACAGTGCGGAAAAGCTCTTAACGCATAGACTTTACAGTTAGTCCACTCGATATTCAGGGTGGAATGTGAACTGAGAATCCCCTAGGTGAAGGGACACGTGTGATGTGGTCGCGCCTTATATTCCTGATGGACGTCGCCCCGTGGCAGCAGCTGTGGGGGAGCTACCCGGTTCACCTTGAACCAACTAGCACCAGACATGTCGTAACAGTGACTGTCCATAGTTCAGTGCCACAACCATAGTCTAATACTGAAATAAACTTACACACCCCAACAACCTAAGACACTGCCCACATTTTATTCAGATTTTGACCTACTTTGGATCATGGGAAACTGGTTCGCCTTTTCTTCTACTCCCAGAATTTTTTTCATTTCTTTCACAGAGGCTGTTCAATTCCTATACAAAATCCTGTAATTCGCATTCTATATAGGGAGGCCGAACAATCAGATTCATTTCACTCAATTATGCGATGTGGGATTTTCAGAAAAGATTTTATGCGCATACTGGAGAACATCCAAAATTGAATCTCCAACGATTTATGAATTCAATGAACTATGTGAAAGCAATTCTAAGGACTGTAAAAAAAAAGCTGCCTTAAATTATGCGTGGCTGCAACCGCCTAACTTCATTAATCTAAACTAATTATTCTACTTTACAACTAATCTTCAGTAAGTCAAAGAGCAAATACGTCCATTTCATTCTAAGGAGAATTTAAAACGCATTACTGAAAAGATACAGGAAAGTTCTCCACGTACACTGCATGAGAATTTGGGATACAACAATGTCACCAATTAACGTTTATCTAAAATTTAAGGAAGGTTTTGCCCTCCAATAACCGAGTATCGCGCGCGTTTTTTTGCTAATAAGGGGCCATCCACAAATTAACACGAATTTCACGATTTTTGGACCTCTCCCTCCCCCCCATGTCACAGGTTGTCACATTTGTGGGACCCCCCCCCCTGGTGTGACGTCATATTATGCAATTTTAAATTTATAAATTAAAACAGCACTTCCAAAATGATTCATGTATTTCTAGTTAAAAAATCATAACAATAAATCGAACATTTAAGAAAATATAAAAAGAAACATAAAAATCGAATTAATGATACAAAATTGAGTCATCATGTGTCCATGGATTTTGAACCCATTCCTTGATACTGTTTAGTAATGGCATAATAGTCACTTCATTCTTGTTTTCGATAGTGTTGCGAACATTCGATGTGTCATCATTATCTTCATCCTACCTTAAAGCATCGTCATCGTTTAATAAGCAGGGCCGGCGCTAGGAATTTCGGGCCCGGGGTAAAATGGGCGACCTTTTTTTTTTTAGTTCTACAAAATGGCCAGGCGACAATGGGCGTAATCTTGGCTTCATGGCCTGCCTAAGGGCCCCTATAGTCGGTGATTGGGCCCCCCCATCAGCCCGCGGGGCCCGAGTACTTTTGACTCGCTTACCCCCCCCCCCCCCTAACGCCGGCCCTGTTAATAAGCAAAGAACTTCCCTGTTTCGTCTAGCGGCAATGCTTTATGGACGAATCTTCATGACTGGGAAAACATCTAGTTGCCCCTTATGTAATTGCTTATGTTGGTTAGTGGCTTTGTACGATGAAAAATATAGTCCACAGATGAGACATGATTGTTTAAATAAGTATGCCTAGACACTGGGGCAATACGAGCCAAAAAGTGATACAAATTATGCATGTGATGTCACAAAGTTTATGACGTGTCCCTTGTCACACTTTGTTGACCCCCCCCCCCCTCCTCAAGGAGTGACGTAATTTATGGATGGCCCCTTTTTCCGGTTACACCCCCACTTTTCGACGAAATACCCCCTAAAATCGACTTTCGCTTCATTTGTAGACAATTTTTTAGCTCTACAGTCCAACAAAAACATACAGAACCTCCCGTGAGATTTCCGTTGACCCCCCTCTATTTCACCTCACGTAATTAATGGACGCCCAATAATGTCCGACTATATTCGCATGGTACTACATGCAAATTCGCCGAGGATCAAACCAAGGAACAGCAGATCAAAAGACCTATCTCACAACAGCTTTCCCTCCAAGTCTATACTGCTACTATGAGAATCCAACGACAGGGAATGCAACATGAGACTTTTTTTTGAGACTGGTTGCTTGGCTTCACCGTTCAAATGACACGTCTTAACTTAGAGTCTTAAGAATTTTCACCACTAAACACGACTGGTTATCTGCTCATTCCAAATGGTCTATTAGCGGGAAATTCTTGTAAATCAAGGTCTAAGATAATGCGCAATAGGGGGAAAAAAAGGTCTCCCTATTGACGAACAGATTATACGGTAAAGGATGGTAAAAACTGTATTACATAAGATGCGAATTGTCATATTGTAATTGAAGCTACCCGATTCGCAGATCAGGATTATTACACTCATCACGCAAGTTGCAGATGAAAGACAGTTATTTTGCCAAATTAACACGGCTGGTGTGATTAAGAACTACATGCGCTGTTAGTGTTGCCACCCATTTGAAAAAAATGGATGTTCGTTATTTAGTAATCAATGGAAATTTTTAAACAAAACTACTGCCTTACGTCAATCGTCTTTAGCACCTTCATCTTGCATGCACAGTAAGAAATTAGCTAATCGAGGAGAAAATCTGCAAGCTAACAAATGTAGACTCATTGCAGCTGGTACTGGGGCTTCCATTTGATTTAATTTTAATTGCAATAGAGCGCACGCGCCGGTGGCAATTTCCCTACATACAGATTTCCCCCTTTCCATCACGCACCTACATTCGCCCTCTTAAATTCTTTCAACGTTTTCGGTAAATTATTCATCATTTCTCTTGATAACTTATTCCAATCCCTGACCCACTTTAAAAAAAAAATCTTTCTACACCCTTGTGCCTGAAATCGAGTGTCAGCTTGTGGTCATGCTCATATTTTCCCTTCCATGCATTTTCATTCTTACACCAATATCTTTCCGCGCCTCATCACCAATGTACGCCTTATACACTCCCATGACCCTCTTCACCCTCCTGTCTTCCAATGAATCCCATTCCAGCTCTTTTATCATACCTGTCACTGATTGTGTTATGCGATAATTTCCAGAAACAAATCTAGCAGCCCTTTTTTGCACCCTCTCCAACTCCTGTATTTGATACGCAAAATGTGGGTCCCATACTACACTACCATATTCAAGCAATGGTCTGACCAAAGCTTTGTAACCAAATTCCTTTACTTCTCTCGTACATCCTCTCGTCACTCTCCAAGAAGTGCAGAATTTTGAATTTTTGTTATCAAATGTAATGCCAAGATATTAACATTTCAAATCTTCAACAAGCAATTCGATTAATTACGTGAGCTCATGTCACGTCAACTGGAGGGTGGTCCAAATTTAAGAAGAAAAAAACCCTCACATAATTAAATAGACGCCCTCTAAAGAGAAGCATATGACTGAACGGCGTGAACACAACGAAGAAATAAAGACACGAAGACTGAATACATACCAAAGCAGAACGAAGAGCACGATATCAAGCGGAAATCAAAATTTGAAGCATGTATAGAAGCAAGAGTGTTTCCATATGAAATGAAATAACCGAAGGAAAATAAGCAACAATTTAAAATATTAAAAAAATTAATAACCCCAGAGATGAGACTGTTGTGCATTCTGACACCTGGAAACGAGCTCTGTACTGAGGGCTGATGCCTGGGTGAGTTGCTAGAGCAAACATCTTGTTTGGTAGCGAACACACTCTGGCCGAGGGCCAACTACAACATTGCGCTAGAGCAGGCTTCGACGCAATGCCTGCCACGCCAAATCAACGTCGGGTCTTCACAGCATCGCATATCAAGTTAACAACACAAGTTCCAACGACTGTGTGGGGTAAAAGTCAAAATCCTAGGCAGACCATCTGAAACGTACAGACAATCTACGGAGAAAATTTATAGTTATCGGGCGGGGTTCTCAATGCAGAGTACAGTATCAGCCACTTTAACTGGGTTAAGTAGTACTTCTCTTGTTTCGATGAACATCACTTTGAAGATAGCTCTTACTACAGCTATCTTGTTTGTTATTGTACCACAACATGCAGTGCACATAAACTTATATATACGCCAAAGGCCCGGAGAAACAAAGTTACCCACGTAATACATAACATAAATCATACCAAACATTTTCTTAGCCTTTAGAAGCTTTCACGACGGTGTGCTATACTTATTCAACGTCTTAGTTCCTTCATAAGCCTATGAAACTTTTAATTTGCGAGAAACCATTAGCAAAGTATGAATCTTTTTTTGCCGAACGTTTTACGACTGTTCTACGTTGTTAAGGGCGGGAAGAATGGGAGCAAAGAACAGGGGAAAAATCGGACATGACCTTTTGAAGGAACCATCCCGGTATTCGCATAGTGTGATTTCGGGAAACCATGAAAAACAAATATGGATGGCCAGATGGGTGTTCAAATCCGCGTCCTCCCGAATGCAAAGCCGGAGCGTTATCACTCACCCTTCACGTTCGGTTATCAACACCTAACCATCGTCTGATCAAAAACTAACCGTGTAGTGCATGTTGAAACTACGGAGCTGTTAAGTGAATGACTTTAGTGCTACCGACAATCAGTGTTTCTTATTGTTTGTTAGCTGTAGCCCCGTGGTTAAAGCTCTCGCCTAGAGAACTAGGTGTCCAGGACTTAAGTCCCAGAGGGGCCAGGAATTTATACGGACTTTGCTTTGATCGTGTATTACAGGACGGTCCGCTAATCGGTAGCTTCGGCAGAGTACGAGACATATCGATACCGGCAAATGGCGACCGAACGACCCGGTTGAAACTGACATTCACATTTAGCCTTTTAATAGTCTCTACTATTAAATTTGTGGACATATTCTCACGGGAGCACATCAGGGAAGCTAAGGGCGCGTCCGTTAATTACGTGAGGTATTTATTCTGAATTACGGATCCCTTCCCCTATGATGAGGACACCCCCCCTCCCTGCTGACAGACCTCGTAATTTCTGAAGACTTTAGCTCTCCTCCTTCCTGAAGTCGGCATCGGCGTCGTTTGTAGACTTTTCAATTCTACTGTTCAAGAAATTAAAAAGACGCGAGATTTCACGGAACCCCCCCCCCCCCCTCCCCACTTCATCTCACGTAATTATTGGACGCCCCCTACAGACTATTGCAGAACAAAGTCGTCGGGAAGTTTTCAGTAGCTGATATGCGTATAGGTAAGAGATCCGTTTGGTAAGAGTCAGCATTCGTCGGCTGACCGCGGAAGAAGCCGCAGCGCTCGTGTGGACGCGTTTATCTGGAGGCGGGCGGGTCCTGGGGCGTGCTGTGCTGATAGCAGGGGACACCGCACAGCTTCCAGCCGACACTGATAAGCAAACTAGTCTGCCCGACGAATGCAAAGCTACATCAAAACCCAATTAGTACGAAATCCATTACCAACTGTGTCTAAGGAACTGTATACAAATCTGCTAACTAGAACTTGTCTGAAGAGAAAAGACTAGGTTGTCACTATAAGAGACACTTCGTAAAGTCGCATCAAACTGACGCCTTCCCCCTATGCAAGGCCCCAAAACATTTCATACATACAAATTACAGCAAATTTAAATAATAATAGAGCGACAGAATCTCTCATCCCCTCTCCCCTCCGCCTTCACGCCTCGTCGACGTCGAGGTCATTAATGGCGGGAAAAGACGGGAGCGGGGGTGGGGGGACGGGGGGACAAGGAAACGGAATGAATTCAGCCATGGTCCTTTCATTTTAAGGAAGCGTCCCGGAATTCGCATCGAGTGATTTGGGGAAACCGTGGAAAAACCAAATCTGGATGCCCGGATGTGGATTCGAACCCACGTCCTCCCGAATGCGAGGCCAGAGACCGCTCACCCACCACGCTCAGCGTTTCTAGTTCCGTTCTTTCACAGCGCGTATCAAAGCTCGAATCCATCTTCAGACATAATCTACCTTCCAGAATTTACTTACTTTAAGCCTGATTCACTACGTTAACCTCCAATTCCAAACTACAATATACTTCAAATACTATATAGGCCGTTCACTTAGCAGAAGCGACTAGAGGTCAGTCTCTGCTCTTCCCCAAGATGCGAAGGGGAAATTTGCCACTCGCTTATCTCTACACCAGTGGTTCCCAAATGTGGTCCGCGGAACCCTGGGGTTCCGTGGAAGGGTTACGAGAATTAAATAAAATGTTCGTTGAAAAGAGTTATAACCGCGCTGTGAGAAGGCTATCATGGTACTGCTTCCGTTTGTGACTACTTATCGATGCGAGACTGGTTTATAAGCTTACGCTTATAAAAATGGCGATCCGCCAAAAATGTATGATCAATTAGGGTTCCGTGGCCAAAAGGAAATTGGGAACCGCTGCTCTACACAACGATAAGGGAGCGTGCATAAACCACGTAGCTCCATTTTGGCCTCCTGTGAACCTCCCTCCCCTATGCCACGTAGCCCTATGTGGCTTTTGCCTCTATCGCCCCCCCCCCCCCCCCCCACACGTAGCTTTTTCCTCAATTTGATTCCAGAAGACATTTTGTACAGTTTTCTCTCGTCAGACTATTTTAAATTACATACACAGATAATTAACTGAGGGAAATAAATATTCACATGCTGTTGTGTGTTCTGTTCCCCATTTTAACTGTGAAAAATGTTACGAAAGGAAACTACGTGGCCTGGCTCGGAACCCTTCCTCTCCCCAGCGTAGCCTTCTAGCAACGCCCCCTCCCCTTTCTGGACCGAGCCACGTAGTTTGCGCACGCTCCCTAACCTCTGAGAGGTAAGAATGAAGGGGGTGTCGAGATGAGGAGCGGGGGCCAGGGGTACACGACGTTGAGCCGCCAGTTTGGAGTGAACAGAATATACTAATCTTTGCCTCACTTCACACTGCCGCTATGAAATTAAAACAAAAGCCATCTTGCTTCTGCCCAGCATCATACTATGTTTCCAGCAGCATAGACACTGCGGGAAAAAAATCCCAGTTTTCCGACAAACTACGAGGAGTTACCTCTTGTATCATCAGACACTTGCGGATCCAGCAGTCGGATAATTCCACTGAAGAAGTTACAAGGAAGGGATCGAAACTATAATGACGGAAGAAAATACTCGACGCGGCAAAAGAAAGCCCGTCGAATATGGTAGCTGCAAGAAGCGTAAAATCTTCATTCCATGCTTCATCAGTTCAGTTGCCTCGTACAGAACATAGGAAGTTCTACACATTTCAGTTCCAAAGTAGCAGACATTCGCGCCGAAACCTGTTTTTAGGGAACAGCTTGCAAGCGAAAATAAAGTAACAATTTTCACACGTGAATTAATATATAGTCATTCAGTCTCATGTGCAAGAGCGCAAGTTAACTTAATTTTTTTTTGTGATGCTATAAAATGTTATCAGTCCGCTTCATTTCTAAATAGAGAGATAGGATGAAAAAAGAAAGTCCTCGCTCCAATAAACAGCAATGTTTATGCAACAGCTATTATCTGAGCCAGGGCAATTCCTCGGATTTCGAGCGTGGAAGAGGTCACAGATCAGAATTACAAAGGAAGTTTAGGCCACTGTATACAGGCGCCCGCCATGTTATCAAACAGTTACTCAACTACAAACGGGTTACATCTTACTCAGCTTTGCGAAACCCAACCACGCTACGCCACCGTTCTACGAATATGATTATTCAAAAGCAGCATAAATATCGCCATTGGGGGAAAAAAATAATAAAAGATGGTTTTTAACTACATATATTTGTAATCAATCACAAATAGTTGCCGAACAATTCTTTTTGGACCAGTTGTCCAATAGTTCACAGGCAATAGGTTCAACATTTGTGACTACCGTAGTGACAATCAGACACTGAAGTTCTCTAACCAAGTTCGGCTCGTCCCAGCGAGGATAGTTTCCTAAAGTTACAACACGAACTACGCATTTCATAACAAAGGTCCTCTATCACAATAGTTGGCTTTATAACCGCTTTGTTGTACAGAATCCCTGCACACAATGAACTATAAATCAATTTCGACTGATGTAAAGACAGTTAACTCTGATTTTAAAATGAACGCTTAGGTCGAAATGACAGAAGAACAATTCGTTGTGGCGCGAGATGACAGGATCACGCAAAGACCACACAAGTTTTGATTCAATCCTCCACCCCATACTATTCTCCAAAACTCCGCCCAACAAATACTTCTCATACTTTTTGAGAGATAATTTGCCAACTTTTCCGATCCTCTTAATATTCAATGCAGTTAAATAGCACATTTCAGATCCTGTTAGGTTCTTTCTGGATCTACTTCCACAAAATTCTACCATTATTAAACCAAACTTCCATCAACTGAAACGGCTATTGATTATATCTCGGCAACTTTTTCAAAAATTCCAACAATTCAATTTTTTTTTTCGGGGGGTGGGGTGGGAGGGGGCTATATGCCTCTATGTCAAGACCAAAGGCGGGAAAGAGCTGGGGGGGGGGGGGGAAGGAACGTATGGAATTCGCTAATGCCCTTTGGAAGAAACCATGGAAAACTTAAATCAGGATGGTCGGATGCGAGGCCAGAGCTATAATTTTCCTAAATCAGTGCTAATACCTACAACCCGCAAAAATGTCGTTTGCAGTTTCAAATTTTTTTCAACTAGTTTCTTGTTTGGTTTTCTATACCTTTTCCTCTACGGTTTTTCTGCCATTTTACTTGGGTTGAGCGGTTTGGTAGCTCGGTGCCTAAGTCACCTGCTCTTAAAAATTCGAGGACCTGTCCCAGGTTCAAATTCTGGTGGGGCCAGGAAATTTAGAGTTATGTTTGATCGTACGAGCTACGCCGCGTTTAACTGTAGGTCCACCCACGACAGAAGCGGAATGCGACGCAAATCTAAACTGTCACCTAGAAAAACCACACGAATTTACTTCGTGTTGCCTGCATTTCCAGTTTATTCATTTTTTTAAATATCGGTTCTTTAGTCTACTTTCGCTTTCAGCACATATTAGCATCCAGTCTAATCCACTAATTTTAGCGGTTCTTCAGATTCGAGACTTGTGGCTTGCTTTGACTGTCTACAACAGTGGTTCCTAAATGGAACCCTGGGGTTCCGTGTAAGGGTCACAAGGGTTCAGTGTTCCATCCGAGGATTAAATAAAATGTTCGTTGAAAAGATTCATAACCGCACCGTGAGAAGGCTGTCATTGTTCTGCTTTCGTTTGTGACGGCTTACCGATGCGAGACAGGTTTTTCAGCTTACGCCTATAAAAATGGGGAGCCGCCAAAAAATGTATGATCAATTAGGGTTCCGTGGCAAAAAATAAAATTGGGAACCACTGGTCTACAAAACCGTTGCGACGTCTGCTGTAGAGAAATTAAAACTACACTTTTGGAGTTTTGCTGTGTCGCCAGTACCCGTACCGCATTCGTTTATGCAGAGTCAATTTCCGAGAGTCCTGACAAAGCAGTATACTCGGGGATCCATAATATTTTTTTGATGTTATCAGTCTTTCGACTGGTTTGATGCAATCCTCCATCCCTTCCTATCTTGTGCTAACCTCTTCATCTCTACATATCCCATACAACCCACGTCCTTAATTATCTGCTTCATATATTCTAATCTCTGTCTTCCTCTACAGTTCTTACCTTCAACTGTTCCCTCCATTAACAAATTAACCAAAATATGACCTACCAACCTGTCTCTTCTTCCTGTAAGCTTCTTCCACAAACTTCTTTCCTCAACCATCATTTCCAAAATTCTCATTTCTTACTTTGTCAACTTAATTTTCAGCATTCTTCTGTAACACCACATTTCACATGCTTCAATTTTTCTTATTTCCGGTATTCCTAAAGTCCATGTTTCACTATCGTAAAGTGCTGTGCTCCACACATACAGTTTTAAAAAGTTTTTTTCTGATTCCTAGATCAATACTTGAAACTAAAAGATTTCTCTTTTTCATGAAGGCTCTTTTTGCTAGTGCTATTCTGCTTTTAACATCATTCTTGCTTCGGCCATCGGTTGTAATTTTGCTTCCTAAGTAACAGAAGTGCGTCTGATCCTATTTTTAATATTTAATCTACTGTGATTGGTATCATTTCTGCTACATTTCATCATTTTAGTCTTGCTTTGATTTATATTCAGTCCAAAATCTTCCTTCAGTATTTTGCTCATGCCTTTCTGTAACTTCTCAATGTCCTCAGCCCTTTCTGCTAACAAGACAATGTCATCAGCAAATCGTAGCATACTAATTTTTCCTCCCTGAACACTTATGCCACATGGAAATTTTTCTTTTACTTTCTTTATTACTTCCTCCACATACAAGTTGAATATTAACGGGGATAGACTACAACCTTGTCTCACGCCCTTTTTAACTGATGCTTGTCTCTCATGATTCTCTACTTTTATTACAGCCACTTAATTCTTATATAGTTTATAGAGTATTCTCCTATCTCGATACTTTAGAACTGACTTCTTTAAAATTTTGAACATCTTGTCCCACCTAACATTATCAAAAGCTTTTTCTAAATCAACAAATGCCATAAAAGTATCTTTGTTTTTCTTGATCCGCCCTTCAAGTATTAATCTTAAAGCCAGAATTGCTTCCCTTGTAACGCGATTTTTCCTAAACCCAAAATGATCTTCACCTACAATGTCTTCTACTACCCTTTCCATTCTTCTGTATATTATTCTGGTCAGTAATTTTGAAGCATATGATGTCAGACTAATGGTGCGATAATTCTCACATTTGTCAGCTTTTGCTTTGTTCGGAAGTGTGAAGATGATATTTTTATTAAAATCATTTACAGGCACAAAAATGCCGCTATCCTTAATTCTACTGAACAATACGCCACTAAGCGATGTCTATGATTTGGAATGGAGGTCAAGTGATATCACGATGGAATCAATAACCGATGTGAGGTGGCATGGTAGGGGTAGCGCTGTTGGCCTTGGCGGCTTCAGGGAGCAATCGAGCTCTTCCGGTACCACGTGGTAGCGTACAACCGATTACGTGATTCACCGCTCCATTACAGCTCGCCGTCACACGCGGGCCCTTTATTTAGACTGATGCTAATGGCATCTTGGCCCCTCTCGTAAGAGTAGACAACGAGGAAATGACCATATGGTAAGGCCACATGGGAGCCAACGACTAAGTCTTCAAGTAACGCACAGAGATAAACACACCAACATCTGAAACCAGTTGAGAGAGCTACAGGAGGAGCATTTCGACATGCGATGATGAATAGGGCTGTTTTCCCGGAATACCAGGCCAGGAGAGTGATTAAAAGACTTTTCCAACAGAATGAAATGCTACAGAGCGCAAGAACAGCATCTTTTGGTTCCAGCTTGAAGCCAGACAAAAGAAAATCAATTTTCACTATAATTTATCAGTAGAGATGGGTCGTTCGCGAGTGAATCAGTTCTTTTTTAAAAGATCGAGTGAGCAGTCGCTCACTAAAAGATGAACGGTAGTTCTTCTAGGCGAGTCTGCTAATTCTGAAGATCAAGAAGAGCTTGTTCACGTGGGCTTTGTGGACTGTTGAGTTAAAAAAAAAAAAAAAAAAAAAAAAAAAAGTCTACTAATTGCATCAAAGTCGATTTAAGGGGGTATTTTCATCGAAAAGTGGGGGTGTAATCGGATTCTGAAGGGTGAGACCTTAAAAAAAAAAGGTCTAAAATATTACTGAGCAAGTGAACCGTTCAAAAGAACTAATTCTTTTCGCAGAGTGATGAAATGAACACCGTTCTTTTTAGTGAATCACTTTGCCCACCTCTATCAGCAAAGAAATAAAAAGCGCTGTGTTGTGGGAAAAATCAGGTTTCACAGCTTGCATCATTGTTTTCATGGCGACAACTTAATTACGCGAGGTTTTTTTCCCCGGAATTCCGGACCCCCTCCCCCCTTTTGGTGAGACTTGTTGAGATCGGGTCAAACCCCCCTCTTAAGTGACGCGAGATTTTGACGCCCCCTACTAATAGACCTAGTAATCTTTTGAGACTTTTTTTGGTCTCATTCTTCCAAGGGCGGCTATACCCCCACTTTTCGACGAAATCCCCCCCCCCTTAAAGTCGACTTTCGCGTCATTTGTAAACTTCTTTTCTTAGCTCTACAGTCCTACAAAAATTTCAATACCTCACGTCAGATTTACGTTGACCCCCCCTTTTTTGGTGAGGTTTCGTGAGATTTCGCTGGACCCCCCCTCACCCTATTTCACCTCACGTAATTCATGGACGCCCCTTAATAGTTTCACGATTTACGCAGAAATCTACTTCACACTATCATAAAACTACTGTTATCAAGAACATTTCTGAAATGTTGAAGATTTAGGCAGATTACCTAATGTAAACAGGTCATTTCTTCTACAGTAAGGGCTAGAGTTCTCTCACTGACTAAATTCTTGGACGGCGACCGAGGATGTAGAAACCAATACAGTGAATAAGAGCCTGAAGGAAGTGTTGAATGTTTCATGCTTGTAACTGCCTACAGGCCATTTGACGGGTCGTGCTTAGACGTTATCTAAACCGTGGAGCATGCTGAATCATCGAATAGGGCATTTCCAACGTCGACAGACCAAGCAGGCTACCGAAGGCTTTTTATACACAAGGATAACCAAGCAGAGAGACACAATGTGTTCTCTCTCGAGTTAGTTACATGGTCTGACAATTCAGTTTCAGATGGCTTTCAGTTGGCCACTGCAGATTCAAATCCTGTAATCAATTGGGGTAAATTTTTGGAGTGCCGTTTTCGACTCAAAGAGACTTTTCAAATTAAGTTGTTCCGATACAGGAAGCGACTATCACTTATCACAGCACAGCCTTCAGTGACCTAATTGCAATATCCAACAGAAGTTTAAAACTTTATGCTTCGATGTTTGCGGCTCGTCGACGTTGAGATAATTAAAGCCGGGAGAGGACTGACAAGGAACAGGAAGGGATTAGAGCATGGCCTTCTGACTAAACCAACCCAGCATTCACCGGGAGTTATTTAAGAAAACCATGGAAAACCGAAATCCTGACTGGGGTTTAAACCAGAGTCCTCCCGAATGAGAAGCCCGAGCATTACCGTTCACCCATCTAGATTGGTAAAATTTGTAAAGATACCAGAATTTAATCATTGTTTCTTGCGACCTAGAGAGAAACTATTTTAACAAATACACGCGCAAATTATATAAAATGAGATCTGATACAATTATGGGATCAGAGACTTACCTACTGAAATGGCTCAGAGTATTATTTTCACTGTTTGGTTTTAAACAATGGAGTGATTAATTCGAGAGCTATGGAATGCTGTTGATCTGCTTCCAAGATAAAGAATCAAAAATATACGAACATGGAAATACAGTCGCTGCTATCAAGGATATTAAAAAAATCAACTATATTTAAATTTGTACAACGTGAAAAAAAGAATAAATCAAACTTTATTTTTCAGATTATCGCACTACTGGATTTAACCACTTCAAAGTATACGATGAACGAAAAGAAACTAGAATTATATCTCTATTCCAGGAACTAGGAGGTGCTTGCTATAGGTAGCAGTACAGAGGGTCTTAACCAATGAAAGCGGCAAAATGAAGTCCTTGTGAAATCATATTGAGAAGAAAAATTTGCACAATTCAGACTTTTTTCTGCGGTTGACAACCGGTAATTCTTTTTGAAACACCGCACTAATTCCAAAGAATCCATGGAATACTTTACGTACATACGAAAATTAATCCACTTATAACTTCTCCAATACAATATAGACTCACATCTATGCAATAATTCTGAAATATTAAATACTAAAAATATAAACTGCTATGAGACTTAACATCCACACATTCAAAACTTGCAATTTTCTACAGTAGAAATTCCCACCTTGATGACCATTACTTCGAATTAGCAGATTTCATACATAAGGGAATAGGGTAGTTAATTTGAAAAGAAGGGAGTTCAGCATTGAAATAATAAAGGTGATTAAAAATTTGCTAAAACTTCAAACGTGTAGAAGTGCAGGGATTTTGTCATTGGAGCATACACGCCATTTCCAAATAACTATAGCGGAACGAACTAACGGGATTTTGATTTCAATTTATCTGTCATCCGCCTTTGTTTTAAACTTTTTACCGTATTACACGCCAGACAAAACTAATTTCTCACTGCTGCAGAACAGTGCTGTTTTTAATGCCCTAGCAATGTTGCTGCGATTTAAGAAAGCAAGTTTTCACTAATGAACCACGTATCTATCAAAAAAGATAGCAATATACATATAAGACTCATAATGACAAAACATGTCATCTGAATTTTGATTAGGATCACCGTTGGAAACAAAGATTGATGGGTGAAAACGTCACTTGCAAACTTTAAAAGCACGAATCCTGTAGACTTAGAACTCGTAAAAAATTTACCGGCACTTCGGGAATCGATCGATGGTCTTCATTGCATGCCAGCGGTGACTGCAAATAGCCTCCATACTGCAAGAACAACTGAAGTGCACATCAATACGCAGGCTAAATAACACCCAAACACATGATCTGATATAGCACAAGAAATTAAGTTCTCTATAACACAAGCTTACTGTTAATGGGCCAAATGTCTGCCGAAAGTATAAACGTCTTCCCAGTCAGGGTTTAGCTATCTTAATGCCCGTACGAATTCGCATAAAAAACCAATTGATTAGAGAACAGGAAAAACATTCAAATTGATGAAATATTACCCGCTAATCGAAACCTAGTAAAAATTAGTCCACAGTCCTTAACCAAGCGGTAGGAACTAGTTTAAGAAGGGATCCGAAGCACGGATCACCCCCAAGTAGTTCAGGAACAAAGAAAAGCCTTCAAAAATTCCTGTCCGCACCTGAGTTGGAACCCGTGGACTCAGTGGCGTATCCAGGATTTCGGTTTGGGGGGGGGGGGGGAGGCTTGCGTCGGGTAAGGGTTAGGCTTCATAGTCATACCGTCCTTAAAAGATCAGTAGACCTAAAAAAAAGTCTCCAAATCTAAAAAAATCCGATGTCGTCGGAGGTGGACCTTAAATACTTTTTTGGAGGGGGGCGGCTTGAACACCTTAGGCCCCCCTCCTGGATCTGCCTATCTTGTCTGAAATTTGGTACACGTTTGTTAAGCGGTATTATCTCAGTAAAAATGCGCATTAAAGCCTCCAAATATACACTAATAAACTAAAGTCACTCGAAATGTTGTAGATGCATACAAGTTATCAGTTTTATAACAGACATATTTGAGACTAATATACAAGCATTCCTTAGCTGCACAAGGAATATTTTATCAACTTAAACTAGTTTGATTTTCGGGCGGCAATATACGAGCGGCGGTTATGGTAAGGTTTAAATGCAGCCTGGACCAGAATGAAAACTATCGCAGCTTTTCTCGAATAGTACCGTCAAAGGAAATTTAACAACAAATTCCAGATATGACAGTCCTTTGTTTATTGTCCCGTAACCAACACAAAGTGTAATCATACCAGCATTCTCAAACGAAATTTAGTGCCTTACAGAAATTAGGACATCCAGCCTCAACCGAGTAGCTCCTAAGAAAGAATGACACGTTTCGCTTCATCATGTTAAAGTGAATCAGCGCAAGTCTTATCAATTCGCAGTTTAACGCTACTTTCATAGACTCCGTAGCAAAGTAAACAACAACCTCACAGGCAAAAAGGACCTAGCTTCGGTTTAACTTCGATCAAAAGATAACAGCAACACTACACTGCAAAAATTTTCATTTTGTAGAATTTTTTTTTTTTCTTCCGTATTACAGCTTATTTTGATGTTCCGATCAGAAACTTAACATGCAAAGGCAACTTCATTGAAAAATATTAACGGGCTCTGAAAATTTAGTTTTAATCACACTAAATTTTTTTAATTTGGTAGCTTTGTGAGAATAATGTTCATCTATTTAGAAGAGCGAGATTTCGATAACCATACGCAATTTATCTGCGAAAACCTAACAGTTTCCGAGCAACTATTCAATCGTCAACTTCCAACAAGAAAACACTCTGTAAAACAATATAGATTCCAAGCAAGCTGCACAAAATAGTTCAAATTCCACGCTCCAATACCTGTTGATGGACATATTAAAAATTACATTTCGTCTTTCTTCAGGTAAAGGCAGAGGAGTTGATACTTTTTTTTGCCTTGCCATTTTGCGCATTAAGTATACACACTACAGACTACAGACTAAACGTTTTAGTGTCAGCTTCATACAAATTCTCTTTTAGGTGCGCACCACGCAATCAGAAGAACGAGTATTTAAAAATATGAATCTGAAGATCGCTGCTGCCTTAACCATTTTGCTGTAGAGATCGAAAGAGCGGATACACAGACAGCTGGGTGGTCTATTAATAGGACAGCTCACCAGCCAAGGGCAAGGACAGACCCTACTTCCGGACCGTATTTACGCCACTATCACCATTTTGCCATCACCGTATTTATCCAGATTTTAAAACTACTACGGTCTATCCGATTAATTGCATAAGTCATCCCACTTGGATATATAACTTTGCCACCGCACAAGCTCGCAATACTCAAAATTCGGGAAAGGACTGGGGGCAAGAAGCGGAAAGGAATTCGACCATGGCCTTTTGTAGAAAGCATCCCGGCATTCACCTTAAGTGATTTGGGGAACTCATTAAAAACCCAAATCGGGATGCCCGGACGGGGAATCGAACAAGCATCCTCCTGAATGAGAGGCCAGAGTGCAATTGCTCACACACCACGCTAGGTGCACTATACTAGTTACGTACATAGTAATTACTATTGCCTTCCTTACAAAGAGCTCTTTTTACTCTTCTTGCCATTTCAATATCCACTTTACCCAACTTACATTTTTGGTAAATCGTCACTGTTCCAGATCCCAAAACATGACTTAGTGGGACCTATAGAAAAATAAAATACGGGAACCATTCAAAGCTACTGGAAATTATGTATTAACAGTCCAGAATGTTAAACTGAAAACTTATTAAAAAAAAACCTTTTGTCTGTTCCACTACAAACAGTACAGGCCACTTACTGCAATGATTCAGTGGCCATAAAATTGATGCACCCTTTTGCCATGCATTTATTTTCCTAGACCTACTTGTCAAATTTACACCAATGCATGCAGAAAAAAGTATTATGGGACTGAAGACACCACCTGTGTTCGATAACTGTGGCCGCAGAACTAAATGCTGAGCTCTACCTCCCACAAATGAACCTCCATGGCCATCCTGTGTCAGTCCTAATCAGTACATCAAAGTATACAGATACTGGACCTAACAAACAATAGATTCACTCATTTCCCAAAGGTCCCAGACATGAATGACAACCTAGATCAATACACCCAAAAATAAACACTTATTTAATCACTTCTGTATGGTGACAACAGAACAACATTAAAACCAGCTTCATTTTTCAGATTTACTGGCCATTACCAACAAATGCCTTATGTTGAACCACTGTTGTATATTTGAAGGTAAGGCAGAAAAGATCAAAATTCACCATAGGTAAGTCTGCAGTGGCAGATGCAACCGAGGATAATATTTTTACATGTAATGATTAGAATGTCCCGCAATGCATGCATTCTGTTTTTCCTCCCAAAATTTACAAACAAGTTACCAACTTTATGATATCTCAACCACCTAATGAAGGCTCAGGAATATGAAAATTAACATTTTGTAAATGTATCTAGTCCTCCTCTTTGTTAGTTGTAGATTATTTTCAGCCCCATTATAAAATACTGGCATATTTAAGACAACTTATTACTGGTAGCTACTAATGTTAAAAACACCTAGTATGAAAAGCATCTTATGACACTGTGTGTGTGTGTGTGTGTGTGTGTGTGTGTGTGTGTGTGTCCCAAACACACTTTTATTCAATGTAAACTGTATACTATAGTCTAGTAGCAACTAGGCGACAATTAACAGAAACCTGGAAAATGTTTACTTAGCTTAGCCAGAATTTTAAATTAACCAAAAAAGAAGTTGCCATACTTCACTATTTCTGTGAAACGGTAATTTCAATTAAAATTCTCAGATACAACTGAAATTAGCGGTCGCTGCGCTTTAGTGGGACAAATGCTCAAAAGCTACCAAATGCAACAAACTTCTTGTGGTTATGGTGTCATAATGCAATCTGCATACCTCAGATTTTTTAAGTCAAAACTTTTATTACAATATAATATCGTTATTACATCTTATCGTGATTTCACTTCGCCAATAGCATTTATAGACTACAACTTAATTGCATTAGAAAACGTATAAAACCGGGTCATTATTCTGGCTATGGCTTTGTACCTTTTCGAGGTCATTAGCTGAGGGAAAGGACCGGAGGAGGCAAGGAAAGAAGAAATTTGTCCATGGCCTTTTTAAGGAACCATACGGGCATTCGCTTGAAATGATTTCCGGAAATTATTTCAAACCGAAATCTGGATGGCCGGAAGGGGATTCGACACTGCGTTATTCCAAATCAGAGACCAGAGTCGCGGCCCACGCTCAGTCAGATACGGGCAACCTTATTCCAAACTTGTTGCATAGGCCTATATATAAATTTACGAAAATTAAAACTCGTCAAATGCTCTCGCCGCCTTCGCTCCAAAATCTCCCCCCCCCCCCCATTACCAATCAACTGGTAAAATCTGAAAGTTGTCGCCATCTCATTGTTAAAAGGTATCAAAGGTAGCAATTGTTGTATCTAGTCCGACACAAAGTTAAATTTATACTTTTGCAGCTACATTGATATCGTTCAATATGATAAAGGATACAAACCGGTGAGTCAACCTGTGATACGGAGAGTCACGTCATATTCAAAACGAAACAAATAAAATCCAGAAAACTTGCTTCAGTAACTTAACACCAATCAGAATAAATTCTGTCAATGGAGTTCTATTCGTTCGAAATGAGACTTATCTGCAACACTAAAGCAAATGCTTCAAACTTAAGTTCTAATTTCCAAGGTGCAAATTCTCAAGCGCAAACTTTAAAATCTTGAATTCCTATACTTAAAAAAAAAAAAAAAATCAGCATCAAGAAAGCTGTCAAGTCCGTATTCTCGAAAATTATATATATCTCACAAACCTATTTAATATAAATAACTTCGTAAATTTCGTACAAGACGCCCACACTTCTTTGAAAGCTCCGAATTAAAGTATTAAGTTCTTCATACATAACCGCTTATGCACGTAATACGTATCCAAGGTGCGTCAGCGCAAACCCATTAAGCAAAACGAGAGACAAGACAATGAAAATATCGAAACAATTTGTATGCCCAAGACAGGTGCACTTAAAAAAAACTAGTTAGAAACAGCAAAACTGTAACCATATTGTAATATTGCGAGGAAGTACGTAAATGCACCAATATTTCGGGATTATAAGAAAAAATCCTAGTTAGATAAAAAAGTTTGTCCCATTGGGTGAAGCCCAAGGAAGCGTGTTGCTGTAGGATCTCAACGACCCTTTCAGTTCAGCCTAACTTGGCGTATCCCTAACTTCGGTATTGGTTTTAGTTTAAATGACAAAAGCCAAATCTTGCAGTTATAAAAATGAAGTAGCATCAACACTTTCTAGTGCCAATTAACTAGAATTTGCAGTAAATCTAAAACTAATATTGCACAACAGATCAATGTAAATTTAGCAATGATGGGAAGAATGAGCACATTATCATCACAGAAGAGAACAATATTTACCAAGCTTAAGAACCAATTTTTCTCGATTAATTTAAGTTTTAGCCCTGCTCCAGAATTTAGGAATAAGGACTTATCGCAATAGCATATTTTTTCAGATCCACGTAAGAAACAGTCACATTAAAGTTTCCACTGTTAAATTCCGCATTAAGTGAACTAAACAAAAATGAAGGACCTATTGCTTAAGAAGATAGTGTCGACAGTACTTGCAGCATTGGTTGCAAGGTACGAACGATGACGTGCCTAACCTGAACCAGTGTTTGTCATATTATGACTGGAAACATACGCCAAACTAGTACAGTGGGGTAATTGATTATTAGACATGTGACAGTACGTACTACATATCAATTTCTAAACGTTTAAGCCAAAGCAGGCGCACTTAAAAATATCGACGAAACAACGGGAAGCGATATAACTGAACCCTCCGGCATCTAATACAAGGGGCGTCATGGACTCTGAAAAAAGTCTTACCTGTAAATGCTCCTGGAACCGTATAGGCAACATTTGCGTCATGGTGCCTATATCTGCATAGACTCCACTCCTAATTAACCACTAGAGAAGTTTGTCTTGCTATTTGACTGTCCAACTCCTAACTAACTTCCACATTCACGTCTGCAACCACCACTCACTACCACCCAACATGGCTTCCTGCAGCCAGATTGGAAATAGTTCCATCGATGTATCAATGCGCATAATCAAATAAAGTCATTTATGTGTATTAAGCAAATAAAACTGATCTCATAATTAGTTTAAATAATTGATGAGTTGCAGAATAATCTACAGAAAATCAGAAAAATATTTCATTACGTAACTGCAAATTGAAAACTCTTAGAAGCGGATGAACATTTTCCACTCAACGTGCCACATGAGCAACTTGCGCTGCTAGACAGGCATTTATTGACGAGAAGGAATTGTCATGTGCTGTCTCAGTCAGTACAATTACATCTGAAGGATTAGTATGTTAGTATTGCTCTGTTACAAATGTTTATAAAATTTGCAGCTCAGCGGTTTTAAATTAAATAAGAAGTCTAGTCTGCAAGTATTTACGTATGCTTCGTAATATTTAATTAAAATACCATCGTATCCTCAGTTTTGTGAGCTACACAAAATTTCATGGATCTTGAACTTGGTTAAGTTTCAAATGTGATTTAGTATTGTACCTATTGTCTTAGTAAACGCTGCATTCTGTCGATAAATGCTGTAGGAGAGCCCAATATTTTTCTTTCCGCTAATTACAGACTCTCAATACGATGTAATCTCATCCACAACAGGTGCGCAAATAGTACTGTCAATGTCATTTGAAAGTACCCAAGGAAATTGATCCCTGTACCGATAAAAGTTGTAGCAGTATCGCAATGTAGAATCAAACCGAAAGCTGTTATTTATTTAGAATAACGCTTCAAGTATTTCATTTTTATAATCGAGGATATAGGCGGGTGAAAAATCTGTTACTACTGTCAGCTGTTACTTCCCAATCCGTTTTGAGACAATGTAAATAAGATTTTGACTGAAGCACAGAAAAAAATGTAGGCATAATGTTTTTGAATTGCTACAATGCCGTAACACTTTTAGTTTTGTTAATTTGTTTCGTTGTTAGTGTTATATCTACTTAAACCCACTGGTATTATATTTATAATGCATAGAAGTTTTAGACTGAACATTTCATATTTATGACAACTCTCTCGTGATCACTCATTCCTTGTATCACACGAGAACCCATACATTTAACGGGTTTTATTTCGAACACATCCAGCAGGTTTTGTCCTTTTTTTTGACATTTTTGTAAAGCCACCTTTCTTTGTATAAGGTGTATGCTAATATCCGTTCTTTAATTGCCCTAATTTAATTCCAGGTGACACCTGATGTAGTCAGGTTCCTTCATATTATGACCATCCTACTCTCATCTCACAGTATGCAATCAGTTGCTCACTGATGTCCGACATTGCTCATTCAACATACCTCTTTAGTAAGCAGACTATACTTTCCCTCTCACCCCTCAGAACTCTGTCCTTAGTAATTCATTATGACTTTAAATACCATGGACTGTAGTACCCATTTGTTACCAGTATATCCATGCCTGTGCTAACTGCTACTCTTTTTTCGGGCAAAACCTAATTGTCTAGTAATGCTTAAACCAATATTCTCGCATCATAACAAGCTGCCCTCCCAACCCCTTTTTTTTATTACACACCTACAATTATCTATTGGTATTCATATATTTGGCTTTGGTATTTTCTTCTTCCTTCCAGCTACTAACCCTTTATGACAGCAGTTTCTTTTGGTATTGACAATTTCTCCTTCCCTTTGTCCCATTTATTTAGCCTGACAATATTGTTTTCCACTAATGTCAAACATCATATAATAAAAAAAAGAGGATGCCAGACTATGGTAAGAAGGTTGACAAAAAATTGGCTTTGGCATATAACTTACCTGTAATTAACTTTAATTGTGAAATTCATTTGGACAAAACTATTGTTTGTTGAAAACTTGGTCACTGTATCATCTTAAATTACTAAGATATGTACAAACTAAGTTTTAACAGGATGACAATGTTACTCTGTAAATGGAAAATGGCTGTGTGGGTATAAGCCTAAATGCCAATAGAATAGAAAGAGGATGCCTTTATATGTTTAACTGGTCAGAACGTTTTCCCCCATCCCACTTAGGGTTATATGATTCCTATTATGATATTAAATATAGTGCTGACTGGCAGAATCCTCAATCCTTTCCACCTCCGGGTGTGTATTTGTGATTTATCCTATGGTATCGAGATCTGCATTAGTTCCACACCATTTTTAATGTTTAAAATAGTGTTCTTATCTAATCAATGTTTCCTTTAAACACACTATAAAACTTTAAGGTATTTTAGTCACAAAAAAATGCTCCAAAAATTATTTCCAGAACTAGCCCACAGACAAGTGCAGAAGTCACTTTAGAAAACTAGATACGGTTAGAATGCAAGCACAACACAGATACATTTAATTTAATTAAATTGCAATCGAGCACATGCTCCGGTGGCAATTTCCCTAAACACCCATCTTTCCCATTTCCTGCACCCACCTACATTTGCCCTCTACAAATTTTAACTTTAAATTCTTTAAACGTTTTTTGTAAATTATTCATCATTTCCCTTGGCAACTTATTCCAATCCCTGACACCCTTACCTACTTCCTTAACACTTGCCTTGATGCTGACATATATTTTTTAAACAAAGGAAACGGCTTTAGGCAATATAAATTACAAGGAAAGGGAAAGTGACTCATCACATCGAAATATTGTGTATATTTGTGTGTTCGTGATATATGTTCTTCTCCCATCGCTGCCTTCAACTTTGGTGAGTGATGAGTCATTTTCCCTTTCCTTGTAACATATATTTCTTAATACTGTGAATAAAAATAACATCCTCAAGGATTAGAAGTTATTGTTAATTATACAGAAAGGGTTCTCACTGGAACACCATTATTCATTGTCCTACTACAGGAAATTAAATTTTATCTATAAACACCTAGCAACTTTAAATCTGGAATGAAAGTTTAAATTCAGAACTCGCTTTCTTGCTTGATGGAATATTCTTATTGGAATTTAGGAACCAAAGATTGAGAAAATAGTGTATGTTTTTAGGGTATGAAAGGGGAAGGTGACAAAGTTATTCATAATCATTAATATGCTGCACAATTTTGTATTATCTTACAAATTTAACAACTAATAACAGTTATGGAAATTGCATATATTCACTCACTTCCCAATTTGAGAGTGGCAACAGTTTCCACACCCCTACCTGGTCACCATAGATGTCACCTTGCTCTAACCGACATCCTCCATTGCCAGGGCCATTGTTCTCCACACACTCTCCCAAGCACTGCCTTCCTATCACTGGCCCTTTCCATTCTAATCATAAATTTCTTCACCTGCCTATCCCATTTTTACCACCAGGTACCAGGCACTGCTAAGGGCATTTGCATGGTACCCTCCTATGCCAACATTATCCCAGTCAGATAGAGTACAGGTTCCCACCCTTTGCGGGGTGCAGAGTGAGAGATAGCATTGCCGCCATTGTGGGAAAACCTTTATTTTAACTTAGTGAGTTCCTCTGAGATGTCATTGTTAGTACTGAGACATAGCATTTATCTTTTTAATAATAAAAGTTGTGTCTGTGAGGAGGGGGGCTAAGTAAGAAATATTGTTGGAACTTCTGGATTAGAGGAATCTTTTCTTAAAAATGTTACCTTACAACCCACCATATGGTTCCGATATATAGACGACATCATTATGATCTGGACCCACAGTGTAAACCACTTCCTCAAATTCCTTAACACTCTGAACAAGATCCACTCTTTAAACTCATTTACCCAGGTCATCTTCCTTGACATAGGCATTTCTGTACACTATGACCACAAACGAAGCTGTCTACATCAAACCCTTAAACCTACAACAGTATTCCCACTTTGATAGCTGCCGCACATATCACGCGAAATGTTCCATCCCCTACAGCCTATCTATCCGAGGCAGACATATTTGCTCCCTCCAAGAATCCTTTACTCAAAACAACTTGACACATCCCATAATTATCATCCAGAATAGGACCATAAAACGCACATCCCAAGCTAAAAATCTGTCCATTACACTGAAACGCACAACCCAAAACCAACCATAATCCTGTCTTTCCCATCCTGTTCTGGAATCCCTAAATCAGATACTTCGCCATGGATAATTTTCTCAGATCTTTCCCTGAAATGATTCATATTTTCCCCATAAGAACCCGCACTGCCACCCAGCCCAATGCTCCTAAACCACCCTACTGCTCTTTGCCCAGTAATACACCTTATTGCAAAATGTGCAATATGTATTCTCTGTAAAACACCTTATTGCAAAATGTGCAATATGTATTATTTCATAACTACCTATTGCAACTCTACCACGGACAAAACTGACACCATCATAGCCCATGACACTTGTAACACATATCATCGTATATACCAGCTCACCTGCCTCCATTTCCAGAGTTCTTGCATCAACCTAATAACAAAGTAGTGAATGGTCACAAACAGCTTACTCCCAAAATCTATACCACCCTTTTGCTCTCATGACTTAAATAACTGTTTCACAATTAGAGCAATGTGACTACTCTCTGAAACCGCATCCCCATCCAGACTCCAGAGGTGGAAATTGGCCTACCAACGTGCGAGTTTGAATCCCAGCCCAGCCATCCAGATTTGGGTTTTCAATTGTTTCCCCAAATCACTTCAGGCAAATGCCGGTTACTTCAAAAGGCCATGGCTGAATTTCTTCCCCCATTCCTTTGCCGCCTCTAGTGAATTCGTCACAAAACCTTAAGTATAACATTTTGGATACCAGACACCTTCCAGGCCTCAATCAGATAATACTCACCTTCCGCACCCTGATATAGCCATATAGTATAGTTAATTTATTTAGTTTTCCCACAAACCACAGCTTTGTAGATGGGAACTTGCGTACCAAGATATCCTGGATACCAGACAGCCACCAATAAAATTCTACCATTTGATCCATTAGTCATTACTATTATCATTTAACTAGTAATAATTTTAACAATTTTCTTCCAGATTTATTTATTTACCACACTGTACCCTTTTGTTATATATATTAATTTTACCACTGCCTTTCCCGACATATTGACAGTTCACAACCTCCTCCCCCACCGTCTTCCACTGCCAAGCCAGTCATATGGTAAACTTCATTGTATGTACACCTCCCGAACCATACGGCCTCATTCCCGACCACATGAATGTGTCAAAGTGTAATGTGGTATGTTTTTGTTCACCATGTTTTTCACTCATCACAGCCTTCAACTTTGGCGCATGATGGGTTATTATCTCTATCCTCTGTTATTCATATATGTAGATTTTATTTCAAAATTTAGTCTAGTTTTATATTTATCCTGTACCGATAATGATGTTACCTCCCCCCCCCCCCCGATTGTATTTGGCTGTTGTCCATGTGATCTGTTGCATGTTTCTATTTTCATAAAGAAGGGCATAGCCCAATAGTTTTTTTTTTGTTTTTTTTTTTTTGTTGCTGTTGACCCCCTTGCTTCAACTTTGGCAAGTAGTTGGTATATTTTACCTTTCATTAGCTTTACTATTAATTGTCAACTTTTCCCTCCACCACTGCCATCGTGAACCTGTATGTCATGTTCATCCCTGTCTTCAGTCATGTATCGGACATGAGTGGTACGTACCTGATCTCCTTGCCATTTTTCACCTCTGCACGATTCTTTTACACTGAAATATTGTTAATATGTTTTTATCATAGTCGACCTGCCTACATCTTGGTGAGTTTATTTCCCTATCCTTCCATATTTTAATTACATGTGCTGCTTCCACATAATATAAAAGCAAACAGATACAATCTGATCTAAAATAATTTGCTCAAAGTCGCACATGTGTAGACTACTTATTTGGATTAAACCATTTAACGCATTCAGTGTTGGTTATGAGAAAATCACATCTTGTTTTACAAGTCACATTACTTTAAAACCTTAAACTACCTTGCTACTGTGAAAAATCAGCAAATGAAAAAAATCAAAGAAAATCAAGAGGCAGAGCACGAGATAGCTAGATGAAGTGAATACTAGAAGACCTGGCCAGTATCAGTTGAGAATGGTTAAAGATACTAGAAGAGGAATGGTGGCTAGGCAGGAGATTATGAATTAAGCTTGTTCATTATTACAACCTGTCTGTTGGAGAGGAAAACTTATGACTATATGAAAGCAATCTTTCTTTTCTCAAAAAATACCCAATGTAGTCTTGTATTCGATGCTGCACAATATACACTTTATGCCCCAGCTGCCATTCCTAAATATCTGGTCATGTTTCACCATTTTACTTGAAAATATTAAGTTTTTTTTTAAAAATTAAAAAAATGAGGTAAGTTTTTTGATAAGAAGAAAAATGCTATGATCATTTAAATTTATTTCCATATTATACATACTTTTATTTAATTTTCTACACAGTTTCCATTTTTATTCAAACATTTGTCAGACCATTCATTAAATTTTTGAATTCAAACATCAAAGAAATCTGCCACCTATGAAGAAACCCAACCCACGGCTGCAGTTGTCACTACTTTTAATTTAATTGCAATGGAGCACAGGCTCCGGTGGCAATTTCCCTACACACCCATCTTCTCCCTATCCTGCACCCACCTACATTTGCCCTCTACAAATTTTATCTTTAAATTCCTTCAAAGTTTTCGGTAAATTATTCATCATTTCTCTTGGTAACTCATTCCAATCCCTGACACCCTTACCTAAAAAAGAGAATCTTCCCACACCCTTGTGCCTGAAATCGAGTGCCAGCTTGTGGTCATGGTCATCTTTTCCCTTCCATGCACGACTTTTCATACCTATTGCAATATCTTTCCATGCCTCATCACCAGTATATGCCCTGTACACTCCCATGACCCTCCTCATCCTCCTCCTGTCTTGCAATGAATCCCATTCCAGCTCCTTTATCATATCCGTCACTGATTGCATTCTGCGATAATTTCCAGAAACAAATCTAGCAGCCCTTCTTTGCACCCTCTCCAACTCCTGTATTTGATACGTAAAATGAGGGTCCCATACTACACTACCATATTCGAGCAATGGTCTGACCAAAGTTTTGTAACCCAATTCCTTGACTTCTCTCGTACATCCCCTCATCACTCTCTCCAACAAGTGCAGAACTTTGAAACCTTTTCCTACCACCTGTCCTATGTGTCCTGACCAGTTAAGTTTGTTATCAAAAGTAATTCCAAGATATTTGCTTTTCAAGTCTTCAGCAAGCAATTCTTTCCCCACCTTATATTCATAATTAACCTTTTGTTTTTTATTTGTGTATCTAATAAGCTGACTCTTCTTTGCATTTATCTTCATTCCATGTTTACCAACCCAATTAGATATCCTGTCCAGATCACCCTGCAACTGTTTACAATCCTCTATCGTTTTGATTCTTTTATACAGCATTATGTCATCTGCAAACAATCTAATTTCAGATAGTAAACAATCAACACAATTATTCATTAGAATAATGAATAGCAATGGTCCCAATACGCTACCCTGTGGCACACCCATTTTTACTTCCACTTCTTTTGATACTACATTTCCTACCCTAACTTTCTGTTTTCTACCTTTTAAAAATTCTTCTACCCACCAAATGACTTTATCCACTCCAATGGTTTTTACCTTATTTACTACCATTTTATGGCTTACTCTGTCAAATGCCTTAGACAGATCTAGTGCTACACTATCAATTTGGCCTCCCTTGTCCATTTCATCTGAAATATCTTGCATATATCCCACCAACTGAGATTCGCATGAATATTCTTGCCTGAAACCATGTTGCCTGCTTGAAAACCAATTACGTTCCTCACATATATTTCTGATGTGGTTGCATATCAATCTTTCCATTAATTTACATACCACTGATGTCAAACTGATTGGCCTGTAATTCTCAACTCTATTTCTCACCCCTCCCTTATGTACCGGTACTACTATTGCACTTTTCCAGTCCTGTGGTAAGCAGCAAGTGTCTAGACTCAATTTAAATAATATTTCGAGATAAGGTACAATGTCACATCCGGCTATCTTTAAGATATCTGTAGTAATATTATCTTCACCAGCCCCTTTGTTTTTTCAGCTTTCTTATTTCCTTCATGATTTCCTCAGGATGGATATCAAATTTTTTACTATCGTCATTTCTAATTGTGTTGTTAAGCTCGTTCTCCGAATTAGACCCTCCTGTTTCTGATTCATTGTCCCTGAATGCTTTCACTGAACCAGTTACTTAAAATCTCTGCCTTTTTCAAATCGTCAGTAACTTCTTCTCCATCCTTACCTATAAGTGTCTCTACATCCTCCCTTCCCCTCAGTTTCCTGATATGTCATCATTAACCACCAAGGAACTCCTCTAAGTACGAAAACATAAAAATCGCTGGATGCAAGATTTGGACTGAGGTGGATGAACCACTGTTCCTATCTAAAAGGCCCGATTGGAGACCCAGGTCGGCCTGGGCATGGCACATTAACCCTCCCATCCTCGGAACATCTTCACCCATTTTTGAACTTTACTGTCACTCAAACCATTATTACCAAACACACATCTGACTGTGAAAATTATGTCTAAAGTGTGCTTGGAGCAGAAGAGCACAGTGGCAATTGTTCTTCATTCTTACTTTCATTCACAAATGTATCTTGTTGTTTTTTTTTTAAATAAATAATCCTCATATTTCACTATTTGCAGTACATCATAACTTATTCCACACTTTGTGTACAAAGAAAATCTGTGCTGACTGAGGACCTGCTCTGCGTGCTACGTTTAATTCTTCCTTCAATGTCCATTAGAGGCTTGTAAGCTTTATATGTTCCACATTCTTCACCCGACTTGTCTTCTAGCTCCTATATTATGTTAGATTCAAAGTGTAATCTGTGGTAACATCCACAAATCCAGCTGAATTACTTTGCAACCCTCCAGCTCTTGTATTTGTTAATCGTAATGTTTAGTCCCACAGTATACTATCATTTGAAAGAGGGCTTGTCCCTTTAATTTTCTGGTACATGTGTCACTACACGTCAGTTCAAATCTGGTCGCACATGGAAGAATTGATCTGGCAGAATACCCAAGAAAATTTTTTGTCAACTAATTTGCTCGTATGCTCAGGAGACTTAATTAGTCTGCACTTATTCTTTTCTGATATTTAATGAGCCATTGCAAATTTAATCCTTAGGCAAATAGCCTTGAAATGTTTAGAATATGGTATATTACTTCTATAAGGCTAAAGTAACTAGGCTTGATTGATATATGTTCATATCAAGAACATAAAATTCAACATATTTACCAAGATGAAGCCTACTCATCACTAGGTTAGTACAGTATGGTGTACCAAAAGTTTCTGTATTTGTGCCCATTCTATATAGTGTGTGGAGACTAAAAAAACTAATCTGACAAAGAGTCTTGTTGCTTCCACCTTTCAAACCATCTCGCCTATATCAGAATAAGACCAACTTTAGGAAGAATAGAACACAAAAGACCACCCAAAATATCAGGGAGTTACCTTGGATTGAGTCCTCGCTTTTCGTCACCATTTATCTAACACTGCAGAGAAAGTGAAGACCTGTGTGTATCTTGTAAAGGAACTGGCGTGTACGTATTGTGGTGCAGGTGCCCATGTTCTTCGAGGATCAGTCCTTGGCATGGCATTCTCTGCAGCAGAATACTGTTGCTCTACTTAGTGCTCCTACTGCCAAAGTTGACACACAGCTTAACAATGCTATGAGAACAGTGCTTGGTATCATTAGGTCTACCCCACTGTCCTGGCTGCCTGAACTTAGACATTCCTCCACATTTGAGGAGAAAATCAATATTGCTTAGAGAATTGGAAGGAGTAGAGTAAAACATGATTTCTCTGCATGGTTACCTCCTTCACCTGCCTATATGGAAGCAGCCAAGCTCAAAAATAACAACTTTAAATTGTATGAAAAGTGGAGAAAGGAGTGGGAAGCCAACAGCCCATACAATTGTGAGCCTATAAAAGATCCGACAACCAGTGCTCCAGGTTTGACATGCCTAGGTGTCTTGTGCCAACTGAATAGATTTCGCACAGGCAACGGAATGTGCAATGCAACCGCATGTAAATGCGGTCTCCATGAAGATGCATTGTGTGACTGGTGGCATCCAAACTGCTGACCACATTTTGGATTGTCCAGTAACAAGACTATATGGAGGTAGTCTCACACTGCATCAAGCTGAACCATCTGCCAGAAGATGGCTTGAATCCCTAGATATTATCTGATTAACAAGTGATTAGTTGTATTTGGCATACAATAATAATAATAATGTATATTAAAGCCTTGCCATAATTTTTGTTTAAATCTCCTGATGCATTCTTGTTTGTAGGTAATTTGCTTTAAAAGTGTCTGGACAAACTATAGTGTATATATAAAAAGACTAGGCTAAGTCATCATTGTTACAGAACTGGTGTTCTGAATTTATATAACATATGTGACATCGATCTTAGTTTCTTTGTTACAGGTAGTGATATTTTAGGGCAATTTCTATGTAAGCATGTTTACATGTACTTCAACAAGACATTCTATTCTGATCATGTCTGAAATTTTTCAGGAAACAAATGCATGTACTACACAGCAGCATGTTTCTTTCCTAACTTAAATTCACCCATCATAGTATCAAATTATCTCTTCCAGCGAACAAGAACTGCAGGGCATTCTACAAACTATTGTACCCCATGTATGTATATTGAATTTTCCTAAACTATGTAACGTGATTTTTTATTTTCGCAGGTGACACTGCTGTTAACTTAGGAATTGTAGTATGGAATTAGTAAAAAAAAAAATTACAAATTTTATCCAGACCTCTATTGAAAAACACTTGAAATTAAAATATTTTTAAGCTCATTATAAAAATTATAGCATAATAATATTTTAATGGAATAAATCAGTAATAGGATTCATGCCAAAACAAATTACATAGCTCTTTTTTTAAAAAAATAGTTGGTTAAATTATGAAATTAAACAAAAAAGTGACTATTTGAAATTAGTATAAAACAAATCAGAACTCTGCAAATTTTTTTAAAAAATGCAATTAATGTGATGAATCTAATAGCAATTGTTCAATTTTGTCTTCAAACAAGTGAAGTATAACCTCAAATCTCCGCATTTAATTATTTATAACACTTTTATCGCCCCTTTGTAAGACCGATTACTGTAATAAAGACTCTTTGCACGGAGACGGAAAACTATCAAACATTTTGTGACAGACTATTAAGTAGGACAATCAACATTTCTTTCTTTCTAAAAGCAGAAGTGCTGATATCCCAGCTTTAACAGCACTTTATGACTGTGGATAGAGCCCAAGTTTCTTTGTGGCCAACATGGACAGTCTGGGAATCTACAAAAGGTCTAGGTGAATGTTATGAACCTAATTTTCAGTGCTCCACAAAAATAAAACTTACCATAGCCCAAAGCAGCCTATAAATTCTTCCTTCAAGTTTGTCAAGGTGGACTTAATTCCTAGTTCAAATTTATGACACAGCACATCTGACAGACAGTTTAATTTTTCCACCTACAATCACTATTAAGTAAGATCTGGCAGCTTTAGGATGGGCCAGGCCTGCATCTCGAATTTTGGTATATATAATGTCTGGGGTTCAGTATTGGGACCATAACATGCTGGCACTGGAAAGTTGCTCTTCTCTTCTGCGATCCTGATATTTATGCCAGTAGAAGAGCTCAAAGGTATTGGAGGGAGGGTAATATAAAAGAAATATTTATATATGGAAGAGAAAGATAAATACATCCAACACTCACCAAAATTGGAGGGAAGAGGGCAGCAGCAACAAAAAAAATACAAAATTTGAGGTAAAAACCTGTCAAGAATATATTAGTATGTGACCGGCAGTCAACATAGCCTCATAGAGGCGGGTGTTTGCGCAAGCACAGCCACATAGTTGTTTGATCTTGACAAGGGTTTTTTTTTTTTTTTGCTGCTGCCCTTCTCCCTTCAGTTTTGGTGAGTGTTAGGTGTAATTTATCTTTCTCCTATCATGTCAGTTCTTCCAGCTCCATTGTTACTGAAAAGGAACATCATAACATTTATTCATACCACCCACAATCATCACAAATCCATGAATTGTCAGAGTTGTGTTCAAGGGCGTATCCAGCGAGGGGCAGAGGGGGGCTGCTGCACCCCCCCCCTAGAAGAAAAATTAAGTTGCCTTCAGTAAGCTTCGACGAGTGAAGAACTAGTTCAGGAGCACTTTGGGAGAGAAAGATTGACAGGATTATGTCTGACGAGTGTGCATCGAAATTTCGTGAAAGAACACCATGAGATATTGACAAACAAAATTATTGAAATTGAAAATCTGAGACAATGTTTACATAAAAAACTAACTGACTTACGATCTTAATTAACTACATAGTAGGTCCTTAGATTAAGTAGTTGGGTTACTATATTAATCAATGATAAAAATAGTTTCCTGAATAGGTTTGAGTTTGGTTTTGTAATGTCATGTTTCAGTCCGCCACCCCACTTCCTCGAAACCAAAATGAGTTGCCCCCCCCCCCCTCTAGTTCTGATCCTGGATACGCCCTTGGTTGTGTTAAATTCCTGGAAAAGTGGTAACCCTGCTAAGATTGTGAAGAGAATTGCTTACACCTATCTTTAATATATGGAAGTTCTAGCACCATTTGACCAAGGCAACCAAATCTGCCTACAATAGGGTAGAATTATAATGTCCATGACAGTGCCAGATCTATGAGGGGGCAAAAAGTTGCCTTTGCCTCACATGGAAAAATCATGCCGAGCTAATTTTTTTTAGCTCTAGTGCTCTGGGCAGCAATCTCAAGTTTTTGCCACAGCTTGGAAAACTTGTGGATCCGGCACTGGTTCTCGAACAACTTATTTCGTGCTCAATAAGTTCACATGAAGGAAGAAAACAAGCCCAGTCTTATTACTTGTGCTATATCTTCACAATATTAAATTCTTCCCTACACAGTACTTTTTAAGTCATACAAGAATCATTCGCAGGAGACTAAGTCATTTGTTGAATGTGAAGAAGCACACTACCAGTTAAACGAATCATCTATAATTCGATGGATAAAAAAAATTGGGTAGCACTAAAACAATACCCGAGATTCTCATTATTCTGCAACAAAATTCACTTTGATCTGCCCAAGATGTATAAAATATGTAACTTCACTTTTATAATTTGAACCAGTATTTTACTTATCTAGCAGAATCAAAAATTTGCCCTTCAAAGTTATGATTTTCCCTGGCATTTGAAATTATATCTTACACAAACCAAGCATTTAGTTACAAAAATACTAGGAAAAGCCTGTGTACATCAGGTAGACAATGCTATAAGGATTAGAACTGGAACAACTAGGAATACTACCAGTTTAATTTGAAGAGTAGCAAAGCAAATATTATTGATCAAGAGGGCACAAATGCACTAAAGTTCCTGAAGATGTAGTCTGAGCTGAGAGGAAATAATGTAGGTACAGTACTATAAACAGCTATATCAAGTTCATGAATTAATGCAGGGTGCATTTAATACCAGCTATGTAGTTGCTTAAATGTGTACCAAGTCCTTAATATTAAGAAAAAAATAAATAAAAGGTTTATATCTTACAAATTTATTTTATTTCAAGATTTACAAACTGACAAAAAACATACAGTAGCATTCTTCCACAGCAGCCAACCTGAAAAGTGAAAACTTTATTAAACTGACGAAAAATAATTTTTTGCAACTATTTTCTAGATTGTAATTAATATTTGTTATATGCTTATTAATTTTAAAATCCTATATATTTTACATTCAGGATAATGAAGTAACTGTTTCAATCATGTTCAAGGCAATTTTTTGGGGGGTAGGGGAGATGAGATGAAGGGGATTTAATTATTAGTTTCTTTTATCGTGCATTCTGCTGCTGCCAGATTTTCAAACTGCAATTTCTTTGAGGGCATAGTTTCTGGTGTCTATATAATGCCCCAAAGACTGGTAACATATTAACAAATAAAACTGGTTAAGGATTTTTTTTGACAGTCAACCAACAGAAAGCCAGTTTCAAGAGTGGAATACCACAGACTCTCAGCAACAATGTCTTCTGATCCAGATTAATTGCAATAATATCAAATTTAATACAAGGTACACCCACCGAAATAAATTTAATTTTAATGCAGGTTGTCTATGTTGAATAACTGCACAGATATAAATAAATGCAGATGAAACCAAATAAAATCTTTTTACTGATCTCGATAGTGCACAGTTAAGAAAGTAGACATTTTTTTTTTATAATTACTGTAAATGTAAGATTAAACCTAGCTCTCGGGTATATTTCGGTGGTATGTTAATGATCATGTACCATGTTTTGTTATCAATACAATCAGCTAATTTATGATACCAGGGAAATAATAAAAATCCACTAACAGATATTCTTACATGGAATTAAATTTTGAATTTACACTTTGTTACTTGTATTACAAATAATCTGAGCAAGAAAAAGAACTCTTGTTGAATACAACCAGAAATCTCAACTCACTATGAAAGCAGGGCAATGCAAACTCAATTTGGCAGAGCACATTGGGCAGATGGTAGGAAAAGGTTACAAAATCCATCTACTGAAGATGATGAGAGGATGTACCAGAGAAGTTAGGGAGTTGGGTTACAAAACTTGGGTCAGGGCATTGGTTGAATAGTGGTGGACCCACATTTTGGTTATCAAATACAGGAGTTGGAAGGTGTGCAAAGAAGAGCAGCTAGATTTGTTGCTGGAAATTATAGCAGGACCCAGTTAGTGACATATGATAAAGGAGCTGGATTGGGACTCATTGGAGGAGAGGAGGAGGGTGAAGAGAGTGCTGGGAATGAACAGGGCATGTGTTGGTGATGGGGACTTTGAGGGATATTGATAAAAGAATTAGGAATAGTGCATCGAAGGGGAAAAGCAACCACGATCACAAGCTTGTGCTCGATTTCATGCATATGGGAGTGAGAAAATTTTCTTTTCTTGGTAAGGGTGTCAGAGGTTGGAACAGATTACCAAGTGATGAATAATTTATCAAAAACGCTTAAGGAACTTTAAATTAAAAGTTGTAAATTGGAAATGTAAATGGGGAAGGAATTTAAAATCCAATTATAAAAGAAAATTATATAAAGGGGTAATTAGACGACAAAAGAAACTGTCACTGGAGAGCCCTATCACAATTAAATTATTAATAATGAGACATCCGTTACATTATAAAGTTCTTTATGGTGATTTTTCATCCAATTTCAACAATCAGTGAAAAGGCATTTTCCAAATTTCTATTTGGATTAAATCTGGAAAACCCAGCACAATAAAATAAAAATGAACATTGGCAATTACCTGTACTTAATCAAACAGTCCAAAGCCCATGTCGTCATCTTCTGATTCAGACTCCTCTTTCTTCTCAGGCTTCTTCTCCTCTGCAAATTTTGATACTTTTTAGTCTAATCCAGATCACAAGCACAAAAAAACAGTAACAAAATAGAAAGTCATCAGTAATAAATATATGCCATCAGACTTCAGACGAAAGATGGTGTTTTGATTGTGGATCATCATGTGCGGAATTCAGCATTATATTCAAATCGTGACAATTCTTACCTTTCTCTGGAGCAGCAGCAGCTGCTGCAGGACCAGCAGCCGCAGGTGCGGCCGCGACTGCTCCTCCAGCTGGCATCGAAGCCAGTTTCTCACGACCTGCAACGGTTACGTACAATTTTAAAACCGGCTATTTATCGAACACTGTTTCAGAAATATATTTCAGCTCTCAGAAAGTAAAGACTCATCACACATCATCAGGCGAAAGATGGTGTTTAGATTAATATCATCACATACAATTAACTTACCCTGCCATAGATCTAAGTACCCAATAACAAAGTAGTAACAGGACTAAAGTAAGGAGGGTCTACTGGATATTGCAATTCTGCTACAACATTCAGTAATGGCAAGATGTATTATTTTCGAGCAGTAATTCTGTTGTAATACAGCGTGGACCATTATTTTCAAGCATAAATTAGGTTTTAATACAGAATGGACCAGCAAGAAACTGTTAAATGTACTTCTGAGTGTATTTCCAGCAAAATCTTGCATTTGATCACTGCAGTATTATGACGCCAGTTCCTGGCAGAATCGCGATCTCCAGTAATACCAATAAGGAAACTTACAGAATTTTCTTAAAAGGTGACACCCACAAATTATATTGCATGTAAAAGGGATTGTGGAGGCACATAAGCTTCGTGAAACCACACTGGAAAGACCTAAATTTAAAAATATTTCATAAAAAATTTAGCAATCCTCAATAAACCTCCCACCTAGTGAATCATAAAAAACTATGCAAGAGTATCTAATGCTTCATAGATGTCCAAGACCTACATACAAACATTTGTCCTTGTAGCTCATAAAACAATGGATAGGATACAAGGTTTTAAAATACTATAGCAATATCCATTTTGTTTTTGCAACTGAAAAAACATTCAACATTGGCAGAAGTGTTTAAATTGTAGTTTTATTCTTTAGGTTAGTTCTAGATCGCAATACTGCTACCACTACTTTCTGCCACATGGACAACAATGATGTAAACAAAAATGGTGACTGCTACTTATGATGTCAGTTTCCGTGTGACATATTGTAGCATAGCAAGTTCCAAAGAAAAAATAAATCAGACATGTTTAATCTTAGAGTTGGTTATTATGGGGCCAAAAGAGTAACAGAGAGAGAGAAGAGAGAGAGCGATGAATAACAGTGTGTATGGGTTGTGACTATTCAATCAGTCACTGCTAAAATCGGATCTTATGTCTTCGGAGACCTGACTTCTGAATGTAGTCGAATAAGATAAGGAAAGATATGAAAGGTTATTATTCAAATAAAAAGATTAAATTCATAAATTTGGATATTAAAGTTTTAAATGAATTAAATGGGACTTGTATCCCCGGCGACCGAAAATATATGAAGAAATAAGTCCGATAGCTAAATAAATAAGACAGTATTCAGTACGCATGCAGCTACTAATCTCCCTTCAGGACCTATGAACGAAATAGGGGGTTTTCTAATGCAGGATCAAATGTAATACATCCATAACTATTTATGTTAATAATCCTAGCTTTCAACAATAGTTGTATCATTATCGAGAATTAGTCCATCTGCACAATTCTACACAAAGATTACAGGTTTTAAGTAGTTTGGAAAAAATAAATGTTATATTCCCATTCTGTTGCTTTATTAATACAAGTTTTCGACATTGCTAGTGTGTTTGTCTAAGTATCAAGTCCATATGCATATTTCTGTACTAAAATACCCCAAATTTCATACATATTTACAAATCTCACGTACAGTATTAGCATAGAAGAGTGATTTTCTGTGATATGGAAAACTGAACAGCAGTTCTTTCATTACCGTGGCACCACAATCTGATGATCAATTCCTGTAGTAGAACTCTAATAACTCGAAAATAAAGAATAAGATTTTTTTGGTATCACACTTGGTTTTCGAGATATAGCATATTAAAAATCAGTTAAAGATGTATTTCCTTGTGCATGTGGTGATGTTTTTCTGGTCCAGGCCATATTTCAACCTTACAACCACTAGGACGAAAACAAAACACATAGTGCATTTCCTCGGTGTAGATCTAGTGGTTTTGGTCCAGCCTTGATCTTACCCTAACCTCCTCACTTTTGAGATACAATATCTCAAGAACTAAGCGAAATATCAAAACAATTTATTCTTTAATTGCAATCAAGTTACATACGAATTCATCATCAAATTTAGCTATGGCAAAATTCTTCTTCTGGTCCAGGCCACATTTCAACCTAACGAGGTTATTTTGAGATACAATATCTCGAGAACTAAGCAAGATATCAAAAGATTTTATTCTTAACTTTCAATTTGTCTCAGCGTGTTACAAAACAATTCATCATCAAATTGCAACGCCACTGTTATCGGAGAATCCCCAGCTGAACACGATATGTTCATTCATCTGTTCTATAAATCCCAGTTTTCAAAGTGAAAGGTTTTCAGACAAATATTGCTGCAATATTGTACACCCTTTCCATCAATACTATCGATTCATCACCAAAATTTGGATTTGGCGAATTTTTTTTTTGGGTCTGAACCAAATTTCAACATAAACCATCTCAATTTTGAGATCTGATAACGCAAGAACCAAATAAAATTGGGTGGGGTGGGACATTCTCCACCAATGAAAAACTGTTACTGACGTGTTGAAATTTGTATTAACTGCTTCCTTATAGTGTGCTCTTCACGTTTAGCACTCTCCTTTTCAGGAAAAGTCGCCACAAATTAAATTAAAAAATGCCGAAACGTGGGACACTCCGCAACGGCGAAATGTTAGCTCAGCAATGCAAAAATGACACAAAAATTATCGGTACAGGGATCATATCAACCTAAATAGGTTCGTTTTGTCATAGTGATCATGGTTAGGTTGAAATTCGGCCTGGACCAAGAGTAAAAAGTTTACGGGAAATTCGTTCTGCGGCAGCCCATGTCGCAAACCAGAGCAAACTGCGCATTTATTTACAACTGAAGCAATCGATTATCTCTGACTGCTTATATTGATTCCAAGATGGTGAACCTTATAGTACTGCATTTCCGATAAAATTTTTGTATCTGTTAATTTTATGTGACGTTTTGCAACGGAGTGAAGCTAAAACGGCAAGAAAATACAACAAAGAAATAAACCAACATTTCAAGAGATCATCATCGATTTCGTAGCGACGGCGGCAACTAATAGCAGCGCTGCAGTGTCATATTTAGGCATTTTTAATTTAATTCGTGGCGACTTTTCGAGAAAAGGAGTGTGTACAATGTGAAGAGGACATTATAAGGAAGCAGTTAATCCAAATTTCAAAAGGTCAGTACCAGTATTTCGCTGGTGGAGAATGTCCCACTCCACCTGTAAAATTATTTTTTATCTCAAGTTACACAAGATTCCAAAATCGAATTGTAGCACAAGGTTATCATAATATCCCCAATATAGAAAACATATGCTAGAATTTCAGAAAGACCAATCCTTTCCAGTGATATGGTGAAGTTGCTTAGAAAGATAATTTCTAACCATGCGAACAGAAAATGTAACTACTTTCTAGTAACAGAATGCATTAAACCTCCAATGTAAGCTTGCAATACATTCCCATTCATTTTTTAATACAAAAAAACAAACGAAATACTAGTACTACGATTAATTAGCATTTCTACAAAGAATTTACCAGCTGAAATTAAACTCTCGATGTTCTTTCCATTCAGCTCGCTTATAACTTTCTTCAGTCTTTCTCCATCCGCCTCAATACCCACA
>CM061914.1:182627654-182664070 GCA_031002005.1 Vandiemenella viatica | reverse complement strand
GTGTTTAACAATTAACATGGACCAAACGTTTTATCATATAAAAATATATTCAAACTTGAAATTGTGAATTGGATATAATTAAATAACACTAATATTTTACAAGCAGCTACATAGTTTTCTTTAATTTTCTCACCAATTACCTAAATTTTTCAACGGTACCATTTTGTCTACATCCAACTCATTGAGACTCGCTAATGAGTTTAGTAGATAGTCGTTGTCCAAAAATCTTCTTTGTCACTCAGCAATTAATATGTCCAGTGTTTCAAAATAATCAGATTTAAATGGCTTGAGCATCCTGGTCGTCTATATTTTGTCTCGCGGAGGGATAGGAAGGGCCATCATCTAGTAAACATTCATACAATTTGATTTTTTGACTTGCCTCTTGAGCCCCTTCTAGATCTGGGTCCTATTTTCGGAATTGCGCTTGTCTTAGACTTAGCTTCTTCCAAAAGTTGATGATACATTTCATTTGATCTGTTTTTTTTTTCCATTTTGGATGCACTTTACGATTGTTATGGCATCTTTCAATCCTGCACTTTGGGCTTGTAAAGCTGCGTCTAGAGCTGAGGCATTGATAAGATGTCCCCCCCCCCCCCAACCATGGCCATTCGGAATTTCAATTGAGTATGACTTATAATACCGACACTCTTAGCGACATCGTCACCATTAAATCTGTCATTTTTAATTTCATAAAAATCAATGAATAAGTATCATTTACTACAACTTTTTTAACCACCAAGTGTCTTGACCAATGCTGTTCGAGAGCCAGGCAATCCTTTTTTCACCATACAAGGCAGCTATTTTGCCATGGTGAAAGAATTCAAGTAACATGATGTATTGATCAAAAAACAGATGAATCAATGTCATTTCCGAGAAAGTCCTGATAACTATAAAATGCAAGCGATAGTTTTAGCAGTGGATGTAAGGAATTTTTCGGCCAAATTTATTTTCTGTTCTGGTCGCAACTCCCGAAACTTTCCCATACATTACACTTGCACCATCGTAGTATACTGGAGAGTTCAATGTTATTTTCCTTAAGTGTATTTGATGTTAATTCCGTGAAAGTGGCTGCTTCAAGCTTTTCAGTAGTTGTAACTGTCAGCAACGACTCATTGACGTTTCGCGGTTATTTTTAATTCTCGTCCCATTCCATTAGAGTAAACCAGTTCACGTCATATTCCTCAATATCTTTAACAATGGAACTTCGCACTGCTTGAATTATTTGAATATGAATTTCAGGTGAACGATTTTTGATATATGACTGGGAGTCTCCTTCAAATTTAGATGTTTCATGCAGGTATATTCAAACAAATTCCAAATAGTGCTTTTTTTTTTCCTCCAAAATATGATTTCCAACCCAATTCATTGACTACTAGAAATTTTATTACTTCAATAATAGACTTCGCACAAGACCTATTTTCTAGTAATGCTTTTCTACATGTTTCAACACTGCTACTTGTATAAGTAGATATTCCATGTAATTTGTCCTGTCACATCACCATGGCTCGTGTATTGTAAATGTATTTTTCGTGTTTTGGAAAAGCAGTTTTTTAATCAGTGGCAGTTTTCCAGTTTCTGAATCCTGTGGAAGTAAACAAAGTCTGTTTGCTTCCATGAGGTAAAAATTGCTGGCAAGAATAGTAAAACTGAATACTGCAACAACTTATATCACTTGAACCAGTCCGCTGCAAAGGTTCTGTTATTTTCTTTTAGATATACATCTAAAATAACTTGCTTTATTGGTTCTCCGATTTGTGCAATATCAGAAGGAATACTAACATTACCGTTTCACCAAACCTGTTTCCATAGGACTAGGAGTAGCAATTGTATTTTATGCTTCCATCTGTTTTGAGGAATGAGGTCCTTCGTGGTCAATTTCCTCTTAAAATCTTCGTTTTTTGCTAAAGATAGCCCGTATTATCCATTGCAAAATTAATCCGTCTTCAGTTCAGAACAATAAATAAACAGTTGTGTCTCAAACCGACTGAAACATTGTACCTACACAACACTGACAAACACCATAGACAATATATAATTCAAATGCCATCTGTGAGCATGATACATTCAGCGAAGAATATTCTTTGTTGTTTGGCTTGGCCCTCCCTTCCCGAGGTTGACAGGGACTTACCGCCACACGGCCCACTCCCGGGGGACTGGAACTCCCTGGCGTGAGTGTCTGGTACTGGCAAACCTAACGGTGACAAAAAGGGACCAGAGCAACGCTCCCTTTAGGCTGCACCTACCTCAGAAGATGTCTGAATCGAGTGGCACTTCCCGCGCTCCGGCGTCCGTCACCTACAGCGACTCTCTGTGCTCGCCTTCACCAGAAGACACCGAGGCGGAATCGACCTGCCAGAACCTGGACATGGTGATAGACACATCCCTGATCAGTAACATGCTGACACCCCAGCCTTCACAATGACATGACGAACCTCGCGCAGCTACGAGGCGCACCTTGCCTCTTGCTGCAGATACTTCAAAACACCCAAGAAGTGAACTGCTAGCATGAAGCCGTACTGCACACGGCCCGACCGCCACCACCAGAGTCTTCATCAAACAGCTAGTGAGAAATCTTGCTATCAAACACAAGAAGACGCCGAAGAAGAGGAAAGGAGTGTCGGTCCAAGAGACTGCCAAACCACCTGTGTGGATACCAAGTAGCTCTGCATGCTCAACTGTTGTGAGAGACAAAGAGGATTTACCCACCACCCACCAACCCCATCAGCGAGCCGATGTGGAGGACTACATGTTTCCTAGGCACACTTTTAAACCTCCACCAGTGCTAGACTCCAATACCATAGAAACTAGAAACCAGTTTAAATCCCAGCAGTCTGAAACTGAACCAGCGCCATCAATACAGAGATCTGCACACATCCCACCTATTGTGGTGCAATTTGAAAACAACAATAAGACGCTCCACGATATGGTTGAAGCTGTAGTGAAGAGTCCCTTCGCTGCCAAAACTGCCGGTGGTGATGAGATCAAGTTCAGCTTCACCACAGCCGCTATAGGGATGCTGAAGCACAGTAACATCCCATATTACACCTTTCCTTTTGGAGCTGTTCCACTACTCAAAGTAGTCTTCAGGGGCATCCCAAGAACATTTGCACTGAAGAACTGAAAGAAGAACTGTCAGAGATGGGCTTTACTGTACAAACGGTGGCCCAACTTCGCCATCCTGGCAGTAACATATTAATGCCCCTATTCTTGGTGATCCTTGCGGACTGCCAGGAAAACGGAGCAATCTTTCGGGTGGAGAGAATCTGCCACCTCAAAGTGAAGGTTGAGAAACTTCGGTCAATGCCCAGACCTGCGCAATGTTACAACTGCCAGCGTTTCGGTTGCGTGTCCAAGAATTGTAAAATGCGTCCAGTCTGCGTCAAGTGTGCAGGCCAACATGACTCTACCAAATGCACTTCACAGAAGGTATGACACTCCGCCGAGTGATCCAACTGTGGAGGTGGACACGTGGCCAGTTATAAGGGCTGCCCGGCCTTCAAGAGAGCCAGGACTATTAACTGAACAGGAAAAGCCATCAGACTGTACACCAACAACAAATAGTAATCCATCTCCAGGGCACCAGGTAAACCTACCCGTAACAGGGCAAGATCAGGCCCTCAATGGCAAGGTGAAGATGTCCACATCCCATTCGTGCCGCAGACGGAAGAGAAAGTCTGAATCCAAGAACGCAGCAGTGCAACAACATCCGTCGGCGAAAGGAGACGGCTCCAGTTCCAACAAAGAACGTGTCGCCTCTACAGGGCGCCCTGCAGGTCCATATGCCAGATCGCCTCCTGAGCTACGAATCCCACCAGTCGACCCACCGACCGGTCACCGACGTCACCTCTCATCAGCAAAGAGTCACAGACGAAGCAGACCGTGAAGCACAAGACAAACTGGACAGCCTAACAAACAAGCTGGAGTCTGCCCTAAAGATGATATGCCGCCTTAACCGAGCAACTGGAGAAAATGACCAGTGCCGTTATCAATGCTCTGGCTGTCGCAAAGTGTCCACACTGCAACCACAATGGATAGACAGCCACTATTACATTCCCTATTTCTGTGCTCGAAATGCTAATAGCATGATCATCCAACTTCTAGAGTTTAGGCGGTTTCTTCGAGACCAAGATATTGACGTGTGTCTGGTGTCGGAGACCTTTTTGAAACCCTGTCTGCAAGCTGCAGTAGCCAATTACAGTTGTTATGCCATGACAGACCCACCGCTGGAGGTGTAGTCGCGGTTTTCATTAAGAACAGCATTCCACATCATGAAATAATTCTTCCACCCCTTCAGCAGATGGAAGCCGTCGGAGTCGAAGTGGCTACTGCTAATGGGAAGTTAACCATTATCTCATTCTACTGGCCTCCTCGAAGACAGCTCAAAGAAGCTGACTTTACGGCTCTGGCAGATGTCAGCGGAAAAGTTCTGATCGGCAGTGACCTTAATGTTAAACATTCCGACTGGAATAGTAGGTACAACAATACAGCGGGTATAACATTGAGACCTCACAAACAGTTACAACATGTGCATATGGGCACCAGAAGAGCCAACACACTACCCGAGCAACGGCAATAGACCAGATGTTCTAGACGTAGTTATCACCAAGGGCATCCTGGGTTACGTCGCCAGCTCAATCATAAACCGACTCTCCTCAGATCACTGTGGTTATGGTAGAGGTTGGACGCAGGCAACCCAAAATTAACAACATTGACGTTGACCTTCAGTCTTTTGAAGCAGCAGTCAAAGATGAAACCGCAGCTTGTACTCCAGTCAGGATACCCAGACCAGCTCCCACTCTGCAGCTTTCCCCAACCCCCTCCCCCCCACCTCCTGGCGGAAATCCTCCACAAAAACTGGCTTGCTAAAGACAAGGAGCTTACGAAAACCCAGAGACCAGAAGACTACTAAGTCGCTTGCAAAGGGAGATAAAGCTTCCCTGATAAGCATAGGATGAAGAGTGGGACTCAAGAGTCTCCATTCTCCACCCAGAGGATGGATCTCTATGTCTACAAACAAGAAGACTCACCAGGTGAAGGCAGCGACTCCCCCTACTGCACGGCGAAAGAGGACTAGCCATCACTCCATAGGAAAAGGTCAAAGCACTTGCTGATGTCTTTGTGAAGAACTTCCAGCCCTCGCAAACAAATGTGGACCCCACCCACCTTACAGCAGTCCACCAGCGCCTCAGAGTCTACTTCGAAGCTGAAGACGATCATAAAAAGAGTACATCACCCGGAGGGGGTACCTGTCGAAACTGTACCCACACAAAGCACCAGGCGCACGATGAGATCAGCAAAACTCTCCTCAGGCACCTACCACCGGAGGCCTCTGTCCACCTCGCCGCTATCTTTAATGCCATCTTTACAGCTTTACCCTTAACTGTAGAAACACGCTAAAATAGTGGAAATCCACAAAACTGGGAAGACAAACACCTACCTCAGAATTACAGGCCTATAAGTTTGCTCCCAGACATTAGCAAAGTTTTCGAACGACTGCTACTAAAACGTCTATCTGCCTTCATCGATAACGCTAATGTTATACCAAATCATCAGCATAATTTCGAAGTAGTCATTCCACCACACGACAGTTGATGCGGGTAGCTGAAGCGGTGACCCACGCTTTCAACTTCAAGAACTATAGCGCTATGGTAATTCTTGACATCTCGGTTGCCTTCGATTCATGTGGCACCCGGGGCTCCTGCTCAAGCTCTACGATCAGGGTATCCTGGGGCCATACGTGAAGCATCTAAAATCCTACCTCATTCCCAGACCTTCAGCATCAAGGTTTACAAGGCTTACTCCTCCAACAGGAACATCTAGGCAGGAGTTCCCCAGGGTTCCGTGCTTGGGCCAGTGCTATACTCCTACACCGCTGATGTACCGACCAGCAATGGTATTCTGACTGCAACCTACGCTAACAACACTGCGTATTTGGCCACCAGTCACAGTAGAGCACTAGCCAACCTGGTGACTATAGGAAGTTCTGCAACTAACCGATGCCTGGGATAGGAGGTGGCTTATAGATATAAATCCCACCAAGATCTAAGCCATTATATTAACCAAGTGATTTGGGGGCCCGTCAACAAATTCATCCAGACCCATTACTTCGCCTGTATGGTAGAGAAATCCCATGCTCCATCACAGCACGCTAGCTGGGGATGAGTCTAGATAAGAGACTGAACTGGTGTAGCCACATCAACAAAGTCCGGCTCCACAGCCTCTACTCAGTACTAATAAGGACAGCAAACTAACCCCTTCCACAGGAGTCAAGATATACACCTCGCACGTACGCCCTGTTATTGATTATGCATGTCCTGTGTGGGCATAACGCTAGTGTCAAGAGAACTAGAAAGCTTCAGATCATTCAAAATAAGAGAGCCCTCCATCTCCCGTGCCAATTCCTCACGGATGCACTCCATGAGGACGCCGTTATACCTAAATTGAAGGACAGATTCCGTCAGCTGGCGGAAATATTTTACAAAAATGTTAGGCAATGCAACAATCCGGCGGTCAACTCAATTGATCTATATGACAATAGACATAGAAGACTGCTCAGTCTCCTAGCAAACTAATACCCAACGAACAAGAAACACCGACAGTAAAGGATTGAAACATCTTCAGTACCTTGGAGGCAATGTCTTCGGACAAACACTCCCCCCTCCACCTGCTTATAACCTAAGGTAGTGACGGTGCCATGTGTGTGAGAGCAGAATAAAGAATTTGTATATATTTGATATTTACAAACTGTAGTTAATTTGGAATTATTTACACGTAGCTACATAGTAGTAACTTAATTTTTCCCCATCATTTCATACTATTAACAAACAGTTAATTATCAAATTATCTTAGTTGATGGTTAAGGTAGGGCATTGGAATTTTAAGGTAGGGCATTGTCCCACAATGCCCCCCCTTAGCTACGGCCCTGGATGCGCGGTAACATTAATCTGGTGTCCGTAAATCATCGTCTCTAGGATTCAATAGCAGGTATAGGTGGAAGTGATCATATATAGCTTGCAGGCAAATATTTGAACAACAAACAGAGATCAAAGGAAATCATACTTTTACATCTTACATTCGCAGACATATGGGGCTGCCTGAAAGAAAGAGTTTATACCTATGTACCAACGTCTCCAGAAAACATGAAGGATAGAATAAGACATAATTGTGTCAATATTAAAAAAAGATGTACCTTTGCTCATGCACCAATGTTCTTCTGCTTAATGATAGAGACTTGAGCAGGATGAGCAAGCGTTTTTTGTGTCAACAGAACGACACGGCGTAACATAACGACTGCAGTTAATGAGCGACGAAATGTAACGTATCTGTGCAACGACTTGTCTTGGCGTTGGTGGAATGGCGCAGCAGAAGACCATCTCGAGTGCTTTTAATCACCCCTTAACATGGCTGTTAACGGCTCAAGAAACTCGTGCTTTGGATGCTACGTAATTGGTTTCAGTCATGTTTAAAGACGGTAGACGCCGATAGTGGCATTCAGATGTCACACATAAGGCGAAGGATCCAAAATGTTCGCAAGGATATTACGCAAGATAGTGATGGGATCCATAAAGTAGTGGATCTTGTTTGCGTGGTGCGCGTTCAAACTAAAGCGGTCCATGGGAAATCATTGCTGTGTTCATCGGCTTGGTGACCATCTAAAACCCTTAAGGACTTCATATACCCGATAAAGATGAGAAATTCCGGAATGATAACGGGCCTTGTCAGTGGACCAGATTTTATGCGGTTGGTTTGGGGAACATTCTAATACATGATTTGGCTACCTAGATCACCAGACTAGATTCCCCTGGAACATATTTGGATACGATCGACAGATTCCTTTCTGGAAGTGGCGCAGTGTCTGTCAAAATGACGCAGTTATCAAGATTGCATGACGCGGGACCCCTTCTGAGGACTTGCGATTACTATGTGAGTCTGCTGCCATGTCAAGTTATTGCGATTCGGCAAGCTGAATGAGGCCCTTTTACGTTATAAGAGTAATCTTACACGAATTTTTGGCATGCCAGTATATTGTTAACACTTCTACACATTCTGGCATATAATCACTTAATCATTAATTCATTTTATTATCTCAAGGAGATTTTTTAGGATTATTGAAATAAAAGCTCAGCGATTGGTAAATAACTGCTGGAAATAGAAATCTCCAGTCATTTCATTGGGTTCAATAAACAAAAGTAAAGAAAAGATAATTATTTTTTACAAAAATAATTTTGACGAGTTTTTTTAACAAGAATTAGATCAGCCATCCGAAAAAATATCATCATTTTATTCTCTTCAACTGAAATTCCTAATACTGAAGATATAAATGGCTTTACAGGTAAACGTATGAAATCATTTTCCTGTCTCATAGAAACTTGTTCTTGAATTTCACTATGTATTAATCAGAATGAAATTTGCCTTTCAATCCCTCAGCGATTACTCTTTAAGACTCTTCCCAACCTACTACCACATATGCTAATACTTACATATGGGGTGTAAGGGTATGGGAGAGACTATCCTAGCCTTTTCCAACCAAATGTCAATCTCTTCTTCACGTAGTGCACCCTGTTTACACGGATGAGGCTCTGGCGACTTAAAGATTCCCGGTATAAGGAGTCACCCACTGCTTGCCAACGGCCTTCAAAAGGAGGGTGGAAGAGCGAGAAGTGGCTCTTGCCCTTTGGGTTGGAAACGGCCCCTAAAGGCGGATGAATCAGAAATGATCAACGGCATGGGGATGCAGAAGGCAACGGGAAACCTCTGCATTAAAGACTCAAAGGGTATCCCGAGGAACATGTAATCCTCTCAAATTACATATATCATGATGGCTTCTTCCTGGGTGAAATATTCCGGAGGTAAAATAGTCCTCCAATCGGTCTCCGGGTGGGACTGCTCAGGGAGGAGTCATCAGAACGGATAGAAACATTCTACGAGTCGGAGCGTGGAATGTTAGAAGTCTGAATAGGGCAGGCAGGTTAGAAAACTTAAAAAGTGAGATGGAACAAGTTAAGTTAGATGTTGTTGGGATTAGTGAGATTAAATGGAAGAACGCACAGGATTTCTGGTCTGGGGAACACAGGATAATTAGCACACAAGCTGTCAATGGAGTCACTGGTGTAGGATTTGTAATGAACAAAAAGTACGGAAACGGGTGAGTTATTATGAACCATTTAGTGACAGGATTATTTTGATGAGGTTAGAAACAAAGCCCGTCCCAACCACATTAGTACAAGTGTATATGCCAATGTGACAGGAAGATGACGAAGAAATAGAAGAAATATACGCTGAAATTGAAGAATTAATCCAATATGTGAAGGGGGAGGAAAATCTAATAATCATGGGTGATTGGAATGCAATAGTGCGAGAAGGAAAAGAGGGGAATACTGTAGGAAGTTTTGGTCTAGGAGAAAGAAATGAGCGAAGGAAGCAGGTTGCTAGAATTTTATGAAAGATATAAGCTAATAGTGGCAAACACACTGTTTCAGAACCATGCAACAAGAATATACACCTGGAAACATCCTGGGGATACAGGCAGATTTCAGCTACATTATATCATGGTCAAACAGAGATTCAGGAATCAAGTACTAGACTGTAAAGCGTACCAAGAAGCAGACATAGACTCTGACCATAATTTGATAATAATGAAGTGCAGGCTGAAATTTAAGCGAATAAGGAAGCAGTATAAGCAGAACAGACTGGAAGTGAATAAACTGAAACAATCTAGCACGAGAGAAAGATTTGCAGAAAAGGTAGACTTAGGTCTAAGAAGTAAATGTGAAAGGAGCTCAACTGAGGACGAATGGAATGCATTAAAGACCGAAATAATGAAAGCTGGTAAAGAAACATTAGACTTTAGGGAACAAGCTGCCCGAAAACCTTGGATCACAGAAGAAATTTTGGAGCTGATGGATCAGAAGAGAAGGTGCAAAAATGCTCAAGATGAAGCAGGAAGAGAGCAGTACAGGTAATTTAGAAATCAAATAAATATGACATGCAAAAAAGCAAAAGAAAAATGGCTACAAGGAAAGTGTGAAGAAGTAGAAAAGGAAATGGTCGTAGGAAAAGTAGATGTTGCATATAGAAAGATCAAACAGAATTTTGGAGAAATGAAGATAAGAGGTATGAACATTAAAGCTGTCGATGGGAAACCTCCTTTAAGCTCAGAAGACAGAGCTAACCGATGGAAGGAATACATTGAGAAACTGTATGTGGAGGACGACTTGAACAATGGTGTAATGGAAAAGGAAGGTGATGTCGACATTGATGACTTAAGAGATCCTGTTTTGAGGACAGAATTTAATAAAGATCTGAATGAATTGAAAGCAAATAAGGTGGTTGGAATTGATGAGATCCCTGCAGAACTTCTTAAATCCCTAGGAGAGGAAGGAATCGAAAGATTATTCAAGCTGATATCAAAAAGTTATGAAAAAGGAGAAATTCCAACTGATTTTAATAAAAATATCATCTTCACACTTCCAAAGAAAGCACAAGCCGACAAATGTGAGAATTATCGCACCATTAGTCTAACATCACATGCTTCAAAATTACTGACCAAAATAATATATAGAAGGATGGAAAAGGTAGTAGAAGAGATAGTAGGTGAAGATCAGTTTGGGTTTAGAAAAATCACGGTACAAGGGAAGCAATTATGTCTTTAAGATTAATACTTGAAGGGCGGATCAATAAAAACGAAGATACTTTTATGGCGTTTGTTGATTTGGAAAAAGCTTTTGATAATGTTAGTTGGGACAAGATGTTCAAAATTTTAATGAAGTCAGGTCTAAAGTATCAGATAGAAAAATACTCTATAAATTATATAAGAATCAAGTGGCTATAATAAAGGTAGAGAATCACGAGATGCATGCATCAGTTAAAAAAGGTGTGAGACAAGGTTGTAGTCTATCGCCGTTAATATACAACTTGTATGTAGAAGAAGCAATGAAGAAAGTCAAAGAAAATTTTCCATGTGGCATAAGTTTTCAGGAAGAAAAAATCAGTATGCTACGATTTGCTGACGACATTGTCTTGTTAGCAGAGAGTAATGAGGATATTGAGAAGTTACTGAATGGCATGAACAAAATACTGAGGGAAGATTTTGGACTGAATATAAATCAAAGCAAAACAAAAGTGATTAAATGTAGCACAAATGATACCAACACTAGTAGATTAAATATAAAAATATGATCGGAGGCAATAGGAGAAGTAAGTGAATTCTGTTACTTGGGAAGCAGAATTACAACCGATGGCCGAAGCAGGAATGATGTTATAAACAGAATAGCACTAGCAAAAGGAACCTTCATGAAAAAGAGAAATCTTTTAGTTTCAAATATTGATCTAGGAATTAGAAAGAACTTTTTAAAACTCTATGTGTGGAGCACAGCACTTTACGGTAGCGAAACATGGACTTTAGGAATACCGGAAAGAAAGAAACTTGAAGCATTTGAAATGTGTTGCTACAGAAGAATGCTGAAAATTAGGTGGACAGACAAAGTAAGAAATGAACGAGTTTTGAAAATGATTGGTGAGAAAAGAAGTTTGTGGAAGAAGCTTACAGAAAAAAGAGACAGGCTGGTAGGTCATATTTTGAGACATGCTGGATTGGTTAATTTGCTTGTGGAGGGAACAGTCGAAGGTAAGAACTGTAGAGGAAGACAGAGATTAGAATATTTAAAACAGATAATTGAGGACGTGGGTTGTAAGGGATATTTAGAAATGAAGAGGTTAGTACGGGATTGGAAGGGATGGTGGATTGCATCAAACCAGTCGAAAGACTGACGACAGCAAAAAAAAAAAAAAAAAAAAAACTTACATATATCATTCCATAGGACAATGTCACCATGCTGATCTGAAGAGTCCCAGCCTTGACCATGCACAGCAATTATCTCTAAATCAAATACCACAGAACTTCACAAGAACCTTAAAACTGCTACTCTCAACAAAGAAGGCTTCTAACGGAATTTTTGTTGGTATATTAGTGGAAGGAACATCTCGAATATACTTTCGCAGTGGCGGATCCAGGATTTGGGGGGGGGGGGAAGGAGTCTTAACTTGGGTGAGGGTAGGCTTTATTGGAAAAGGGGGGGGGGCGGTTCGATGACAGAAAATCTAATGTAAACGTTGCCGCCATTATAAGAACAGCAGAGACCTTCTTTTTTTTTTAAGCCTCCCCAAAATTACGATGCAGTCGGGAGTGACTGACATAAATGCTTTGAGGGGAGGGCTTGAGCACCTTATCCCTCCTCCCCTTGCACTCTTATCATCTGGCACAAATTACCTTAGTTTAATTGCAATTGAGCGCCACTCTGCTTCCGACTTCCCTTTGCACCCATTTTTACCTTTAATATTTGCCCTCTTTAAATGTTAATTTTAAGTCCTTTCAGTATTCAGGAACGTAGCTACTATTGGGCTAGGCGGTGCAGTACACCGGGGCCCCTACGCTCAGGGGGGCCCCAAGCGCAGTTCAGAGGCCCACGAGACGTGCGTCTGTGGGTACACCCGATGCCGAGCCGAAAATCCTCCCACTCCACGGCATGAGGAAGTGACGTCACATTGACGATACGTGTAACATCTTTGGTTGCAAATTAGACAAGTGAATAACTCTTCTTCAGTACTTCATAATTCCATCACTAGATACCACCACCAGCAAATAGGTACAATCAATTCAAAACACGAAGAAAAAAATGGAACTCGCAGTTAAGGAAAAACGAAATAAGTACACTAGCCGTTAATTTTTCTTTTTCTATACTGCCGTGTGTTGACTTAGAATAAACGTTATTTAGCCCAGAGGTTTCTATGACACTCATATGGGACACGAAAAGCAAGTAATTTAATCCATTTTAGCGTAAGGATTAAATGGATCTATACCGCAACTCGCCCGTATTCGCGAGACCACACAAACCACGCTACCGGTCAGGTTTGCTTCCCAATGAAAGCTTTTATGTAATTACTGTCAAGTAACTGTACTACTTAGAGCAAAAGTGAAAAAAATTACTTTTTGAGCATGTTTCTATTTTATGAACCTGTCTTGTCGATAAATATTTTCCATACTGTCGTGTTGACATCCAATATACGTTATCTACTCCAGCGGTTTCTATGATACATATATGGGACACGTAAAGCAAGTAATTTCAATCTATTTTAGCGTAACGATGAAATAGACCTATAGCGCAACTCGCCTGTATATTTCGTTTCATTTTGACTTCGGACATCTCTCTCGTCATACCCAAGATGGATTTACATCTTCCTTCATTGGAATCTTGACTACATAATGTAAAATAGAAATTTGGTAACTGTTAAATGTTTTGATAGGAATGCTACTAGCAGGGGCGGATCCAGGATTTTTCTTTTTTGGGGGGGGGGAGAGGGCCTTGAGCGGACTTTGGTTTGGGGGAGGGGGCTTGACTTGAGAGAATTTTGTTTCAGAGGGCTTGCCTTCAGTTGATCTTGGTTTTTTGGGGGGGGGGGGCTTGAGTCGGCCATGGGGTAGTCTTTATAGCCTCCTCGGGCCTCGAATCCGTAAAGCTAAACAAAAAAAAAAAAAAGTCTCCAAAAATACAATGTCGGGGGTGGACTTAGATGCTTTTGGGGGGGGGGGCTTGAGCCTCCTAGACCCCCCCCCCTGACTACTAGGTTGGAATCGCTTACAAAATGATAACAGTATGTTATAAGTTATAACTACCGTTTCGGTCTGTAAATTAATGTTAAATGCTACATACAATGAGCGCTACAAATAAAGGGAATGAGAATTTTCTATGACTGCTGAACCGACCCAATAACGAATAATGTTTTTAAAACTAACCAAATTATATTATTGAGATGTCAATAAAAAGTATATTGGGCTGTAATGTGGTTTCGTGAAGGACGAATGAAGGATCTGCCTTCTATGAAGTACATTATTTTTACTACAAAGAAAGAACTTTCTCCACATTTAAGAATATAATTTCTCCTCTTTAAACCACCCATACACTCTTCTGTTTTATACTTTAACTATTCTTAATTATTATGGCTTTACGCTTCATTGCCGTTGAGCTTATTAATGACGGAGGAGATTTCGGGACAAGAACAGCAACAAATGCAGCCATTGCTTCTTGCAGCAGTCATCCTGGCGTTTGCCTGGAAACATTTTGAGAGAACATTTTAAATCAAGATCTCAATGCCGGACGGGTATTTGAATTTTATTTCCTAGTTCTTTTTGCCATTACTGCTACCATGCTATTTTATACTAAGAAAGAAGGTTTTGAAAATCTATCTTTTTTAGTTGGAACTGGTTTGGTATTTGTTAGTGAAATAAGTTAATCTTGACATCCATTACATGATTACGTAATTGAAACTTTAGCTCTTCAATCAGTTAGTGAAAGCAGCAATGCTAACAACAGCAACTAGAATATTAAAAATCCTAGGCCACATTTATGCGTTTATGTTGCACTTAAATCTAGACTGAAACAATTGATTTATTCATTCAAACTGTGTTTTCCTAAACTTTCTACAATCAAGGCACACATATCTAGCCTTTGCATATATCCAAATAGGTATGAATTGTTTGAAGAAAAAGTAAAAACAGAGCCAACTAATTGGTAAAAAAAGAAAAATAAATCAAAGCCTTCAAGTGCTGTGGCTTCTTCTGATATATATAGCAGCAGGATTGATTTGTTTTCATCGCAATCTGCTAATAAAAGTTTACGTCAACAAAAAGTTTGGTATCATAGCTATCGGGACCATCATATTACAAGCTGATGTGGAGTGATGTACTGCAATCCTTTTTGTTGACAACAAGATTCCACTACATGCTGAAGAATCCGATACATTTGAGAATCTGGTGAAAACGCTGAACCCCAGTAAAAACTAATTTTCCAGAATGACATTTGGTAGATGTATTATTGATTCACTTCATGGCACCTTGGTATTGCTTGCAGTAATACCTATTACAACACATAAGCATCTGTTCCACTCTTGGATGGTTGACTTTTAATGGTTAACTTTAACTTGCGCTAATTTTGCAAAAATGTAACGCTTTAACGATTATTGAAGTTAACTTTTTAAGTAGTGGATTAACCATTAACGAAGTTAACTTTTCGGTTAACTGTTGCCACCTGTGTGTATAATGCTTTCAAATAATTAAATTTTTAGGCAATGTACAAAAAGGTGGATGGAGAATAAAACATTGTTATTGATTGTACTGAGATTCCAATACAAAGTAGTGGTTACCCTGACCATGGTCAAGGAACATACTCACATTACAAAGGTTTTCATACTCTCAAAGCACTAGTAGGTATTAGTGAGTTTGGAGTAGCTTTATATTGTTCCCATTTATATGGTGGAGCAACAACTGATCCTCAAATCGTAGAGTTATCAGGCTTCCTTGACCTTTTAAAAGGAGGACATTTTATTGTTATTGACAAGGGTTTTTAATGTTTGATTTTTTGGAAGCAAAAGGAGCCACTCTTAACATTACACCTTTCAGAGTGTCATAAGGTCCAAATGACTAGCAGGGTTATCGCAAATCTGTATACTGTGGTGAAAAAAGTGATATACGCTATTTTACCCCAAGCAATGCCAACATACACATGTCCTCTTGCAAATAAGATATTTTACATTGTTTTCAACGTTTGTAACGTCAAACAAATAGCAGTTTAATTTCCACCACTGTTTCTAACATTTTAAACTTTAGGTTTTTAATTGTATATGAGCCTTTATAAAAAGAAAAATTCAAGTTTCTTCAGTTCCAATTTCTTTTATGAATGCTTGAAACACAGTTATGTATTAAAAACTACATCAACTTTTATTTACAGGTTTTTTCACAACTTCAATGACCAATTTAAACAATTGTGGTTTACAATATGGAGTATTTATCGTATTTACAGTTAACTCTTTTTCTGTTGTACAAAAATTATAAAATCTCAGAAATAAGTTGTTACAGAAATTATTGTATAATAAAGTAAAACAAGTACCCTAAGGACAAGCATATTTTGATAAGAAGCTATTTACAGATTTAATTTTAAATTCTGTGAGCATTTTTGGTAAATTAATCATAATTTACGTTGGTAATTTATTCCAATCTCTGATCCCTTATGTGCGAAAGAATATTTTACAGAAATTAAGTGCCAGCTTGTGGTCATGATCATATTTTCCCTTCCATGCTTTACTCTAAATTCTTTCACCAATATCTTTCAACACCTCATACCTTGTACACTCCCAGTACTCTCCTGAAACCTCTGCTGTCTTCCAATGTTTAAAAAAATCTAGCTCTATTATGATATCAGTTACTAATTGCGCTCTGCAGCAATGTTCACACAAAATAATAAACACAACCATTTCGGCTATATAATTAAGCAATACAAAATGATTAACCAGTATTTAAAATAAATATCAAATCCATCCACTCAAGTTAGTGACTATGCAAAAAGATTCAGGTTCTGAGGGAGTTGTCAACTTTTAAAATTACTACTTAATAGAGAAACAAATCATTTACTTTTATAAGCAATAATAAAATTTTGATTGAGATCACATGAATAGGACACAATATTAGTACAAAGAACATGTACAAAATATCCCTTCCATAAAGACAAACAAGATTTGTGCCATAATGAGGGTTTGGTGTAGAGAGAGCATTAACGAGAATGAATCAGAAATGGCATGATCTAACTCTGAGAACAAGCTTAACAACACAATTAAAATGAACAGATCAAAAAAAAATTGAATACAATACAATACATTCATTTTCCATTGATCCCAATATAAGAGACTGGCTCTGTGGGATGTGGAAAGTAGTCAATTTACAGCTAAACAGTTGCATAACAAAATAATAATCACACCAGTAGATGTACAGTCATAGCATACATGGTACATTAAACAATTCCATAACATTCATTCAGAGTACATTACGAAGGAAATAAGAAAGCTGAAAAAACAAAGGGGCTGGTGTAGATAATATTACTACAGATATCTTAAAGATAGCTGGAGTGACATTGTACCTTATCTTGAAATATTATTTAAAATGAGTCTGGATACTTGCTGCTTACCATAGGACTGGAAAAGTGCGATAGTAGTACCGGTACATAAAGGAGGGGTGAGAAATAGAGTTGAGAATTACAGGCCAATCAGTTTGACATCAGTGGTAGGTAAATTAATGGAAAGATTGATATGCAACCACATCAAAAATATATGTGAGGAACGTAAGTGGTTTTCAAGCAGGCAACATGGTTTCAGGCAAGGATATTCATGCGAATCTCAGTTGGTGGGATATATGCAAGATATTTCAGATGAAATGGACAAGGGAGGCCAAATTGATAGTGTAGCACTAGATCTGTCTAAGGCGTTTGACAGAGTAAGCCATAAAATGGTAGTAAATAAGGTAAAAACCATTGGAGTGGATAAGAAAGTCATTTGCTGGGTAGAAGAATTTTTAAAAGGTAGAAAACAGAATGTTAGGGTAGGAAATGTAGTATGAAAAGAAGTGGAAGTAAAAATGGGTGTGCCACATGGTAGCGAATTGGGACCATTGCTATTCATTATGCTAATGAATAATTGTGTTGACAACAAATCTTCTAGGGTTTGCAGCAGGATTTGATTATAAAGCGAGAAGCTTTCGGCTACTAGCTCAGTACCCATCTTCAGGTCGATTATGTATCGGCGATCTTGCCTTGATGGATACCAGTAAACGCCTGGTATCCATCAAGGCAAGATCGCCGATACATAATCGACCTGAAGATGGCTACTGAGCTAGTAGCCGAAAGCTTGTCGCTTTATAATAAAATCCGGCTGCAAACCCTAGAAGATTTGTTGTCATTTATTCGCCGGGAAAGCCTGCATTCGCATATAATAATTGTGTTGATTGTTTACTATCTGAAATTAGATTGTTTGCAGATGACATAATGCTGTATAAAAGAATCAAAACGATAAAGGATTGTAAACAGTTGCAGGGTGATCTGGACAGGATATCTAATTGGGTTGGTAAACATGGAATGAAGATAAATGCAAAGAAGAGTCAGCTTATTAGATACACAAATAAAAAACAAAAGGTTAATTATGAATATAAGGTGGGGAAAGAATTGTTTGCTGAAGACTTGAAATGTAAATATCTTGGCATTACTTTTGATAACAAGCTTAACTGGGCAGGACACATTGGACAGGTGGTAGGAAAAGGTTTCAAAATTCTGCACTTGTTGGAGAGTGATGAGGGGCTCTACAAGAGATGTAAAGGAATTGGTTTACAAAACTTTGGTCAGACCATTGCTCGAATATGGTATTGTAGTATGGGACCCACATTTGAGTATCAAATACAGGAATTAGAGAGGGTACTAAAAAGGGCTGCTAGATTTGTTTCTGGAAATTACCGCAGAATGCAATTAGTTACAGATATGATAAAAGAGCTGGATTGCAAGACAGGAGGAGGGTGAAGAGGGTCATGGGAGTGTACAAGTCCTATATTGGTGATGAATCATGGAAAGATAATGGTGTAAGAACTAAACGTAATGCATGGAAGAGAGAAGATGACCATGACAACAAGCTGGCACTCGATTTCACGCCCATGGGTGTAGGAAGATTCTCTTTTTTGGGTAAGGGTGTCAGGGATTGGAATAAGTTACCAAGAGAAATGATGAATAATTTACCAAAAGTTTTAAAGAATTTAAAGTTAAAATTTGGCAAGGGCAGGGTAGGCGTGGGCAGGGAAGGGGGACGATGGGTGGCAGGGAAATTGACACCAGAACATGCACTCCATTGCAATTTAAATGAATGTTACTATAAATATTAGACTAAAATGGCAGTCTTCTCAATAGCTTAATATAACAAAATTAATAATCTTGATATAGTGATTATATAAATTAGGGTAAACATATTTAAAAATAAATAAATAAAATATAGCTCTTTCATAAAAATCAACCATTTCAAAAATAAACTTGTTATTGCATCATAGTAAAAATTGGTTGAGGGCAAAAGGGTGTTGGAGGAGGAAGGGAGAAGGATGGGCGTGTAGGGAGATTGCCACCAGAGCATTCGCTCCATCACAATTAATGAATTAATAATTATTAATGATGATGATAAGGTTTTCACAAATATGTTGTGAGAAAGACAATTATGACAATCTTCAAGAATTTGAACCTTGGGCTTGTAGAACAGGCAAAAATAACCCATGATAGTAGAGGGTAACAGCATTCATCAAATGATTCTTATAGGATCTATTTAAAAGAACACACTGCTCAACAATTCCCTTTGTTGTCCATATAACAAAATCATATCTTCAATTCCAGTCAATACCAGCTGTGCCTGCATTTGCGCATAATATCTTTTGTACATCACTTTTCCATTTGGGGGCACAGAAAGGCATAGTGATGGTTTGTCAAATCACATACTGTATGGGCATTTAAGCTCAACTATGGTCTTTCCATCCTCAGCAATGCTATCTGAAGCAGCACCAAAGTAATCCCACTCATTACTTTGGAAGAGTCCACATGATTACACCTGTTGGAAAAGTAAATAGCATTTTTTTAAAAAAATTCAGAAGATGACTATATCTATTCACACCACAAAAATATAGCACAAAATAACAGTTTGGCTCAGTGGCTGAGACTGTAATAACAAAATCAAAATAAAGGCAAAAAAATCACACCATAACCTTCAACCCCATGAGTTCTCATAAGATCTGGAAACTTTTTTTTCTTAAATCCACGTTTTAGAGATGGATCATTTTTTAGGCTCTTTTTGGTTTAGTTGTCTCCTGGCTGGACCTTCACAGAAATTACGTGTTGCAACAAGTTTACAATGTTTCTAAAATGAGTACATAAAAGTTAGATCAACAATTATGTAAGTAAGAAATCTGCTAAAATATTTATTATTATGTCAATTCATACTTAGTACACTACCTGCTTCCACAGTTCTCAATATTTAATACGCCATTGATCCTGTTATCATTTTTGTCTGGGCTGAATTCCATTCAACACTGTTGGCTAGGTCCCTTTCCAGTGTACAGTTTGATGGTCCAGAATCACTGCAGGAGGAGTTGTGCCATGAAAGGGCAAGTAAATGGGCTTTGTGGCTCCATGGCAAGCAGCATACCTTTGAACATTTCTTCTCAAACTACTTTGATTGGCCACTGCTGCAAATTAAAGTAAATTCGATACAATACATTCATTTTCCATTGATCCCAATATAAGAGACTGGCTCTGTGGGATGTGGAAAGTTGTCAATTTACAGATAAACAGTTGCATAACAAAATAATAAGTACACCACTAGATGTACAGTCATAGTATACATGGTACATTAAACACTTCCATTACAAAATAATACATATAGGCTAACAGAAGATGTACAGTCATAGCATATATGGTACATTAAAAAAATTCCATAACAAACTAAATACATACACCACGAGATGTACAGTCATAGCATACATGGTAAATTAATTATGTGAACTATATTTACACAAGATACTGGCGTTATTTTGGGTCTACTGGAGATCGCGATTCCGCTACAACAACACATAGTAATATCGTTGGAATACTGATGTAGTCAATCGCAAGACGTATTATTATCAAGCAGTAATTCCGTTGTAATACAGCCTGGACCATTATTTTCAAGCACAAATTATGTTGTAATACAGCCTGGACCAGTATGAAACCGTTAAATGTACTTAGGGAATAATTTATAGTGGAGACTTGCATTTGACCACTGCAGTATTATGATAACAACTCCTGGCGGAATCGCGATCTCCAGTAATCCCGTTATTTTTTAGATACCTTAGAAATAAATTCTTCGTCAGAGTAGAAGGAGTTGTCAATTAAAAATCCTTTCAATTTTTTCCTGAATTTATTCTTATCATCTACTAGACATTTAGTATGTGTTGGGAGCATATTGAAGATATGTATCCCTGAATATCGGTCCCTTTTTGAACAAATGACAGTGACTTGTAAGTCTTGTGAAGATCATTTTTACTTCTTGTGCCATAATTGTGTATTTTACTATTTGTTTCAAACAAAGTATAATTTGTGACTACAAAGGACATTAATGTGTATATATACTCAGATGCTAATGTTAAAATCCCTAACTTCTTGAACAGCTCTCTACATGTAGTTCTATTGCTAACCCCACACATAATTCTTATTACACGCTTTTGGGCTCTGAACACTTTGTCTCTATGGGTAGAATTGCTCCAGAATATTATTCCATATGAAAATAGGGAGTTAAAATAAGCAAAATAAACTAGCTGCCTCATACGGAGATTTCCTAAAGCTGAAATTGTACGAATTGCAAACGTGGCTGCACCCAATCGCTTTAGTAAGTCAGAAACATGTACTTTCCAATTTAAATTATGATCAATATACAAACCTAGAAATTTCACACTCTCAAACTTACATAATGCACATTTAGGCAAATTACAGTAATTAATACTACAAGCTCAATTTAACAAGCTCTTACCTGTGGCTGGCTAATCTTGGAAACAAGCTCCCTGGATTCGTCACACAAGTGATAATGTTCTAAGTTGTAGCTTACTGCAGTAACATGTTTAGATGTTACAGACCACCCAGATCCCGTTGGACATAGATGGCACATAGCCTGATAAATTTCTCTGGATTCTCTACTGAGCACCATTTTCACCCTATAATCCATATTATTTGCAGTTGCAGCCGAACACAAAGCTTCAATGAAGATAATCTCATTCGGCACACATCTCATTAAACCCATCTTCGGGAAATTAGTTCACTGCCTCCGGAAGCACTACCTCAAATTGAAATAATGTTTTATTGAGGTTTGGGAGTTGTTCTATCCTCTGTAACCTGTAAATGCAACGCAAAACTTAAAAACAAAAACAGGAATAAAAGACTTTGGCCTAAAATCAGACATTTATAGATTTTTAAAAATGATTTCAAGCGGTTCAAGAAGCGAATAGAGAAAAACCGACAAGAGGGCTAAGCCATATTTCAAACAAATTTCTACATTTTACATACGTTTAACGGCTTCACATATAGATTTTATGAAATAATATGCATTTTGGAACGTGTGTAGTAAATTATTCGCTTTGATCTTGTGAATTGTCACCTGCTAATCAGTTCTTGTTTCGTGCACTTCCACAGATTACGTGCTCCGTCTTGAAGGAGTAACTCTTTCAGCGTTAAATTCTTATAACCGCACTCCATCACACACAAAAACAAACAGAGACAATGAAAACAAACACATAATGTAATGGCGCTGCAACTCAGTAGCATGGAGGATTCCTTCCTCCATGCTCAATACCAAACAGAGACAATACCAAAGGAGTTACACGTATCGTCATTGCTACGTCACTTCCGCGTGGCGAGGGAGTGGGAGGCGCGTGGCGAGGGAGTGGGAGGATTCTCGCACGGCATGGGTGTACCCACAGACGCTTCACCCACGAGCCTTCATGGCAAAGTGGCGACCTTTTTTTTTAGCTCTAGTCGTCTAAGGGAGCCCCTGAGACACAGGAAGCTCTCATTAAGGGCCACCTCAATGCTCAGGGGGCCCTTACCAGCAACACAAAGCAAAAAAAAGGACGCCCATCTAGCCGAAAATAATTTTTTTTGCACTGGGGCTCTTGTTGACCTAGCTAAGCCACTGTCAGCGGGGCCGGCACTAGGATTCTCGGGCCCCAGGTAATTGTTTTTGGCTCCCCCCCCCCCGCCTCTTTTTTTTTAACACTTTGATTTTTTGGATAAAGTCAGAAAATTTTAATCCAAAAACATCAAATAACACCTTTTTCAGAATTTTTTGTTTAATTTCTATTTAGCTAGACATGCTGGATGGAGGGCCCCCGGGTACTTTTGGCCCGCTTACCCCTCCCTAACGCCGGCCCTGACTGTCAGGATTTACATTAAATGATTCATCATTTACTTTAGTAGTTCATTCCAATCTGGCCCCTTTACATATGAAAGAAAATTATACCACACTGTTATGTCTGAAATTGAGTGCCGGCTCATGGTAAGTTTTCCTTTGTGTGTACCTCTCCTAATTCTTCCATCAGTTCCTTTCCATGCCACATCACCAATACAAGACTTGTACACTCACTTCAACCTCCTTCCATCTTCAAATGAATCCAATTCCAGCTCCTTTATAATATCAGTTACTGACTATGTTCTGCAGTAATTTCCAGGGACAAATCTACAAGCTCATTTTTGCATACTCTCCAACTCCTGTCATTGATAGCAAAAACATGGGTATCGTACTACATCACCATATAAGACAATGGTCTGACTAAAGTTTTGTAATCCTGTTCCCTCCCTTCTTTGGTAATTCTCATCACTCTCTGCAGTAAGTCAAGAATTTTGAAATGTTTTCCTAACACCTGTCCAATGTGTACAGCCATATTGAGTTTATCATCAAATATTATGCCACAATATTTACATTTCAAGTCTTCAACAAGCAATTCGTTCTCCACCTTATACTTAACCTTTAGTTTTTTTTTATAGGGATGATTAATAAGCTGACTATATTCTGATACAAAAAAGGTTTAGGAACTGTATGAAGAATGCTAAAGCTTATCCAGGAGCAGATATAAATTCAGATCACAACCTCGTAGCAGGAGAAATACAAGTAAAATTGAAAAAAGTGAAGAGAGGAAAAGCAAGAGAAAGACTGAACATAGAAAAACTAAAGGAGGAAGGTAAGGCTTTGGAGCTAGAAGAAAGGTTTTTGCAAAGCTACAAAGGAGGAAAATTTGAAGAATGTATAAATGAAAAATGGATAAAAATGAGGGAAGGGCTCATGAAAGCCGCCAAAGAAACTCTAGGAACTAGAGAGCGTAAAGGTATCAGGAAAGAATGAGTAACAGAAAAAATGCTGGAAAAGATGGAAGAACAGAGGAAGTGGAAAAATTCTGGAAATGAAGGAAGAAAGAGGTACAGGAAACTGAACAATGAACTAAGAAGAGAAACTGAACAAGCAAGAGAAGGGTGGATGAAAGAGAAATGTGAGGAAATAGAAAATCTGGAGAATGAGGGAAAATATGAACTGATGTACAAAATGGCTTCTGACATTGTCTTTGAAAGAAAGAGAAACAAGAACAACATGGAAATAGAAAGAGAGGATGGCACATTAGTCAATGAACCACATGAGGTGCTGAGGAGGTGGCAAGAATATATTGAATGCTTATATAAGGGAGATCAAATACCAAGTAAAATTGAAGAAGAGGAACAGGTAACAGAAGATGGAAAGGGCTATGAGATCCTAGAGACAGAGGTAGGAAAGGCTCTGAAGGAGATGAAGAATCGGAAAGCATGCGGAATCGATAATTTACCTGCAGAATTGTTGAATTTAGGAAACAAAGGAAGAATGGAGATAGTACACCTTTGTAATAAGATATATGACGAAGGGGAATGGCCAGATGACTTTCTCGCAACGGTAATGATACCAATTCAGAAGAAAAAGAATACTAATAAATGTGAAGAGCATAGAACTATCAGCCTAATTTCACATGCTGCTAAAGTGTTGTTGAGAGTGCTGAACAGAAGGTTATATGGAAAGTTAGATAGATTGATTGGAGAAGAACAGTTTGGATTTAGAAAAGGAACAAGAGATGCTATCGGCCTGTTAAGAATCATAGGGGAAAGATATATTGAGAAAGGAAGAAACATCTATGCCGCCTTTATTGACTTGGAAAAAGCTTTTGATAGGGTGCAATGGAAGAAGCTGATGGATATCTTGAAGAGCAAAGGCGTAGATTGGAAGGAGAGAAGGTTGATACAGAACCTATATTTACAACAGAAAGTATGAATAAAGATCGGAAACGAGATGTCTGAAGAAAGCAGCATTGGGAGAGGCGTAAGACAAGGTTGTTGCCTTTCCCCAATATTGTTCAATTTATACTTAGAAGAAATCATTGGAAAAGGCTTAAATGGAAAAAGAGGAGTGCAAATTGGTGGAAAGAAAATAGAGTGCATATGATTTGCTGATGATATGGTATTGTTGGCAGAAAGTGAACAAACTCTAAACAGAATGCTGAAAGGTCTAGATGAAGCTTGCCAAGAGTTTGGAATGAAAATCAATGCAGCAAAAACTAAGAGTATGGTGATTGGAAAAGGAAGGAATATAATAAATATTAAGTTAGGAAAAGCTGATATCAGGCAAGTAAGATCGTTCAAATATCTTGGGAGTATGATCACCGAAGATTTGAGGTGCCATCAGGAGATAAAATCTCGCATTGCCATAGCGAAGGTAGCGTTTAATAGGAAACGGAGGATACTAACTGGAAAAATAGACAAAACACTTAGGAAAAGACTCTGTAAATGTTTTGCATTGAGTGTGGCTCTTTATGCGTCGTAGACACGGACACTGAGATGAGAGGATGAAAAGCGGTTAGAAGCATTTAAGATGTGGATGTGGATGGAGAAGATAAGCTGGGTGGATAAAATAAGCAATGCTGAAGTGCTGGTCAGGGTCAGTGAAAGCAGAAAAATTCTCCAAGTAATAAAGGAGAGAAAGAAAAACTGGATGGGACCCTAGTTGAGAGGGGAGTGCCTGATAAAAGACGCCTTGGAAGGTTTAGTCTGTGGGAGGAGAATAAGAGGAAGAAGGAGGTACAAAATTATAGACAACATCAAGGAAGACGGATAGAAGGTCATGGAGGGCAGCCAAGTGAAAACCTGCCCGAGGGCAGAAAACTAATGATGATGATGATGATGAATAAGCTGACTTTTCTTTGCATTTATCTTCATCCCTTTCCAGCCAACAAGCTACTGCTTCCTCTATGACAAGTTGCCTTATCACCGAGACCGACCTTAATGGTTTGTTGCTTCTGAATGCTGCACCTGTTATACTCAGCAAAGTCCGTTTCCTGGAGTTAATACACTGATGCTATTCTGGTACTGTCAATTTAACCAATTTCAACAGCTCCCCCTTATCCCTGAATTTCAAACTGATTTTCTAACCAACCCAGCTGAACACAATCGTTGTTGCTGTCAAATAGATACTGCGAAATTTTTGAATTTGTAAACTTTTGTAGATGTCCAGCTCCTTTATATCAGTGCCTGGGCACTAGGCATATTAATCTTCAACAGTGCACATTGAATAATTTAGACTAGAACAATTGCTTGGAATACTGTGGACTCGATGTAAACTACTAGACTTGTGTAGGATTCTGTGAACTCCAAAGTTCATTGATAAAACTCATTTTTTTCTGCACTTACAGCAGGATACACACATTGTATTCTTTCACTGCTTGTGATTCTTCTGATATTGTATTAATAGATTGATTGTATACCCTTTCAGCATGAAAATAGTTACAAAATGTTCCAATTACACCAATAGGCTGCCTTAACACAAAATGATTCAACAGTTACTGTACCCTGCTGTGCAAAATGGCATAAGCTACTGTTGCTAGGGCCACATGTAAGCATAGGCTACCTAGGCTGTAGCCTAAGAGCCTACACCACAAAAGAGGGCCCACGCCACAAAGTAGGGGGTTGCCCATAAATTGTTACACCACTGCCAACAGGGCGCCCACAATACATGTATAGCCTAGGTGCCCACAAAGTATAAAAGCAGCCCTGGCTGTTGCTAGTATGCAATAAATACCAAGCATCCCAAATGTCTTCCTTCTTAATTAGTTTCCTTGACATTCTGTAAAAGTATTACTATGAATGAAATAACAGGCATCAGAACCAATGGAAGAGGCTAATAACTTGCAAACAACCCTTGTATGTATACTTCCGCAGTAGTTGTCAATGTTATCTTGGTTGTCTGGCTCAACCTTTGCACGTCCAAATTTGAACCAACACTTCAACAATCATTAATCTTAAATTGTTTGTTCATATAGGTTAAGTGTCTAAGGACATTACAAATCAACTACACTACAAAACGTGGATCTAGACTCCTGAAACAATCTACCTCACAAGATAAGAAATAATTTCTCCATTGGATATCTCATTCAAAATCTCTTGGCAGCTTGTATCCTCTCCCCCTACAAAACTGTCAATATTTTCACATTACACAGCAAATGATCATAATATATCAAGCTAATTCTAAACAAGGGAACAAAGGACCTACAACCTGCCCTAAAAACAGGACATCGGAGTTATACAGGAAACCATAGGCATTAAACATCCTGAAAATAACAATATGATACTATGTTGATGGACCTACGTAGTAGGTCATCCCTCATAAATACTTCCAGGCAGTTATTTATCTGCTTTATAAAAATATATTATGGTTATGTTCCATTTCATTGTCAAAAATCAATTTCAAAGTTTTTCCATTTCATTAGTAAAGGGTCTTCCACAGATCAAATCATCGCCACATTTCAAAAAGCAATTACTGAATTTCTGCCACACTGCTACGTCTTTTGCTGAAATGAAATTGAACAACAAAATTACAATGTAAATAAGTTGAAAATGTGTAATGCTGGAAAGTTTGCTGGTGATCAAGTACCTCACTGAATCAGGAGGAATACTAAATGTAGCTCTACATTAAGCCTCCAACTATTGTTCACTTCCATATACAGTTTTACCCACTTATATCTCAAAATGCTATAATTTGGTTTTATTGCAGTTAATACAAGGATACAGGTTTTAAACATACCGTATTTATGAAATTAATAAACAAATGGACATAATTCAGCACAAGCTTTTATTATTTGTGTTTGCCATAAATAGATGACATTAAAAATTTTTGATAGTATCATAAGGAATAATTTTTTTTTTGGTCGGTTCAACACTGATGCTAACAAGAACTTGATAGTGCAGTATGAATGAAGAGAGGGAGGAAGGGGTGGAGCTTGGAACTTCTTGCAGAAATACCTCACAGGCATTAAGATTCTCAAAAACTTGTTTGGAATATTTATACTTATTACTGCATTCAGATGCCTTGAATTTTTCTGTTTAAAATAAAAAGATCATCAGAAGTAAACAATCTACATAAAGATCATTTGCTCTTAATGCTGTTGTAGAAAGGAATAAATAGACCAGTATATTTATGTCAAACAATTTAGAACTGTGGTATTTGGTAGGAGCCCATTGGTATGATTAACAGAAAAATAGTTTTTTTCCCCTTTCTTTATAAATCCCTTAATATCATTAATGAATTTACAAATGAATGCTACAAACATTCGGTAAAACTTGTAAACAGTGTAGCAGATGTGATATTATTTTATCATTGATATGGTATCATTTAATATGAAATATATGACAGCATTCCACATCTTACAAATGGAACTTTCACTGGCATCAATGAAACTGATTATGTGTGTAGCTGCATCATATTTAGTAGCACACCAAAGTTTGTAGTCTTGATGGTTACTAAGAAATTCGCCACTGATGCAAAAAAATTTACTTAAAGAAACTGACAAAATTAATAACAAAAATAAAGACAAAGGCATCATGAAATCCAGGACAGCCTAACTGTTACATTCACGAAATATCTTAAGATGAATACGATAAAAGAGAAAATGGTATTTCAGGATGTGACATGACATTTAATCTTTAATCTTTAATATTTCTTCCCCACAAATTATAATTATATTGAAATAAATATTATTAACATTTCACATACAATACTACAAAATGTCTACTGCTTAGGAGTAGAAAAACCAAAATTAAGGAACTTATGAAAGGTATATTTATTGTGCCACCACCTTATCTGACTTAAAGGACAGATGAAAGATAACTATCTTTTATCCTAATGGGGTGTGTCATTTTAATTTCCTCGCTGCAGGCAAGGCAGCAGAACAGGATCAATAATTACTAGAAAATTTACACCTATACCTTAAATTATAAATTTATAGGAATTAAATTCAGGTAGGGAAATGAGACTCCACTTACCTTTAGATGATGGATTTGGGGTGCAAACACACACAAAAGACAAAAACATAACAGATAAAGAAATTTTTGGGTCGAGCCTTTTGTCAACACCTCCCATAATGTTCTCCTGTTCACAAAGGGCTCGTCCCAAAAATTTCTTTATCTGTTGTGTTTTTGTCTTTTGTGTGTGTTCGCACCCCAAATCCATCATCTAAAAGGTAAGTGGTGGCTCATTTCCCTATCCTAATATGTGTGTGCTCTGCAACAAACCAGTTCAATGACAGCTTCAAGCACAATTTTTAGAATAATACAAACCAATTCTTATAGGTTTAGGAGCCTAAATGGAATGGTTTAACTAAATAAAGTTTTGGCTAAGCTCTTTATTAATCAAGAACAGTGCATTAGAAGATGCTAGACACACCCAGTTATCAGAGCAGATTTCAAACTTTTTCTCCCCCATTTCCATTCTAACACAAAGAAAAATTTCAAATTTTCCTTTCAACACATGAACATAGTATTCCAAGCTATTACATATTGTAGAACATCAAACAAACTAGTACACAAAAATTCAGTTACAACTCTCAATTCTGACCTTTTCCAAAGGAGTTCTTTCAGTTTTTGTAACAATTTATTTGTACATTTATACAACGAGATATCATGTTCTACATACAGAAATAAACTACTCAACTGTCAGATATTCAATGATGGTTCTTAATTTAATTATTTAAGAAATCTGAACAGATCTTTAGTAACACATCCATCTACACAGTGGAGGAAATCAAAAAGTTCTTCTGAACAGGTCTCCGCTGTTTTGGTTTTAGAATTCACTCTGTCATTGCAGGCCTGGTATTTTTCATTGAGGGCATTACATTTTTGTTCTTGACTGCACTTTTGCTGCAACAAATAATTTCCCTAATAAATGATTGCACAGAAATGATACTTTATAATATAATAATGTAATGAAAGTAAGACAGGAAGGGGAGGGAGGGGGGAACATAAACACAAACACACTACAATAATTTTGGTATAAGCCTTAGTCATGTTAGCGGTGAGATATATGAGAAGGGATGAGATGTATACACACTGAAAATCATCACATGACTAAATCAAAGAGGTACCAGGTAATGGCAGAGAATTTGACCAATGATAAATATTGAAAGCATATCTTTATAATGTCCAGTCAAATTTTGAGAGATGAGTTTACTTCCCCTAGCTATCCTTAATTTCATTGTCATTATCATCAAATAATAATGTTATGGAGAGAGATGAAGTACATCACTTTCCATTGCACAATAGTATTAAAAAATGTAAACACATAAGAAATCATTTTTGAGCCAAGTCGCCTTCTGTAAGGAGTGGATAGAGAAAGTAAACCAGGTATTCACCACACATAAAAACAGGAGGGCCACAACAAATACAAAAATATGAACGCGCCTTACAATATTTCAGTAAAAACCTTAGTCACATTAGAGCTTAGACATATGGTAAGGGGATCAGATGTGTATGAATAAAGACCTACCACATGACCGATGCCAGAGATGAACAGGATGTGAAGGGTTGGGTGGACAATGGTGCGAGGACGCTGAACAACAAAAACTACATAAAAGTATAGTCTCCATAACACCGATCAAGGTAGAATGTAACTAACTAAAAAAATGAAAAATATTTTGGAGCAACTGAAATATAAATAATTTAAAAAATTGTTTGTTTATAGTAACATAATGTGATAGGTCTACTGATGGGGTCTCAATGAAGGATAAGGGGAGTGTCAAGGATATTTTGGTATGCTGGTTCCCACCTATGGAGTTCCGAAGCAGACGGCTATGTCCCCCATGAACGACCTAAGGCCTGGTTGAAATATCAGGAAGGAGGAGTATTTCGATGCAGTGTGAACCTCGTGAAGCTATTTATACCAATATGACAGCTGCGAAAATGGCACTGACCTGGTTCAGTTGTGTGAGCTGACATGGGTTTTCAGTGGACAGATTGGATTGGCAGTAAAAACTGTTGCCTGTTGCCATTTGCCCTGATGGCAACATGAGAAACCGTGCAGTGAAGGGAGATAAATTTGTAACTGAGTGAATAGTTTGCAGGTGGCATGTCCAAGTATAGTAAAAGGTTCCTCTGTAGGAGGACTGGGATAAGTAGTGATGGTCTTCCAGTGTAGCCTACTGCATGAGAAAGGTCAATGTTTCAGTCTATGACAATAAGATGGAGAGTGTTTGTGGACTGAGACATCAGATGACCTGCTAAAGTGCTTGTGACAGGTAATGGGCAGCATTATGGCAAGAAACATGCACTTTTCAGGGAAGCATGAAAGAAAGTCATGCAATCGGCTAAGACTTTGGTTAATGAACTAAAGACCAAGAGAGAATTGGGTGATGAATACGGGGCTTGTGGTATACAATGGAGGTAGTTGTATAATTGTTGGGTGGTAGCATTAGAGATTTGTTTTTGTACAAGATCAGGGGCAGAAAAAAGTGCTCCAATGTTGCAAAATGTACATCAGATTTTAACTTGGACACAAAGCTTAAACATTGTGAAAGCCATTAAAAATCTGAATTTCCTGCACGATGCCAGAACAAACAGATATATTCCAGATAAAGATTTACATATGAGCTATGCATTAATGCGTGGATGGTACATGTTTTGATTATCAAGCAGCAAATTTAACAGATGTTGTGATTAGGTTGAAATGCAGCCTGGACCAAAACAAACTGGTATTCTGTATAACGGCATCCAATTCAATGGTTCAGGTATATCAATGTAAATGGCTGGTGCCAAATTAATAAAATTGGGTACACAATTCACATCAGAAATAAAAATAGTTTACGGGTCAATCAATCCCGATTAGACTGAGCAACGCCGGACACTCTGCCAGCCTTGTATATATATATATATATATATATATATATATGTAGGTTATTAGGAAACAAAGGTGCTGAAAGCGGATATATTAAACATTAGGATAGGATAAAAACTACCGCTTACAATAGAAGAGGATTCTTGTGGTGTTGATACACGAAAAAACACACGAACAAACATAGAATATAATTTTCGAGCCCCTGGCTCTTCATCAGTAGGAGTGAGAAGGCTGCACAAAAATTGTTTGTGTTGTTATATTTCACTCTGCAGCCACCACTGTCTAACACAGACCACTGACATTTCTGTGTGACAGTAAACTTCAAGTTTCCCATCGTGTACTATGGCGGTTACATGTTGGTAGCTGTGGGGGTGTGGGAGATATGGTAGTAGAAAGTGGTCAACTGAGGATATTTTCTTATTTCGACTAAAGTGTTCTAAGTCTTTGGAAATTTTGTAGAATGTTATTGATAATAAAGGAAAGAGAAATGAATCTATCACGTACCAAAGTTGACGGCTGCGATGAGAGAAAACATGTAAATACAGAATTTTTGGTATTAACCTCCTTCATGTAATAGAGAATGAGCCATCTGGTTCCGGACTGTGTGCACACAGAACGACAACCCACGACTAGAATGTTATTGAATGTATTAAAACATTCTAGAATAATGTTCTGGAATATGACACAATCTATTAACAAATATAAATAACTTATATGCAATATATTTAGTGTGTGAAGTGATTTTGATGGGACTTTCAATGGCGGACTGCTGATTTAGCAGGCTACTTTTTACCCTGGAAATATTGAAGGTCGAGTGTGGAAGCATAAAAACCTTCAAAATTCTTGACAAACACAAAAACATAGTCACGGGCACCAGCTAGCAGCATAATAAAGCAGCTTATTTCAATGATGAAAAGATTCAAGGAAATGTTATCTCCATACCCACAAATTACGGTACAAGCAGGTAACATTTTAGGTGCTGTAGGTGTTTTTTTTTTACTTATTTTGAGAACTAACATAACATACTAACCACATCACCTACGTGCAAGAGTAAAACCATCATAAAACCTTCAAGATCTACAATCTATTTCAACACATTTGTCCACAAATGAACACAACCCAAAAATCTACATTAATGGAAATTCCTTAATTTAAAAATAAACAAGGAAGGTTACTATGATTATACAGAAGCAGTATCCAATTGAAAATTTGTTTACACATATTTTTAAAAAAGAAACACATTTCTTGTTTTTATATACCTCATGACCAGCAGTTCTGTGTGGTTGTAAAGACCTGGAGGCAGAGTTTCTATTGGATGCACATTCCGTCCCTGCTTCCTAACCTAACCCAGCAGTCCTACTGGGTACAGGGAAACTACAGTTTAACGTGGAATCCGAGCACGGAAGCTTTCTGGCGAACTTCATATTATACAGCAACCTGTGCTAGAGGTGAAGTTCAGGTTAAGCGCATTTGAAAATCCCCGCCGAGACTGGGATTCGAAAAGGGGACCTTCCGATCTCCAGTCAGACGCATTAACCACTGAACCTCCAGGCGGCTCATTAGCAAAGACAGGTAATTAATGGAAATGTTAACCGTAATTAACACTACACTAACAGAGATACCGTACAATTGAAGCAATGCCAGAAATGCTTCTGAGATTTTAGATATTTCATGCTCATTTCTGGATTAGTGTACAGCAACACTTATCATGGAAAAACTATATTTGTATCCTTTCCAAATTTGTTACACAGCATAATCTTATGATTATGATTATGTATAGCTTCTGTTTTGTTTCTGGCTTTATGCCTTATTAATGATGAGATCATTAGAAAGTGGAGAGGAATGGGAGAAAGGAACAGGAAGGAATTCAGCCATAGCCTTTTGGAGGAGCCATGGAAAACCCAAATCTGTGTGGACGGACAGGGACTCGAACCCGTGTCCTTCTGAACACACGGCCAGAGCATTACAATCATCCACCATCGGTTACATGTATACAGTTAAAATAACTATTTTTTGTTTGTTTCCAAACTTTTTCAATCTTCCTCACATTCGGGAGAATGTGGGTTCAAATCCCCTTCTGAGCATTCAGAATTGGATTTTCCATGGTTTCCCCAAATCACTCCATGCAAATGCCTGATGCTTGCTTCAAAAGGCATGGCCGAATTCCTTCAAGTTCCTTGCTCCCAGTCCTTTCCCGCTAACAAGCCATAAAAAAATTCAATCTTGTAATTTTTCTCCTTATACCTTTACTTCTTGTTGGAGTTATTAGAGGTTGGATAGAACTGGATATAAGTAATGAGAAGTAAGTTGGCCTTGCCCTTTTGAAGAAATCATCCTGGTATTTACTTGGAATATTTCAAGGAAACCATGGAAATCCCAAAACTGGTTTACCGGTTGATTTGAATCCGCTTCCTCCCGAATGACAAGCCTAAGCATTACCACTCACCTACTATGGCTTGGTATTCAATCTTGCACCTTCTCATTCCTCTACAGAAAATTTTTCAATCACAATAAAGTAAAAATGTGATCCATATTATATTCCACTATAAAATCACACAGTAATACACTGTTCATGAGAAAACTTTGAACATTGGGTTGTAGACTGAGTTTTACAATACTAGAACTCTTTTCTTCACAGCAGTAGTCTTAATTTCATACTGCACCAGACAAAAAGTTATTATTGTCATTATTTATTAATATCATTGATCCATCAATCATTTAAGTTTTTTTTTTTATTTATGGCTTTATGCCTCATCGATGTTATACTTGCATACTGCACATATATAATTTAACTCTATTAGGGGATAGCGCAACTTTCTGGACTATCAAAAAATGGCACTAACCTCTTGAAATTTGGATTCATTCTCCAATATATTCTTCACTCACATTTTACGAAAAATATCTCCACAAATTAAAAATGCCAAAATTGCACCAGCTATTAGATGCTGCAAAATGAACATAAATCTCTTGAAATGTTGGTTAATTCCCTTGTTGCAATATTTTCTTGGAATTTCAGTTTCTCTCTGTTGTAAAAAGTTCCACAGATTTTACATGGTTCGGCTGGTTTCCAATATGGGTGTTACGGAACGAAATTTTGAAAAAGTTCTATCTTGGTCCAGGCTACATTTCAAACTAACCACAACCATGTGAGAAAACACAACTGTTTAGCTTGACATGATCCCTGAACTGATAGTTTTTATTTTGCAATGATGTGGCATTTCATAACTGAGCAACTATCTAATACTATGTCACTTTTAATGAAAACTTCTCCATAAAATGTGGATGGTAAATACAAAAATACACTATATCAAAATAGTTAATCCAAATTAGTAGGTACAAAATTTTGATAAGTGGAGACAATCGTACAAGCACCATCAATTACATTTCATACAGTAGGTCTTTATTTTGAAGCAGCGATATTTGAGGTTATCAGAACAGACAATCTGTGATTTGGCATAAAGCATTTTACATATAAAAATATCATCGGTAGTATGCTATTACGTTGAAAGTTGAATGTAATTCTGGTGTATCGTTAATCAGGGGCGGATCCAGGGTTTTGGTTTGGGAGGGGCTTGAGCGGACTTTGGTTTGGGGGGGGGGGCTTGAGTCGGGCAAAAGTTGCTATTTATAGTCTCCTCGGGCTTCAAATCCGTTGAGCTAAAAAAAAAGGGCTCCAAAATTACAATGTCGGAGATGGACCTAGATACTTTTGGGGGGGGGGGCTTCAGCCCCCTAGCCCCCCCCCCACCCTGTCGTTAATGCATCCTTTACAAACAGCACATATTTATAATAAGTGCTATGTTATCACCTTTGGAAAAGCAAAACTTATGATACCATTAGCCAAAAATAACCAATTACATGCAACACTACTTCACATTCATGTCAAGACACAAAGGTTTTTCTAAAAAGATTAATATATTTAGTTTTTAAGAGGTAAAATTTGGTGCCTCAAAAATTATGGAGATGTACTACAACCCAAAAGAGGATGAGTATTTGAAAGGTACATTTGCGAAAACCATTTCCAAAAATTCGTACTGTAACTGGATTTTTTCAAAATCTGGGATGTTTCAGACAGATTTCTTTAAAAATTGTTTAAATTATGTTACCATTGCTACCATCTTATTCCTATATTAAACCAGAATATGCCTTAGCAATCTAAAGTTAAAATGGTAATTACATCTTTTTCATTTTTTTTTTTTTGGTGAGTAACTATTATGATACAGCAATAACTTGGGCAATAATTGTTCCTATGGGTCGACATCACATTCTGTTGCTATAATGTGATTGACACTGTGACCTTTTAGAACCAAGATTTTTTTTCTTTAAATTAATGTATTTATACCCTTAAAGTTTGCTGAGGGTCTACTAATTCCTGTTCCTCTTCAGCCTCCTGTTCTTCTTCAGCCTCATCTTGGGCCTTAACGTTAGGAACTGCAGCTTTCAGGGACATTCTTATACCTAAAAAAGACACAAGTTAATTACAAACCAGAAAAAAGACAGATAAGGCCAACAATAGCGAGAACAAAGATAAATTAATCTAATGTAGCAAAATACCACTAATTTTTCACAATCACACGTTCGAGCGCGATCAACTATCGTCGAGCACCCAGTTCACGACCACAGATTAATGTAATGCAAGATGACCGGATTACTACATACGTCGGATTGTGATTGGTGGAGCCTGTGAACTCGAAATAATTTCGACCAATGGTCGATTTCTTTATTCAACAATAACAAGTCTAGTCACGAAAATATTTAAAACATTTCAGAGAATTTGGAGTACAATTTTTTGATGTTTTGTTGCCTATATTCAGTGATAA
>CM061914.1:182592205-182626654 GCA_031002005.1 Vandiemenella viatica | reverse complement strand
TCTAGTTCCTGCATGATGTGTTGTATTTATTTATTCATTTATCGGATCAAACTGACATCCATAAGACAAATGCGAGTCATGAAATGAATTTGTAACGATTTGGTACTTCGAGTCAGGCGATGTACTCATTACTCAGTAAAGAATACATATGGTTTGCTACAGCTTTAATTGTGTTTGCATCAGCTAATGTTCAGTACGTGTTATGGCCTTTCTTAGTAACTGAAATGTGTACTGGTCATATATCACGAGAGTAACAACGTTAATTTTGTATTGTGGTCTTTTTGAGTAATCCAGAACGCATTGCGGCTATTTTTATAATTGCAGTAACACAAATAACGTGTTATGGATGTTTTAAAGAGACTGAAATACATTGTGGATTCTTATTTTTCACTCGATGAGCGTTTTTGTTCTAAGAGCCTAACATATCCATGAAGACTTAACTGGAGGAAATAAAATGGTTATCAAAATCGGTTCATAATGTGGGTAACTTCCTTGTACTGTACAGATACAGATTTAGTAGCTTGGCTAATAACCACCAATTTACCAACAAACAGTATATTAGGAAAAGTAACACCTGGACAGAAGAATGCAGAAAGAGCTCAGCGAGAGGATAAAGATTTTGACAAAATAAGAAAAACACATCTTTTAATTAAATTAATTCGCACTCTGTGGGTAGGCATAATGATGAAAGAAGAAGAAACACTGTACTCCATTCCAAGTGCCTGCCAATAAACACATCAGACAAGACAATTTTCTGATCCCCTCCAGGCAATCTGGATACAATAGTAATGTAAAAGTTTTACTGTATAAATAAGTGAACAAAATGAAAAAGGGCTCCTTCAAATCAACTGTTCACAACATTTTCAAAATACAGCGGATGAATGACAAATAACTGCAGTTGTGACAAATTTAGCCTATCTCTTATGCACAAAGCCTCTAGCACAAATATAACATATGTAGAACACATTGTTTGCATACTCACATTACAGCTGTGATTGATGAACCTCGCCAAGTTGCCACACTTTGTTGCATCTATAATTGTATCGACATCTATCCTGAAGAGGTAAGAGCTTCCAATACCCGTCGCTTCGTAGTTACGCTCCCTGAGATCGGCGACTAGAGGTCGGACCATTTGACCCACGTACTCGATGACCATTTCGTCTGCGGCGATTGGTTCCATGGCAAATAGACCCCAGTCGTGTATCGCTGACTTGGCAAACTTCAGCTGCTTCTTGCGGAACTGTTAACGGGCAAAAGTTTTTATATGAATCAAAACACAAGAACAAAGAAAAAATATAATTTCATGTGTACCATGTCTTTCCACCTAATAAAACTTTCCTAGAGGAATCTTAAGTTATTTACATTTGTGTATTACAGTGCTATAGGGAAAAGTATTAGCCAGGGTGCTATATTGGATGATAGGTAGAGAAAAATCCTTCAAATACTATCACAGAAAATGTCCACAATGGCCTGTTGAGATTAGTGGTGTATCGACCCCAGCACATCCTTCATCAGGCATTGGTGAGTTTGAACCAATCACTGTGGACCTATTCAAACATTGCTGACGTATTTCACATATACTTAGCAGAACAGAAACAAGTGGACAGAATTTGCATGAGATGCCACTTTCTCTTGTAGCTGCCCCTTCAACGTCACACTTTTGCTTTCCCTTTAGTTCTATGTAACTGTCACGAGTTGGGCTTTCTCCAATGCCTCTATTAAACCTTTATGATGGACAATATTTAAACAAGATTATTCTAGTGCTTGGTGTGCATTTGATTAAACTTTCAATGAACACTGTTTTAAATTATGACCTATGAAACAAAATATATGGTTTGCTATCCAATGTGACGAATGTATTTCTGTTTGTGTAGTTTATGAGGCAGAGATTAGGGATCATTCCAGCATTTGCCTCGGTGATTGCAGTAAACTGCAATCAGGACAGCCAGTTTGCAGGGCACCGGATTTGAACCTAGACCTCTTGTACGTACCCAAACCAGTGAAGCATTAGGTAATATTTAAAATTGTAATTCATTGTGAGTTATATTAATTGAATAATTTTTCAAATATTGTAAAGTAAATATGCTAGGTTCTGTACTTTAATTTCTGGACTACACAAAGATTACAAATTTTACACACAACCTCCTCATTAGTAAAAAAAACTCTGTGATAACCCAGCTTCTAAAAACATTTTTTTTTAAAACTGCTTAACGTCTCTTAACAGCGAGGTCTTTAGAGACAGGAAAGGATGGGGGACAAGGAATGGGAAGGAATTCAGCCATGGCTTTTTGTAGGAAGCATTCCGGCATTTGCCTGGAGTGATTTGAGAAACCATGGAAAACCCAAATCTGGATGCCCGAACGGGGATTCGAACCGGCGTCCTCCTGAATGCAAGATGAGAACTTAAAAAAAGTTGTTGCAAAAGCATTCCTTGAGAAAACTCTAGTGGGAAGATGACCCTAATTTCTTGGAACCCTACACAGTGCATGAACTACTACTTTTATAAAGAAATGAGGGATTTTAATATCCTGCTAAAGGTTAAGGTACTTGGGGGAAAAAAATTGTGGTTTATCTCTGTCTCTATTTTGTTAGTTACAGGATGAAGAAAACAAAAAAATTTAACACATAAAGAAAACCTAGTAATTAATTATTAACTAGAATGTTGTAAAGCCATCATCGTGGTGCAAGGTTTGGCCAGAAGGCACCTTGCCTTCTGTTATCTGGGGATGCTGGACGTTACAAAATATAATGCCACTCATGGCCACTGACAAAGCCATCACATTGGCGGAAAAACTACCTCATATTTGATGCTGTCATCGACACGAGAAGAAGAAGAACTAGAGGAACAGGAAATGGGTTTGATAACAGATACTGAATTTACTGTTTGCAAAACATAAGTATTGCCACGCTCACTGCACTTATAAACACAGATGATAATATTATACTATTTTTCAATAAAATTGAAATTATAATAGCATAAGGAACTGAGAGAATGAACACAAGGGGAAGTGTCACAAACCTTCAGCTGGTTGAACTTCAGCAGATCACTATCGGTGTCAATGCCAAACGCCGTCAGCAATCTTCGCTGATTGCTACGAGCCTCCCGAGAAAGTGTCTGCATCTTGCCTGAGATAGTCTTCACAATTTCTGCAGATGTACCTCCCATCTCATCATTGGCCTGCTGGATTACCTGGCCATAATGATGCTGAAAATAAAGATTGAAAATTGAGTTGTCACAACCGCCAACGACCACTTAAATGATATTAAAAAGTAATAACATCTATTCCTTAATGCCAACTCAACAATAATAAAGAAAAATTCTTCTTGTAGATATAAATTTTTGTTAGTATTAAAACTATATCGTCACCACAGGTGGGCACAGTTAATCCAAGCGTTAACTTCGTTAATCATTATTCCGCTACTTAAAAAGTTAACTTCGATAATCGTTAAAGCGTTAAATGTTTATAAATTTAACGCAAGTTAAAGTTATCCGTTAAAAGTTAACTAGTCAAAAGTTGTACTGATGTATTAGTATTATAGTACGGTAGGTATAACTGCTCTCTATCTCAAAGTGTTATGTACCATGATGCAAGTGTGGATTTATTAATAAAAATTAACAAATTGTGGTTACGCTATCGCCACAACAATGAAGTGGTATTCCTGTCTGTTTTTATCTTTGTTGAGACTGTGATCAACATAACACTTGCAAATTGTCTTACGAGAGACAATTAAGGTACTAAAAAGGAGTAAAAAAAAACATGAATGCAGAATGAAAAGCAACAATATTATAGAAAATAAGTTGGACTGGGACACTTGAATATGTGAAAACTGCGACCAGTGAAATTTGCGGCCAATCTAAAATCTACGACCAATGCCTGTTACGGTTACCTTTATGTCACGGCCTACCTGTGGCCTAAAGGCCCCTTTAGACGACCCGGCCTGGTTTCACTAAATCACACAAATGTTTCGAATTAAAATTGCACATCACCTTTTTCGTAACTTATGTATTATTTCTTTGAATTTTTTCGCACTGGTTACTGAAAGTTGAGTTTTTTTGCTGATCTGCAACACTGTTTGCAGACTCCAGTGCAATACTAACTATCGATCAGGCGGCCGGTCATCCACTGGCACAGAATTTCGTCCGAGTAATGCCCGATTTGACGGCCGAACAGTTTGTCCGATTAACCTCTTCCGACACACACTGCCGATCCGTCACTGTTGCTTCAACACCAACTGAACGCGATGTTTTTACTAAACGTATAATAACGACATACATTTTGTAATAATAAATACACCTCATTACAGATAATAATGTTGATTTGTCAATAAGATAGGTTATGAAGCTTTTTAGTTTATTTACGTTTGCAGAATTCACAATATAAAATAGTCACGCCGCCGCCGGCAGAAAATGCTCGGCGCGCCGCCGCCATAATTTTAGCAGGCGGCGCCCACTGCTACACCGAACATACGAGCAGCGCTGCCAGTACAGCCAACTTATATTATACCGCTGTCTCTTTGAAATTATACAGAATGAAACCCAATTATACAAAGGGGTCATCCATAGATTACATACGTGAGTGAAAGTGCTGGGAGCAAAAAAAGTCCACGAAGAGTAAACAATGTATACATTGATAAATTTTGAATAACAAAATGGAAATAGATATGCAGGAAGGGTTGCCAACTCAATGAAACAAAGGGCAAACACTTTCAAAAAGGTGCTGGAATGTACTTTACTTTTAAGTGCTCATTTTTGTATCCAATTATACAAGGCAATCTGTTATACAAACAGGATACAAGAGGTAACCAAATTATACAAGTTTTGTATCCAATTATACAATCTGGCAGCCCTGCATACGAGTGGTGGCGTGGCACACAGTTCAAACAAACGAAAAGACATCAACAACCTATGTAACGGACTAAAGTTAACGGAAGTCCAATTTAACGGAAGTTAAGAAGACCGTTAATGATTTTTTTAGGTTAACTTAAAAGTTAAATTTTCGCAATTTTTTTAACTTTGTTAATTAACGATTAACGGATTAACTGTTTTGTGCCCAGCTGTGATCGTCACATACGATAAAATTTATTTGGTGCGAAAATCATTTTTAGGATGGATTATTCTTCTATCAAACACTTTAAATTACCAGCATAATAGTAGCAAAGCATGAAATATACAAGAAAATAAATGAAATATTCACACCATGCCATATGCCTTCATTCTTTCCCTTGCCTCTATTCATTTTTATCCATTTTATATTGCCCCCTTGTTTTAACTGTCATTTTCCTGATTTCTCTCATAGGGTATGCCCGACTATATCTATTTATCGGTTTTCATTTGATAAAAAAAAAAGGGCCCTTGACTGAATATTTCGGCAAGTAGGCTATAGTGTGGGTCTTTCAGTTAAAATAAACAACATGTAAGACCTGAAACATACATCCTGCTTCCACTAACTTCACTGTCCCCATTGTGGGAGAGAGAGGTTTCTCATCAAAGCGCACGCAACATGTGCAGTTTTCCTAAGGCATTTTCCAACTGCATCAGCTTATTAACTGTTTTGTCTATCCATTATTTATCAAGGTGAATGATCATAGGTGAGTGGTATTCGTGCAAAATCATGATCATCCTGTAACTGTTGATGACTATATAAATTTCACCATTAGTATCACGTCCCGTTACACCATTCGTGCTAACAGGATTTTCCATATTAACTGCATTTCTTCTGAACTCAGATGCTTAGAACTACCATACTAGTCAAGAACTGCTCTCACAAATCCCTACTTTCCTTTCTTGACTCCAATTTTAAGCCCTTATTCCCCTGCACTGCCCACTTTTACTAATTCAATTTGATTACGCTTACAAGTATCCTATCTAAAAGGACATTACTCAAATAAATGCACAGCTCAAAGCAGAAAAGATACGTTTTGTTTTATACAACAAAGTCAAAGTTACTGCCTTACTCCACTTTAGTGCAAACAAACAAAAATGCTACATTTGAAGAAATTAATAAAAAAAAATATTACGTACCTTATGCTTCATTTTTTTTCCCGAACATCAATCTTATAATACCCTTCAGTTCTCGCACATCCTGTCTTGTGTATGCGGCTCTCATCTCGTTTCTTTTTTCTAGGAGCGGACGACAAGTCGGTAAGTAAAACTGAGTTAAGGAACAAATAAGCACAATTTCGCCACCTGTAAATCATCTTGTGGGATCTGCTAAAAAATGTAATCTTATTGCCACAATCGTTATTAATAATTCCTTATACCCATGTGGCTATTATCCTTCACACATAATTATGGTATGTATCAATTTTTACTTCAAATTCTTTCAGTATTTGAGGTATATTGTTCAGCACCACCTTTCCATATTAATGTTGCATTTGACATTTTTTCCTGTCCTATTACCATATATATGCCCAGATTATTATGATTTAAATACTTGTTTATAGCTGGTGTACAGCATAAAGAAAGCTAATTTTATCTCCTCCCCATCTTATTATTTACTGAAAATGCTTTAAAATTACAACAAACCAAATAAGCAGTCTGATCTATAGCTACTGATGTTAACAGTCGGTGAAAAGAGAAAAAAAAAACTAATATAATTAAGGAACTCTAACATTCACCAGAAGTAATTTTAAGAAACCTTAGAAAATTGTAGACCTAGATTTAATTTTAGTACTAACACAACAATCAGTGTCACTAAAATAAGATTGGTTATTTTCCCTATCCTATCACTTACCACAGATGACGGCAGTAAGCTCATCCAAACAAAATAACACACTTTAAAATAATAATTATTATTTAATGAGTATGCCAATGCAACTGTTGTTGGATATTATTTATTCACAGACATTATGATTCCTATATTTAAGAACAGCTGCAATACACAGACGGAAAAAAAAATCCCAACACCAAGAAAGACTTGTGTTAGATAAACGAAATTTGGTAGGCGTGTTTATACATCTGAAAGATGACATCGATTAAAATTTCGCGCTTCGCGCATAAGTGTGGCGCTAGTAGCGCTACTCAGAGCTTGCAAATCAGGTTTGCTTTAAATACGCGCTGTAAAGTTTGTGAACGTTATTTACCGCTGAGATTTGACATAGTGAGTTGATGTTAGCCAAGAATGCCTTTAAGAAGACGAAGAAGCCATTATCAACAGCTCACCGAGTTTGAACGAGGTCGTGTAATAGGGCTACGAGAAGGTGGATTTTCTTTTCGCGATATTGCAGAAAGACTTGGCCGGAATGTATCCACTGTGCATGATTGTTGGGTGCAGTGGTCAAGGGATGGTACTGCCTCAAGAAGACCGGGTTCCGGGAGGCCACGTGGCACTACTGAGAGGGAAGACCGCCGTATTCGGCGTACAGCTGTTACGCATCGTACTGCGTCTGCGGCAGAAATTCGAGCTGCAGTTGGTACCACAGTGACACAACGAACTGTTAGAAATCGGTTACTTCAAGGACAGCTCCGAGCCAGGCGCCCTGTAGCGTGCATTCCACTGACTACAAGCCATCGCCGTTTGCGACTCCAGTGGTGTCAAGCCAGAGCTCATTGGAGGACGGAGTGGAGATCTGTTGTGTTTTCTGATGAAAGCAGGTTCTGCCTTGGTGCCAGTGATGGCCGAGTGTTGGTCAGAAGGAGGCCAGGGGAACGCCTGCAACCAAACTGTCTGCGGCCTAGACACACTGGACCTACACCTGGAGTCATGGTCTGGGGAGCAATTTCCTATGACAGCAGGAGCACTCTTGTGGTTATACCAAACACACTGACTGCAAATTTGTACGTCAGTCTGGTAATTCAACCTGTAGTGCTGCCATTCATGAACAGCATTCAAGGGGGAGTTTTTAAACAGGATAACGCTCGCCCTCATACCGCTGTTGTCTCACAACGTGCTCTACAGAGTGTCGACATGTTACCTTGGCCTGCGAGATCACCAGATCTGTCTCCAATTGAACACGTATGGGATATCATTGGACGACAACTCCAGCATCATCCACAGCCAGCACTGACCGTCCCAGTATTGACAGCACAAGTACAACAAGCATGGAACTCCATACCACAAAGTGACATTCGAAACCTGTATGACACAATGCATTCACGTTTGCAGGCTTGCATTCAAAATTCTGGAGGTTACACCGGCTATTAATTTAACAGTATTTCACATTTGAAATGCATTTTCTTGAGCTTAAATTAACCTGTGATCTTGAAAATTTAATCAATTAAACATGTTAACTTGACAAATGCATTGTCCAAATTTCATTACTCTACAATAATTTTTTCTTGGTGTTGGGATTTTTTTTTCCGTCTGTGTAGATGTAAGCAAAAATCATTATGTACAAAAGTTAAAACTAATAACATTTTAAAGAAAAACAGCGTGTGCTGAAGATACCTCAGCAAGAGGTGAAATGCGTCCGTGAATAAATAATATCCGACAACAGTTGCATTGGCATATTTATTAAATAATAATTATTAGTTTAAACAAACAAATGCAGAAGAAATGGCCTACAATAATCACACTTTACAATATTTTGATTAATAACCTTACTCGTGTATGAGGTGAGGTAAATGGGTGAAGGGGAAAGATGTGTTCACTTCTACACCAACCACACGAGTCATGTGTTCACCCTGGCCCTCCTGCCTTCTCTGTGGTAAGTGATAGGTCACTGCCTCTTACCACTACATCAACTTTGTCTCCTGAAGTACTAAAGTATTCAAATCATTAACTGTAGGTTTCACATGTGTGCACACAATAGTCATCCCTGTGCACAACATGCCTTTCACACGATTGCAGTGTTACCCAAAATACTGTCTCGCTGCATTCATTTCCTTTTTATTTTTACTGTTGCAGCCTTCCAAATTCAGAGAGTGATAGATTTAGTTTCCATATTACTGTTTTTAATTTAAAGTAGTGAACAATTAACCTGAATACTATTTTGTATTTTCAGTGCAATATCTCTGCCAATCTGATTGTGTGTAGCTGATTTTTGTTCATGAGAACGTCCTGATAATAAGAAGTGAATATGTATCAATTTCTAACCATTTTTAAAAGTTCTAAAATCCATAAATTTTCTTTGACATTATCAGAAAAACAATATAGTAACTTTAAAAAACTTTCAAATTAACGCTATAGTTTATTTTCATTCTTAGTACAACAAATATTCACTTACGAAATGATATATCTCAGAAAAAGAAGCTCTTGCTATCTAAAAATTTTTCACATTAGCTTGTTCTCAATATAGTTGCCGAAATTTATGACTTTTTAATGTACTCATTTAACCAACTTTGCTGACAGCAAAGTACAATGACAAAGTTGGAAGTTAATAACCAGCACTAAAATGATTTAACCTTGAAAACTGCATATTGCATTAATTATCCCAGACCTGTTTAAGCAGCTATGCTAAGTTGCTTCCAAACAGAAAAGAAAGAGTAATGGTGCACTTTTATAGAGGATGCTTTTACTGCCTGTGAACTCTAAGATAAGAGAACTTCTGGGTTTTTTTAAAAATCAGTTTCTCTCTGGCCCCCAATCATGATTGGGCAATAAAAAAACATAAAAACATTTTCAAAAGGAGAAAAAATTGGAAAGGAAGAAACAATCTAGCAAAATTAAAGTAGATAATAAGGAACATATAGAAGATGGAAAAAGTAAAACGTATGGTGCACATCGGAAAATGACATTAAGGACATCAAAACAGAAGTTGGAAAGGTGGGAGTAACATAAAATAAGAAATAGACTAACAAAAGCTTTGCCTAACAAGAGTGAAGAAAGATTCTTAAGAATAAAATGTATGGTTCATTTAACTGAATAACACGCTATGAATAGGAAGTACCAAATCAAGAGAATAATGGATGGAAAGCAAAATAAAAAGTCAAGAAACGGTGTAACATAAAAACATTTAAAGAATATACATGCTACCAACATCAACTCCTTTTGAGGATCTCATGCTGGACCAATCTCCAACATTAAAAGACTTTTATGAATTATCCTACATGTTGATGTTAAGAATTATTTCTGTATGTACAAAGCTGATTGACGTATAAATAAATAAATATTATAGCAGTAGCATATAGTTAACATATTTGACACTGCAGTGTGATAAAACAAATAAAAAGGATATCAGGATGGTCGACCCAGTGGGTGTCATTGAGCCAGTAGCCCTGGCTGTCGTCAGCGAGCAAGGCTTCGTAACTGCGCTTCAGATAGTGTATATCTTCACGATCGATTCCCCGTGTCAGGAACTCATACAGGAGGGTCATCTCGGCAATGAGGTCCCTCTTCTGGAAGACGACAGCTTTGGCGGGAGGTGGTCGTTCGGGACGCGGCTTCTTGGTGACGGGGACGGGTGCGAGCTCGTTGTCGTGGTCGACCAGTGGAGGCCGACGCTTAACACTGCCCGGCGGCAGACTGTACGAGTGCTCCGCTGTTATGTCGGGTGGAGACAGCTGTGATTGTAAACCTCCGTTCATCACTGTCGCCATGGATGCTTCTGTCTGCACCTAAAGAATAAATTTCTGTCATACAGTGTCATGCTAGGAATATAATTTTGAAATTTACCTAGATATAGCTATTTACATCAGTTATAACCGCAAAATTATTTTAGTATTCTGCATACATCCTTGGCTACTAATATTAGAAAATCAATGTTCAACAGATTCAGTACATTTATGCATTTCTATACCCATTTCTCAAACACTGTCAACTAATAAAATAATTGTTTAAAAAAAACATAAAAACCGCCTTCAAAAAAAAAATCACTAAAAATTTTAAAATAACTTTATACCTTGCTTAGGAAAAAGTAAATCTAATAGACAACATTTTACATTACTTTCATTGAAATTTTGACATTAATTAGTTATTTTTGGAGTCGGTGCCAGCTGTCACATTGCGAAGATCGAATTACGGAACTTCTTTTGGAGTTAGAGGCAAAACGGGGAGTACGAACAAAAATTCCTAATATTTTACAGCATGTCATGAGGCAGATAGTATTATTGTGGGAGACAGCTTAGGGAAACAAATTAACAGTATTTTAATCAGTGACTTGGCCTTATTGGTCATCCATGCATATCTCTGATGCTACAGTGTCAGTTGGTAGGTTGCATCATGTAGTAAACGATTTACAGACTATAATATCGGCGTATCACCTTGTAATGTCCTACAGAGCACGTCGGCTCGCTGTGTGTATCTGAGGGCCAGACGATGATAGAAGGCAGACGCCTGTCCCCAGAGACATGTTTGGTTTGGCGCAGGGGCGCGGGACACAGACCGCCCTCTCTACTCGCGATATTTTTGTTTTTTTCTGGAGGGCTTGCCGTATGTGATACAGTGTGTGGGACAGCCAGAGGATGGAGGGGATAGCATCTACTCCTCCGAGGTGTTTCTTTTGCTATGTTCTATGTCGTCGGGAGGGGAGAACGTTGCTGGACGCCCGAGAGCAAGGTTGTGGGCAGTGGCTGCTGCTACAAGTGATATACGGAGGTAGCTGTGTGTATCAGCCGGTCGCGCTGGTCAAACCCTGGCCCGCCGCCGCCGCAGACGACCAGTGTCCCTGCCGGGTAATGTGTACCGCCTGCTGATATAGAGACATACTGCAACATCTCAAAACCCTGGAAACTGCCCTGAGAGACTCATGCCAGAATTAAAGAGCTATTAGCCTGGGTGCCTATCATATGTTTGCCTTACATTTGTGATCTTGAAATTACAATAATTTTGTCTTAATGAATAAATTCATTTTCTTTTACTGTGAACCCATTTATTTTGTGTGATCCCCTGAGAATTGTCATGTAAGAGCCCATTATAAATATTATTGAATTAAAATAAATTAACTTTGCTACTTTTGCAAGCTGGCACAATACAAGGTGTTTATCAAATCAAAACTAATACCCCGGCAACGAGATATTATAACCTGTATGTTTCAGTTTTGTTGAAACATGTTTCTAGCATTAATTGTAGGCAAACAGCAGCATGATTTTTTATGTATTATTGTTATTCCTTATTGTTTTTATCTTTTTGTTTTTCTTGCTTTTGCTGGCACCGACTCCAAAAATAACTAATTAATGTCAAAATTTCAATGAAAGTAATGTAAAATGTTGTCTATTTAGATTTACTTTTTCCTAAGCAAGGTATAAAGTTATTTTAAATTTTTTAGTGCTTTTTTTTTGAAGGCGGTTTTTATGTTTTTTAAACAATTATTTTATTTTTAAATTTTTAGTGGTATTGTAGTCCGTTTGGTATTTTAAATATGCCTCAGCAGTTTCCTTTTTATGAACTTTCTGGTAGCTCAGAGATTAAAGCGCTTGCTTTCAAAGAAGAATTCTGTCTTTATGTATCACAACCACTTCCAGAACGGGGTGAATTTGGTGTTGTGTTAAGGAATGTCAGGCTATGTTTCGATCTTATCTTAACATCTGTTAAAACTGCTGCTCGATAACCGAAACATGCAACATCTGGGCATTAATACATACCACATACAGAAATCTCTCTGGAATATATCTGTTTGCTCCGGCATGACACAAAAAATATAGATTTTTAACTGGTTTTCACAACGTGAATGCTTGGGACCAAAGTTGAAATCTGAAGTACATGTTGAGACATTACGACACATTTATTTTATAAATATTATGCCATGACTTAAAAATAGCTAGGGTAGCTTTTTTTTATTTTTTGGTCAGAGATCTGATCCATAAAAAATTACATATATATGTGCCAACTTTAAGAAAGATCGGTCAAATGGTGTCAACAGTAGCTTTCTAAAAAGAAATTGACAAAAATCAAGGGGGTGGAAAAGGGGTTCACTTTTTGCAAACCAAGAGTTGGCATTATTTTTCTCTTTCTTTTATTGTAAAAATTTGCCAAGTTCTGTCTAAACTGGAAAAAAACTGTGGTTGTGTATAAAAATTAAGCAGTTTAATGGGGAGAGGGGGTGGTTTTTAGATCTTTTGGTCAGACACCTTCTTCGTGAAAAAAATACATATGAGCACCAACTTTCATGGTAATCGGTCAAACGATTACGACTGTAGCTTTTTATAAAGAATATTGACAAAAGTTAATGGGGTTGAAGGAGGAAAGGGATCGAGCATTGGCAAACCAAATATTGACAGGATTTTTCTCTTTGTTTTAAAAGTATACATGGGCAATAAAAAGTTCAATAAAAATCAGATAAGAAATGTAGATTTCTATAAAATAAAGAGGTGTAAAGGGAGACATGGGGTGATTTATTATTTATTTAATTTTTTTTTGGTCAGAAACCGTCTCCTTAAAAAATTACATGTATATGCCAACTTTAATGGAGACCAGTTAAATGTGTCGACTGTATCTTTGTATAAAGAACATTGGTAAAAACTTAGGGGGTGGATAGGGGGAGGGGGCTTTAGTTTTTTCAAACCAAAAGTTGACAGTATTTTTCTCTTTATTTTTTACTATACATGTCCAAAGTTTCATCGAAATCGGATAAATATGTGGATTTGTATAAAAATTAAGGGGTTTAAAGGGGAGAGGGGTGGTTTTTTATTTATTTATTTTTTGGTCAGATTCTCCATGAAAAATTACATGTATATCCCAACTTTGATGATAATCGGTCAAACGGTGTCGAGTGTAGCTTTTTATGAAGAACGTTGACAATAATTAAAGGGGTGGAAGGAGGGGGGGGGGTTGAACTTTGGAAGACCAAATATTGACAGGATTTTTCTCTTTGTTTTAAAGTATACATGGGCAAAGTTCAGTAAATATCAGATAAGAAATGTAGGTTTCTATAAAATTAAGGGGTGTAAATGGGAGAGGGGTGGTTTTTTATTTTTATTTTTTTGGTCAGAATCCTTCTCCATGAAAAACTACATGTAATTTCCAACTTTAATGGAGATCAGTTAAATGGTGTCGACTGTAGCTCTGAATAAAGAAAAATGGCAAAAATTAAGGGGGTGGATAGGGGGAGAGGGGTTCAGTTTTTTAAACCAAAAGTTAGCAGTATTTTTCTCTTTATTTTTGGCTATATATGTCCAAAGTTTCATCAAGATCAAATAAAAAATGTGGATTTGTATAAAAATTAGGGGGCGGTGGGGGTAGAATGGGTGGTTTCTCAATGAAATTCATATGGGATCACTTTGGAGGTATACCCTATCCACTAAAAAAATTTCATTTAAATCGGTTCAAAATTGGTGAAGATATCGCTGGTCATACATACAAAACAAAAAAAAAAACAAAAAAAAAATACAGACGAATTGAGAACCTCCTCCTTTTTTTGAAGTCGGTTAAAAATGACACATAATTTCTTAAAATAGAAACATAACCTCTGGCTATACCAGTGACAATTTAAAATGCCAATGTAAATACCACCTCACATTATGTTCCACATTTAAAGTGATCATGAAACGGTTATCCTGCCAATGATCCTCTCATTAGAATGAATTCAACGTACCAAACCAGCCATCTGGCCATATCACACAACAGACAACTGTTTTTGAGGGCAGTTGTTAACTACTCTTATATTCTCTTACACATCAAATATAACTACCAATGAAGCTAATATTCAATTAAACTCATTAAAAGAAGATAATCTTAACAGAAGAATAAACGAACCATTTTTAAAGCAATTAAATAACTTTTTCATCAAAGGGGATTTGGGTGAAAACATATGTTTTTTTTTTTTTGCTAATGGCTTTACGCCTCATCAAAGCAGAGGTTATTAGAGGTGAGAAGGAATTCAGCCATCAATTTCTGAAAGAACTATCCCTGAACTCGCCTGGAGCGATTTGTGGAAACCATGGAAAACCCATATCTGGATGGCTGTACAAAGGTTCCAACCCTCTGGATGTAAGGTTAGAACATTACCACCACAGCTGGGCAGAAAACTGTTAATCATTAATTACTGACATTAACAAAATTGCAAAAATTAAACTTATAAGTAAATGTAAAAAAATCATTCGCGTTTTTCTTAAGTTCTGTTCAATTGAAGTTCCATTAACTTTAGTCCGTTACATTGGTTTGTTAGAATTGTGCGCCACGGATCGCTGGTACATTTGGTGAGTCGAATAGCGAACGAATTAGGTGACGGGTGTGAGTGTGATGCTTATATAAATGTTACACTAGGCATGGCACAGGCATGAGTAGAAACAATGGAGTTGTGGAGTATTTTTAGTCTGCAAACTGGCACTCACTACTCATTTCAAATTTGATCGGTAATGGTTTTGATAGTTTCACAACCTAACTTTTTTACTACGAGGAATACAGTGCCACTTTTTAGTTTGTGTTGGTTTGGAGTTTATTAGCGAAATAAATTAAATCAAACTGACAGTCATTACGTGAGGACATGATGGAAACTGAAGATCTAGAGTCTGTCTGTGAAAGCTGCAATGCTATCAATAGCAACGAGAAGATTGAAAATCATTGGCCACATTTACGCAATTATATATTGCATTTAAATCAAGATTGGGAGAACAGTTGATTTATGAATTAAAACTGTTTGCCCCAATTTTCTACAATCAAGGCTCATGTTTCCAGCCTTAATAGTCTTAAACAACACATGAAGAGGATGCATATATCAAAATATTTACAATTTGAAGAAAAAGTAAAAATCGGGTCAAATCACAGGAAAAAAAAAAAATTCAACGCCTTCTTCAAGTTCTGAGAATTCTTTGATGTAGATAGCAGCAGAAGTGTTTTATTTATTCTTTTTTTTTCCGTCTCCATCTGCTTTGTGGTTATTGACAGCAGCATATCTCAGGCTGGTGTGGATCAATGCATTGTAAACTATTTCATTGCCAACATGATTCCACTACATCTTGCATAATCCTATAGGCTTGAGAAGCTGATTAAAATGTTGAATACCAATAAGAACTCAGTTTTGAGAGGGATGTTGGGTAGATGTACCTTTGATGGTTAACTTTTAACGAATAACTGTAATTTGCTTTAAATTTCAAAAAATGTAACACTTTACCGATTATCGAAGTAAACTTTTGGATTAACTGAGATCAGCTAGGATTACCACACATCCTCATGAAAAGGTAGAACCTTTTGTTGAATCAATTAGGCAGTAGGAATCAGCATATTATACACCAAGCCAACCTGATAGTCCAAATGCTAACTATTTTCGTTAATTTCCAACTGTTTCGTCTTCTAATACAGCACAAACTACCACTTATTATGTCTTAAATTTGTTTTCCATTTTATTGTTGGCAGTCTAGCAGCTCAATGGCTAAGGCATCTTGACTAAAGATCAAAAAGTCTCTAGTTCAAATCCTAGTTTTTGCAGGTATTTTGAAAGGCCCTTAACATGATCTCACCTCTTGCGCAACTTTTAGTGTATTGAACGAACGCCAGAACGCTTGTGTGGAACGAATCCCACATTGAACTGTGGGTCCTCTATTCCTGGTAGGATTACTGGGTTAGATCAGTGCAACTGTGACAAGAGTGTGGACTTCGCAACAAACTGAAACACTCTTCCCTCTTGGCAGATGGGCCCTTTAGAGATTTCCCAGCCAATAATGTCATATGCATTTATTTTAAATTTTATCGTTAACTGCAGAATGCATCTGGAACAACTGGAACTTAGTTTCATGCATTGAACTTCAATATGGAAAACATAGCTACTCTCTATAATTAGTGATAGAAACCTGAACACTTTGCAGAAAAACTTCTCAGATTCTGTTGGCACACCTATCTGTACCTAATAATCCAAGGAGAAGAACAGATCTCGTAAAGCTACTAAATGATAGGGAGAACCGGAATTGGGATTAAAAACCTCAAGAGAAGATTGAAATGGCGTGCCACACACATATGGACAGCAACACAGAGCCATCAGAACATAGCCTGGAGACACAAGCTGGTCTGAACTTCAAAGGTAAATGGCATACCAATATATCTTGTATACAAGACATTCCCACAGGAAGGTAGCCATAGCCCTTAATTAAAGTAAGATGCCAGCATTCTTCTGGAGTGATTTTGGGAAACTATGGAATACCAAAATATGGATAGTCTGAATGGGGATTGATCATCCTCAGAATGCCAGCCCTGAATGTTAATGCTCACTCACCAGTCTCAGTCTTACCATAAACATTACAGTCATTAAACAGTACAGATTGCTAAAAACTAGGCGAAACAAAATTTTATCATTTAAACGTCTGTAGAAGAAAGCGACATTCAACAAGTGAAATTCCAAGAGCATCTCAAAATATACTGATTATTGAAAAGGAAAAAAAAAAAGAGAGAACATTCTTATAACATTAGGATAGAGTAAATCACTGCTTGCCTTGCCGCAGTTGACGGTAGAATGGTGTCAATACATGAGCTGAAATAAACACACACAAAACAGTGTAATTATCCTCTATCCTAATGTTATCCAATATCTTTTGTTTTAATTGATCCTAAGTATATTCTAAGCAACAATGGAGTAGAAGGGATTGCTGCCCTCTTCTAAATAAAAATATTCTAAAACACAGTTGTATTACAGCCACCAATAATGGTGAACACCCTCCTGTGGCAATCTTAACAGGAAAAACATTACACAGGCTGAGAAGTGGTGTAGGCAGGACAAAGACAATTTAGCAAGATTGCGTTATTTTGAAGGTCCTAACACTACGTCTGAAGGTGCGGCAGAATAAACCATTCAGCTTCTATATAATTACTGACAGTGCCCATCAACCTGCACTCTACAAGACGACCTTAACACCAATGACAACGCTGAACAAGTTGCTGACTTTTGGTTACCTGAATTATGAATTGAATGGTGTTAATAGGGGAAAAAAGGGGGTAGCTATCTTTGTTTTGTTCTGTTCTTGTTACTACTGTTGTTTGGGTTTCTAATAATTGTTACAGCAATACTTTTGACATGAAGTAAATAAATATATCGGTAAAAAAAACCTCCATTGAATATTAAAACAAAAAAGATTATGTCAACTTCCATTCCACCATCATTGCAATTGAGCAGCTATGGCAACATGCCCAAAATATTAGCAACTTAAATATTCTTCTTATTACCACATGTACCTACAGCAGACAAAATCTTATTAATGGCACATGTGAATGAAAATGCACTTGTAAACCGACAGATTGATCTGCCTACCTGGTTCAGTTTGAAGGGAGCTGCCTCCCCACCAGCCAGTGCCATGAGGGCCTCTGCTGCAGCATTGTCCACTGTATTGTGTAGTTCCGCAGCTTTGGACGTAGGACCGCGCATCGCCGGACAAACGTCTGCCTCCGTCTCTGCTGCCGACGCCGATACCGTATCGGAGTCTTCAGTCTTCACTTCGTCCAGCCCCGCTGCTCCAAATACGTCGCTCTCAACGTCACTGAGTGACTGAGCTGGAATCGGAGTAGTGCTGCCATCTGGCGTTCTCTCTCGGCTATCACAGCAGAAATACAAAATTATGCATGTAGAAATCCCATTACACAGTAGATGAATATTTTAATGCACTCTAATCTGGAAAAAGGGGGGGGGGGAATTGGACCTATTCAATCTAGTTTTATCGAGAACTGACACAGAAACAATCAAAATGGTGAAAAATTCTGACATCCTCAGTCTAGTTTTCTTAAAAAGTCAAGCGTAAGTTAATGTGAAAGAAACATTCAACTCAAAACTAGGAAGGTATTTTATGGCAATGATACTACAGGTATCTTGGATGCCTAAAATACAATGTGAGAATATCATTCATAGAATGAAATTAGTAACAATCTTTGAGGGATCATTCTGTAACAACTTGAAAAGTCAAATAAAAATCTGAGTGGATAAGTGGAGCGTATTAGGTGCCTCAAAATTAAAAGTAAATGTCACAGATACCTTCACACTAAGTTAAAACAAATGTAAATAATGATAAAAGTGTTGAAGGAAAAGACACAAGTGGAAACAATTCCAATCATGCAGAGGTATCGGAGAAATCCTTTCTTCAAATAGCTCGGAAGGAAAAAATACTTCAATGTTGCTTTTTAAGATTTGCTACAAGAATATTGACATTGTATAATACTGATGCTTGGCTTGCTACAAAACAAGATCATTAGGCCCGTTTACACGTACGCGCCAAACTGGCGGTTTGGAACGGCGCTCCGGACTGCCGCGCCGGAGCGTGAGGTTGGACCGTCACTCCTGGAGCGTGCGACTAAAAATGGTCAACACTCCAGTCGCGCGCGCCAGGACTGCAGGTTGGAGCGAACGCGCCAAAAATGACCGTTATCCCGTGGCGCGTGGACTTTCCGCCGGGTTGGAAAGTTTTGTAGACGGTCCAGCTTGCAACATTCGGTTTTCAGGTCGTTGTTGTTTTTGTTAGTTGTGCTTGTGTTTATAAGTGTATTTAAAATATCCTCCAAAAGAAATTACATAAACTGAGCAATATGAGCAGCTTTAATTTTTTTTTTTTTTTTTTGTACAGAAAGAATTAAATAAACAAAGTGTATATAGGCGGAAAGATGGCACGAAAATAGAGATCTATATGGACACATGCCTCTTTAGTGAGAGCAACGGGAAAAATAAATGACCCAGATGATTTAAAAAACTGTCTACGAAACAACAGATCCATATATAACTACATTTTAATAATAATAATATTTCATTAAATTGCAATGGAGCGCACACGCCCATCTTCCCTCTTTCCTGCACCCAACTACATTTGCCCTCTACAAATTTTAACTTTAAATTCATTCAACGTTTTTGGTAAATTGTTCATCATTTCCCTTTGTAGCTTATTCCAATACCTGATACCCTTACCTAAAAAGGTGAAGTTAAAGTTAGTATCTCCACAAATATCAAAACAAGACACAGTCATAAGGAAGAGCATAACTGCAGAGTAATGTTTGCCTCCTACTCTTCGTTTTTTGGCAACTGGAATATCCCTCCAAGATTTTAAATTGCTTGCATATATTTTGCTCAGTTCTTTTCGAATTGCCGCCGAGTTTCTTGAATCCTTTCAGTGACGAAATCTTTGTTTTCACTTTCACATACATTTACCCTGCTGAATTCTACTAATCATATTTACGATTTTTTAAATTTTTATTTTTGTAGTCGTTTGATTTAACCTTCCACAAACAGAAAATTCTTATAAAGTTCTATAAATCCTTCTAAATTATCTCTTGACCACATTTTTTCAAGATTTAGATTTTTATCTGTTAAAGCAGGGTAAAGTTAAATAAAGTCACCCAGAAATTCGAGCCAACAACGAACTTGTACTGACGCATCAAGACTGCAGACCGACAATGCACGTGTAAACACGAGGCCCCGTTAGACCTGCGCGCCAGATGTGCGCATTCGGAGCGCGCGCCAGGCCTCTCTGACCACCGAGCATTTACACGTAAAGGACTGATGTGCGCGCCTGGAGCGTACGCTCCAAAACCGTCGGAAAAAACCGTGCGTGTAAACGGGCCTATTGAGTTAGTTTTCTGTTTAATATTCCCCTGGGCCAGACTTTTTTTTCAGTTCACTATACAACATGTTCTACACAAGCTGAATCACCATAATTTAGCATCAGAACTCAAAATAAAACTCACTCATATTAAAAATATAACTATGCCAAATTAGTGCACAAACAAAAGATTCATGGTACACATTCAAATCCAAAGATCATGAACTGAAATTAGAAGACAAGACAACTTCAGGCTTGCAACAAAGTATATAAATTTTGATATAGCTGTAATTTTAATACCTTTTCCTTCAGTACAAGAAATCGAATTTAGAATAATGCGTACCTGAGTCTCCGTAGTTCTTCAATGTCAAGAGACATCAGCTGGCGCCTAAATACAACAGGATCATCTTCCTCATCCTCTGCATCCATTTCGTCCTCGTCCTCACTGCCGCTCTCCGTCGATGAAGTGTCGGAACTATCTGATGATGAACTGGATGAGGTAGAACTTGAAGACTTTTGAATCTCACTCTCAGAGGACTGAGGCTTGTCTGTAACCCTCTGGAACACATCCTGCGAGGTGTCCCCCTTTTAGAAGAAATAAAGAAAATGTTTATTAATATAAAAGGACATTGTGCAATTTTACACCTTTCACAGTTGTCACATTATGGAAAAGTAATCAACTTTTGGGTTTTTTCCAGCTATGTTTTTTTTGTTGCCGATGTTTCAATCATTATCGATAATTTCAAGACAGCAAAGGGAGAGAGAGATTATTTGCTATCAGTCTACTGCTACTGGTAAGTTTAATGATCTCTCATACCTGAGTTTCACTGTCTGATGCCTGCACCATTTCCTCCTGATCACTCTCAACCAGCTCCCTCCTCGTCTCTTCCTCGTCCATAGGAGACGGTGAAGGGGCTTTGATTTTACGCTGTAAATAAATCATTATTCAAAATAAACCAAATATCAGACAACAGAACTGAAGAGCAACACAAACTGGGAAGATAGGAAAGGTAAACTGATAATTAACCAAAGCAGAAGTTAAAATAGATATATGAACAAGTAAAAATTTTTTTAAAAAATTTATTTCGCGTGACCTAGCAACTAATGTAATATATATAAACATGGAGAAGAAAGGGAAAATACACCCAACACTCACCATAGTTGAAGGAGGAGGGCAGCAGCAACACAGCACAACACACAAACAAAGAAAAAACAATATTTCGGGTGAAAATACCCTTTTTCAAGTTAACAGAGAGGTGGCTGGTCTTGCACAAGACTTGCGTTGGACGCAGCCACTCATAGAACTTGAAAAAGGGTTTTTCACCCGAAATATTGTTTTTTCTTTGCTTTTGTGTTGTTTTGTGTTGCTGCTGCCCTCCTCCCTTCAACTTTGGTGAGTTGAGTGTTGGGTGTATTTTCCCTTTCTTTTCCATGTAAATATTGCCTCGTGGCATTTCTTTCCTTTCATTGTTACCTGTAATACATATAAATATATACAACGACAACATTCACAAACTTATTTCCAGTTGTTTCGGCCATTCAATGAACGAAGTTGCAGTATTGAAAACATCTTGAAATGGTATTTTAAACAATGATTCCATAATACTGTGAGAGTGATGTGCAGATTGGAGCAATTGAACTGGACATCAATAGGCAGGATCGTAACACAAAACTGCCCCAGTCTCAGACGATTGCTACAACCTGTCACTCCACGGTACTAGTCGCAATACTTTGCGTGTGTTTGTGTTATGTTGATTCTTTTTTTTTTTTTTTGTTTTTTTTTTTTTTGTAACAGTTTAACGTCCCTTTTTAACAACGTGGTCTTTAGAGACGGGAAAGGATGGGGGCAAGGAATGGGAAGGAATTCGGCCATGGCCTTTTGAAGGAAGCATCCCGGCATTCGCCTGGAGTGATTTGGGGAAACCATGGAAAACCCAAATCTGGATGCCCGGACGGGGATTCGAACCGCCGTCCTCCCGAATGCGAGGCCAGAACGCTATCCGTTACACCACCACGCTCGGTGATTCTTTTGTTGCCACGTCACTATTTCAAGGTTACCTTTCCCTTTACTGTTTACTGCTTTGGTAAACTCAGATCTCACATCCTATTCCTGCCAATAAAATTATCTCACATCCCATTCCTCCCAATAAAATTCCATCAAACAGCCTAACTGTAAAACTTCCCATAACTGGGTACTACCCCAACTTTATTCTATGCAACACACATTCAGCTTCCAACAGTCCTAGCACCTTATACTACAACCATACCACGTTCCATAATCCCTCAAATCTAATACAAGACACTCAGGAAACAGTCATTAGCATAATCTTAAACGAATGGCACTCTCTTTCATGCCGACTAGAAACGTATTTTGTGAATAGGCTATTAGAGGAACAATGCTGTCCTATCCTCATATTCTGTAAATGCCTGGTCCTTGAAGTATTCATAGCTTTTAAGTAGTTGTGGTTATAGTTTATACTCATAGTGTTATACAGTACGAGTATGGTATTTTAGTTTTTAATATTCTGTCTGTGAACCACAAGTGCTGTCTGCAGACGACAGGTTGAGAAACACTGGATGACACTTCTGTGACCTGGACCCACATTGGAAACCTCCTCCTTGACTTCACATCATCCACTCCCTAAACTTCGCGCGATCCTAATCTCACACCCACATCACATTCATTTGACAGACATCTTTGAGTATGAAGGACACCTGCACATCTCTGTCCACATCAGACCAACAACAATATCTACACTTTAATAGCTGCCACCCAAATCACACAAAAAGCTCCCTCTTCTACAGCCTATCCATCCATGGCAGATGCATATGCTGTGATAAACAATCCTTACCCTTTACAGCAACAACCTGGCACAACACCCTACATCCTGAAACTATGATTCAGATCTGATATGTAAACAGCCAAAAACCGTCCATCATACAGAAACACAAAATCTAAAACCTACAGAAATGCTGTCTTTCTCACATAGTTATATTCTGACTTGAAATCCCTGGATCAGATTCTTTATCATGGCTATGAATAATCTCCGATCTTTTCGAGAAATGTGTTGTATGTGGTATACTTTCCACAAAAATCCACTTTACTTTCAACGAACCACCTAAATTGAAAAGTACACTTGCGCAAAAATAACGACCCCCTAACACTCCTTAACCACTCTACAGCTCTTCCCTTGTAATAGACCTTACTGCAGAACATGCAATATGCATACATCCATCACAGGCAATGCATTGACAGTAGCCCAACCACATGGTGAGATAAAGTGAGGCATGGTACAGATAAAATGGCAAGTGATGGGATAGCTCTCACCAGTAGTTCCAACTATATTACAACTTAGGATCAAGTCATTATACAGTGAACGTATTACTGTGCATGTTATAAAAGCTTTCATTTTCAAGCAGCAGTATCAGCACTGATGCAGATGAAAGGTATTCCACAATTATAGCTAGCTATGCAGTTGGAAATAAGATTAAAACTAACATTATGCAGTATAAAGTAAGATAATAAGAATTATTTTTTTTTCTGACACCATATGACTAATGTCACTATTTTGAGCATTTTACACTTTGTTAAATGGCTTTGAATCGTGGATGACGAAAAAGAATCGTGAAAGAACCTGTGAACATTAGAATTTCCTTTTGCTTTCACAGAGGTCATGTTACTGATATTATTTCATGTAAGGAGTTCAAAGTGTATCACAATGTAAATTACAGCTAAAATATGCACAACATTACTAAATCATGGTTAAGAGCATTATTGAACAGTAATTCTATTTAGTTAAGCAACAGTAAAGAAATGGCTCTATTCAACCAATCATTTTTGATAGGCTTAGAGGCTGGTTATCACATAAAACAGTTGTCTGAAGAGTAAAAGAAAATGATGTTTCTTTAAACCAAGGCTCGAGGAATAACAGTAGGTACTTGTATTACTTGTCCCCCTTCTGTCATTGATTGTGTGTGCTGTAGCATTCCTCTTGTGCTCCATGAATTATAAGGATATCAGGTGCCAACTTTAAAATTCTGTTGCTTTGGGATTTTACCTCTGGAAAATTTGCAGATCTATCATATGAATCAGTTTGTCAAAAATGGAAAAATGGTTCTAATCTCAACCACAGAATTACTCAACGCAACGCCTTGAGTAATTCAGTAATCTCTAGATCACTGTTTCAGTCCAAAATATCTCTCAAAGTTACACTTGATCGCTCCCTAACTTACAAAAACCACTGCATAAACACAAAAGGCAAAGTTTCAGCCCATGACAATATCCTACAGAAACTCGAAGGAAACGTATGGGGTGCACGTCCCGGGGTGCTCCAAACGTCAGCTCTTGCACTGTGTTCTGCTGCAGAATATGCCCGTCCTGTTTGGTACAAGTCTGCTTATGCCAAACAAGTAGACAAAATGCTGCATGAAACCTGGAGGATTCTAACAGGGCGACACCAATAAAAAAAACTGTATGGTCTGGCAGGAATTGCGCCCCCTGATATATGACGGGACATAGCTGCAATGTTAGAAAGAAATAAGGCTAATTAAAATTTTGCTTATTCCTTATTCGGGCATCAACTCCCCAGACAAAAGCTGAAAGCTAGGAGAAGCTTCCTGAAGACAACAGCTGCATTAGATGTACCGCCAAAAGTTTCCTGGCTCAATCTGTGGCAAGCAAGAATGACTCATGTAAATCAATGGATACCTACTGTAGAGGCACTACCACAAGACTGGAAGACAAGGAGAGCACTAAATAAGCTGAGAAGTGGTTTGGGTAGGATAAAGGATAACCTAGCAAGATGGCATTATCTTGAAGATCCTAATACTGTGTGTGAGTGTGGGGCAGAACAGACCATTCAGCATTCATACAACTGCCCGCAGTGCCCATCAACCTGCACTCTGCCAGACCGGTGACAATGCCATACAAGTTGCTGACTTTTCGTCATCCATCATATGAATTCATTGGTGTTGATTACTGTAATTTTCTTTCTATCTTTCTGTTTTGTTCTGTCATTGTTAATACTGTTTCTAACCATTGTAAAAGCAGTGCTTTTGACATGAAATAAATAAAATCACAGAATGAGCTTGAAAAAGAAAGCCACTTAACCAAGAACAACAATTGCAATTGTAGGTAACAAAAAAGGCAGGATCATTTGTATGGATGGAGACAGTAGCTGCATAGGAACACAAAATGCATATAAAACGACTCAAATATAAAGTTACTTTCTAAAACTGTTGTTCAAAATTATTTTCAGATGCTGAGAGCACACTGTTCTTCATAAAATGTAAAAAGCCATCCACTGACCCGAAATGAAGGCAGCTTGGGAATGGAAGCACGGAATCCAAGGCCTCCGAAACCACCAAAACCGACTGTGTCAAGGCCCAAACTTTCATGTCCGGTGTCCAGAAATGAGTTTAACTTCTCAGTGACAGCATCTCCACTCGTATCTAGCTGGTTGCTTTGTGCCTGAAAAGATATTAAGGAACCAGTTTATTTTCAGTTTTTCCTACAAGCTGGGAAAAAAACACTGAACAATATAATATAAATCAACACTTTTTCTGTGTTTCGTGCAAAAATTAAATTTCTTCTAAAAAAAAAAAAAAATATATATATGCATGACTCAAATCTATCTCTGAATTAGCTTCTATGAAATGGTTGCTTGATATAATAGAGAACTGACAATATGTAATATTTCAAAGACAAGATAAAGTTGCTAAAATAAATGTTTCACATGGTTAATACCTCACAAAACAAAACCATTCATATTTGTTCGTATGTACATAGCTATAATGACTTCTTGGATCAGAATGAGGAATGTTCTGAACCCTCCTTACAAAAATTTATCGAAAACCTTTTCTAATAAATTGGCGGAAGACAGTGCATTTATTGAAAAAATTAGAGAAAGATGCATGTGGCTCACCTTTGATTTTCTTTCATGTTCATCCCACCAGCTTTCAAACGATTTAAATGCAGTGTTTTCAACCATTTTTTTTGTCGAAATCACGTTTCAGGATTTGCTTCAGTTCAGTTATCACTCTCTCCAAAACAGCGCTGAAATTTGGAATAAATGAATTACTCTGTTACGTTATTACACACAAATATATACTGTATATGTGAAATTTTTGTTTCTAAATAAGAAAGGTACATGTATAATATATTCTGTCAAATAAATAGCACAAATTATTCATTAAAACAAAAAATTAGTTTAACCATACATAGGTATTTCGTCACCTTCAAAGTAGGGCTCATTTGATGTGATACAGTTATGAAACTTCAGAAAAATTCTCATAAGCACTTACCTGTATACCTTTAGTTACTTACGCAAATTTTGTTTTATGGCTTCAGTGGTTTGGAAACATCACCACAAAGTGTTAATAGTATGTGGAACACGAATAAGTCATATGGGACATTATCTGGCAATTGTTAAGCTTGGTTAATAATTTAAATTTAGTTTTGATTTTAAAAAATCGTATTGAAGGATCAATGTGCGAGACGGCACATTATCGTGATGCAAAATCAAAACAAAAAAAAACTGTCCCCCTCCCCCCCCTACATTAATGGCTTCTCCCGGCAAAACTTTTCTCTCAACACCCAGATAATGTTATTGCTTACTGATTTGCCCCACAGAAGGAATTCTGAGTTACCAGTATCAAAACATTCAAATAAAATAGTCAACATTTGATTAACTTTGATGTGTTATTTTTCAGCTTCAGCTTGTTGTCAAATTGCATTTCTCAAGCACGTTGCCTGTTTAACATGTTGAAATACTAAACCACATCTTGTCACAATCAGTGGTGCCACCTTACGAAAACAAAAGATGCTAGACCTGGTCTCAAAACTCACTAAATAGTGGGATTTTTAGAACTAAAAGATTCGCTAGAAATCACTAAATAAAAATGGTAAGGTAAGTAATATAAAAATATTTTAATAATTAGTATTTTCATAAAAACTAAACATAACATTGTATTAAAAATGAACATCAAATTTCTTCATTATCATCTTGGTCTATGGTTGAAGTTGCAGAACTTGCAGATGTGGAAGAATGAGATGAATTGTCAGTCTTAGATTTAAAAGAATATTTAGCATCTTTACCAACTGCAGCAATCACATCAGCCGGAAGCTTGTAAATATAGCAGGTTTTTTTCACAATTTTTAACTGATACCTTATAAAAAATAATGTTATCAAGCCATCCTATTTCTCAAATTGTTTTTAAGAATGTTCATTGTACTGAAAATTCTTTCTACTGTGGCATTTGAGTGAGAAAGTGATAGGATATGACTAAATCAGATAACACCAGAAAGTTATCTATTCCAGCAACATTATTGTGTTTTAGAACTTCAGTCCAGAATCCCATGACACCGATTGAAGCGTTCCATTGAACACGATTAATACTGCACGAGTTTGTAAATTTTTCATCACCAAATCCGAGTTCTGAGGCAAGATCTACTATTTTGTTGTCTTTGCTCTGGCTAATTTGCAGGTATCATTTGTCTAGAACAAAAGATTTGTTTTGTTTGGAGAGATGTTACTTCTTTAAACAAAAATGGATATAAAAAGGAGTATAGCAATTGGCAAATTACAGCAGCAGTTACTTCCTAAAAAATTGTGTTGCCACATAGATAAGGCAACAAAATCTCACAATGCACAATTCATATGAAATGTTAAAACAAAAGACACTTATTTCTTAAAATTTCGTGCACAGTTCTCAGATTTTAATTTAATCGAGCTGAACCATGACTAATCTAACTTCTTCAGTTCCGTATCACTAACAGCACAACTGTGCAGTGCACCCCATTTTCAAGCAAACATAGGACAGCGTTACCAGTATAACTTAATAAAAACTAAAATAGCGTCTGTCAACAATGCACCAAAAACTTCAAACTGGCTGAAAATTAAGTACGACTAAGCAGAACGGTACTCACTTAATAGTGCGAGCTTGTGGATCGGTGCTCTCGACGTGCACCTGGGTGGCCATCGGCGGCAGACGAGTGGGGAACACGGGATACCCCGGCGGAAGACCGTAAGTGCCGGGCCGGGGAAGAGTGGCCGCAGCTGCCGGGAACGGCGTGGCGGCCGTAGACACCGCGGGAGGACACGGTGGGAATCCCGGTGGTGGCAGGTAGAGTGGAGGGAAGTGAAACCCGCCAGTAGGCTTGGCCCACACTAGAAACGGATTACCCAACGCCACGGGAGGTGGCGGCGCCTGGGTAAATGTCGCGGCAGTGGCGGCGGTCGGTGTGGGCGGGGGTGGGTGTCCTGCTGCTACTGCGGCGGCGGCGGCAGCAGCCGCGGCAGCTGCAGCGGCCGCCGCCAGGCGGTGAGCAGTGGCAAAAGCGGCGAAGGCCGCCGGCGAGGGAAAAGGGGGGTAAGGGGGTGGCGGCGGCGGAGGAGCGGGGGCAGTCGCAGCCGGGGGTGGTGCGGGGGCGAAGGGCGGCGGCGGTGGCGGGGGGTACGGAGGTTGCGGCTGCGACACCTCTATCTTCTCCGGCCCGGAGCTCAGACTGGACAGCGACATGCGGTCGTCGTTCTCGTCCTGTAGTGGCGTCGAGCGTCTGTCTTCCTCGGGGACGCCGCCGCCGGTCCCTCCCGCACCCGCCACGGGCCCGCCCGTCAGGGTCTCGTCCTCGCTGCTGCTGATCAGGCTGCCGAGGTCGTCGGCTCCGGTAGGTATGACTGGCGCCCTGCGCGCACTCTCCAGCAACTCTGTGGTCTCCGCCTGCTCTCGTTCCCGCGCTATTCGCTTCTGGGAATTCAAAATTAACATTATCAAGTAATAACAGTGTAATTACTAACAATCTATATATATATATAAATGGATGTTGGTATATCTGAGATTAATAGACTTCGAGACCGTTTGACTGATAACAGTGATGGTATGTGATTCTCGGTTGTCCGGGTGGCGCCGCGTAATGTTTCTTGTAGCCGACGTTTCAACCCTCATTCTGGGGTCTTCTTCCCAGTTCTGTCCTGGAAGAAATGTCGGCTACAAAAAACATGACGCGGCGCCACCCAGACAGCCAAGAATCAACTGACTCTGGCCGCAGAAGCCTGTAGCTCACCACAAAAAGTAGTTCCTTTGAGAATTATCATTCTTAATTCACATATTGCTCACAACAAACAGTTCCCAACTTCGTAGACTATACTGCAATGTTTACTCTTCACTTCTTAAATAAATCACAAAAACTGCATTTCATAGATAAAAGCATGAACATCATGACATATTCAATTGTGTTTTCTGTTTAGAAGTTCAAAAATAGATACATTTGATAAACTAATAATCCCGGAGCACGAAATATAAATCAGTTCATAACCCTAAAAAATTTAAAGTCATGTGTACAAATACCTATGCAATCTGATATTACTATTATTATTACTCTAGGTGGCGCTATTGGTATACATAGGTATTTGAGAAAGGAGAAAACTTTCTATTTCTCTTCTGTTCACAGATGAATGACATTCTGTTCTTCCTTTATTTATATGTGGTTTATTTTGTTCACACACAACTATCATTGGATGCTTCATGTCACCAAGTGTAAAGTACTGAAAATTTTTGAAATGCCCCAACAAAATCAAATATTGACAGATCAACCAGACATGTGCGGCAACTGTTAACCAATAGAGCTGCTGAAACACCTAAATAACGAGACACATGATGGGAAACTGTACGAATCAGAGTATACACTTCAAGAGCAGCTTAATAAATATACACAGGCAGGACAACATCTGCCGGGTTTTGCTAGTATTTTGTAGCCCCAGAAGTGTGAGATGTGTCTGGTCATTCAATTGTGAGACCTTTACCATAATTCGTAAACTCATGAATTAACAAAACCTAACATCTAACAAATTTAATGGCTACTTCTAGTTAAGTGACCATAATTTCCACAAAACAGGTAAGAGAAGCTTTATCTCATTTCTTTTCATTGTTTTTATTTCTTTTTCTTTTTTTGCCTGGATTGATTTTGGGAAACTATGGAAAACCCAAATCTGGATGCCCAGATGGGGATTTGAAACCCGTGTCCTCTTGAATGCGAGGCCAGTGCGTTACCACTCACCAACCACACTCGGTCCTCAAATGTCATTTTCAACCCAAACAGCTCACTTTCTGACACTAACCTAAAATGCTCATTTCTATTGAACCATGTTAGTATTTTTAGCCTGCATTTCAACAATATTCTTGTTTATGGCCTGTACCAATTAGACAAACACAAATACTACCTTTTCAGCAATAAGAAATTTCTTCTTCCAACTGCAACTGGCCATCAGCTGCATTAAGTTGGTAAAAGACTATCTGTTTACAGCAACCCATCCATCAATGCCCAATCACTAATTCATAATTTTAGCTACCTCCTCATCTTCAAAGTACACGCCATTTCAAAATGAATATCGGGGTTTTGAGGCTTCGCAGAATTTTTATTATTTGACTTAAAATTATAAATGATACCATACATAAAGTATGCATGTGATTGCAGTGTTTCCTCTATCTTAAAAAAGAAAGTGCCAGTAGTAAAGAGGATGAAAGGCGAACAGAAAGCTTTGTTAGTTTGCAAGGTGTGAATCTGTAGTCACAGTTAAACAAATATTCTGTATCAAGTTCCACTGTAATCCTTCAAGTGATAACAACATCCATAGATTGTATCATCAGTTTGAATACACCAGTTGTCTTAGAAGAGATTAGAGTATGGGATGACCAAGACTGATTGAAGAATGTGCGAGATATTCTTTCAGACATAGTCCCAAGAAATCTTTTAGGAGGCTAGTTGTGAAATAGAAATTCCAGTGACAGCTTTGTGGAGAGTTTTAAGGAAATATTTACACCTATTACAAACTTTAAAGCCTTAAGACTACCATCTACATGGCAACTTCACAAATGAAATGTTGCTACATGATGAAGAAGATTTTCTTCAGTGTCATTTTCAGTGATGAATTTCCATTTCACCAAAGTGTAAATGTGGACACTTATAATGTGCACTCCCAAAAAATTGACTTTTTTTGCGAAGCAACTGTAACTGAGGTTTTTTTTTTATCTTGATGCGCTACAACAATTGCTCTTTCCTCGACTACAAGGTGATGAACCAGAGAACTTCATTTGGCAGCAAGATGGTGTAAAATAACTGAATATGAGATGGTTTAAACGACCACTGGATTAGTCAGCATGAGCTGGATGACAGGGCTTGTTTCACATGGCCTCCATGTTCACCTTATCTGATGCCATGCAATTTTTATCTTGGGGGGTTCATAAAGGATCATGTGTATGTACCTCCACTAACAGCTGATCTACCCGACAGGATTGAAGCAGTTGTTGCATCAGTTACTCCAGACACAGTGATCAGGGTATAGGAAGAACTCACCTAACGACTGGATTTGTGATGTGATGTATGGTGCTCACATTGAACGCTTGAAACTGAATTGTTCTTTCATTTGATGTATTATTGATAATTGTAAATCAAATAATAAAAATTCTGTAAAGCCTCAACATTCATATATTAATTTTGAAACACCCTGCAGATTTAAAGTCATCTACTACAAGATCACCCTTATTCTGCAAAGACATTGCATCCAGTTTTGGAGAGACAGTGATGGAGTAGTGCAAGTAATTGGACACCAACCATTCCTTGTTCAGTATCTACGGTAAAATGAAATTGTTAACAGACACCTTGCTGTCGTAGGATGTGACCTGAATTTCTTCTAGTATTACTACAAAATTTATATGTTTAAGTTATCGTCATTGAGCCTTTCCTTTGAACCATTTTGCTCAACTTGATTACACAAGCAAGCATCCTTCCAATCCTGTCTAATTAAACATACGATAATGTATTCCTGCAATAGATGCTAACATTGTTGCGATTAAGACTGCAGGACAGTCAGAAATGAGGTCATCCTTCACAACAGTAAACCTCATAAATAAACTGCTTTTGTAAACCTAACAGTGCTGAATACTACAGGAACTATTAGGACTGGCAGCATCGAAAAATTCCACGCTGAACCATTACGGACCTTCAGTCTCGTGCAAATACGGAAAATGCAGAATAAACTTTACCATTAATTATATGCAATAAACAATAGTTTCTTGAATTACATTAATTACTTTCAGAATACTAACAGCTAAGAAGCCCTGTACAAATCAAATTATTTAATTCTGAAAATACTAAATCTTTTTATGAGCATTTCCTGATGTAGGTCAAAGAAATGATTAAGACTCTCACCTGCTCAATGCCTATCCTGTGCCACTTTAAGTACAATTCCTCCGACAGAAATGGCGAAGGTGGTACCGACAGCGGTTCCTCCGTTTCCTCCTCAGGTTGAAGGTGGTTGTCATTTGAAGCCCTCGACGATAACCTCAAAGCCGTGGTGACCTCGTCCGAATCGGAGCTACCGGTAGAGGCTTGACGAACGGACCCACTGGAGCGACGGGACGATCCCTTCCTCCGCCGCCTCGGACTACTGGACGGGCGCCGGGAACTCACTTTCTTCGACTCCACTACCGCCTCGTCGTCCGAGTCGGATCCGATGCCTATCCTCAGGAATGGCGGTGCCATGCCGCCGGCACCCTTGCCTTTGAGTAGCATCTCAATTCTAGTGTCTAGGTCGAGAACTTTAGGAGTCTCGGGAGGACTGTTGTCAGATCCCACCCGCCTCAACTTGGGCTCCGATTTGGGTGCGGCCACACTCTCCGGAGAGAACACGACTCCGCGTGCGTCTCCGACCACCGGTGTCCAAGTAGGCGTCGCACTGGCAGGTGGAAGAGTAGTAATGGTGGCCCCGGCCGGATGTACGGGCAACTGTCGCGGAGGAGCGTGGCGTTCCCAGCGCGAAGTCACCGCATCTGCCCAAGGAGACGGCCACTGTGCCGGCGGCTGAGCTGGTGGTGGGGGTGGGAGGTGGTGGATAGGTGGAGGGGGGACGTGTGTCGGCGGGGGGAGGTATGAGGGGTGGCGGCCGGTGAAGTGGAGGTGGCACAAAAGGTGGTGGAGGAGGAGGTTGGCGTGCAGTTGGTGGGGGAGGTATTTGTGGGTGGTATGCAGGGAAGTGGGGAGTTGCGGGAGAAGCACTAGCATACCGGTGGTTGTGATAGTCATACACAGCTCCCGCAGCAGTGGATACGGAGGACGGTGTCGAATGGTTAGATCCGGAGACCACGCTGTGAAAACCTGCACTGTTGTAACTCCTTTCCGAGTAGGAATCACTTGGCCCCGTCCCGTAGTCACTGGTGCTAGATCCGAGTGTGGGATAGTCGCGGTGCCTGTATGTATGGTTTTCCAACCCATAATCAGTTCGACCGTACACTGGAGGATGGTCCTTCTTTACCAGCAGTTCTTCCTTATCTGACCACACCCTATCAACTTCATCACTCACTATCTTTGAGAGTTTGTTCTTCACCAACACTTCATCTTTGTCTGTCGTACCACTAGAAGTCTCATCTACTTCACCAGCAGGTTCCTTGTCTGGCTTCTTCTCCACAGTTTTCTCAGCGTAAAGTTTCCGACATTCCTCACCTGTAAAAGATTAAAATAATTATACGATGTCCACAAAATAAATTAATAAAAGATACGGCACTTCTGGCTGGGATGTTCCCAAAGGGTTCAGACACTGAGAGAGATTGATTCACTGCACATTCTGCCATAGTTGGAAACACAGTTTAACATGTAATTCAAACAATGGCGCAACCTAGTAAACTGTACAGCAAACAAAGCAAATCATGTAAATATTCTGGTTGCACTGGAAACTAGGAATTCAAATTTTTTTTACCCTCCTTTAAGCACATTAATGTGTAGAGTGTGGGGACAAGGAATGAGAAAGAACTCAGCCCTACCTTTAGGAAGGAACAATACTGGTTCTCCTGAAGATGTCTCCTGAGACCACTGAGAAATGAATCTGGTTAGCAAATGTAGATTTGAACCTGCATCCGTCTCAATGCCAAGTCAGAGCATTGCTGCTCACCCATCAGGCTGCATTTTAATTTTTCAAGACATGTGCCTCAACCACTAAGCTACTAGAGAACTCATGCCTCTGATGATCAAATCCGATTTCACTCTGTGAGGCAGGCTCCAACAACACCCCCCCCCCCCCACAATGTTATCTTGATGATAAAGGGCTAAGACCCAAAAATTACTACAGCATGTGTGTTTT